>OZ007539.1:11379929-11756284 GCA_963931895.1 Eupithecia pulchellata
TCTGCGCCGGCGCCACGCCGTTCGGCTTCGGTTTGGGCTCATCGCCTTGTCCTGGAAATGCACACAACCAACGGTCAATAAACGTTCCTAACGCCTAACACTTCATCAGTTCTGAACCCAAATATTCGTAACATAGCACATTTTCTCAGAACTCAGAAGACTGTGGATGAGGTCACGCAAGACTGGATAGGATAGCGGCGTGGTAAAAGAGGCTTTATGAGAATTTTTCACAGTCTCTCGTCCAAAATCATCCTGCATTTGGCCAGCAGTGGATCAGTCCATACCTTCCGTGACCTTTATATCTATCCGAGGTGATAAAGTACTTCTTACCCCTAAAATACTGAACCCAATACAGTAGAATGTTATCTCTTACCGATAGAGGAAGGAGGCTGGGGATATCCCTGCCGACGGCCGCGGGTAGGCTCAGGCTCGCCCCCGAAGATGTCCGTGTGACCGCCGCCGGGGGGGCGCAGCACCCGCGAGGAGTTGCGGGCGCCGTCGCCTTGCAGGCCGATCGTGAACTCGGTTGACGTCATACTCATTAAGATATCGGGTGCTGTGGAAGGGGCAATGGGTTAGAACTGTCTGGTGAAGTTCGATCATTTGTCATGATAATAATCTAGGGCGATGTTAATGCCTTGATACGAAAACTAGTTTAATGGACAGAAAGTACAAAGTGATTAGTTTTGAATGTATAAAAACCCAATTAGAACTTAAGGGTCAGAGATCTAAATACTAAGCTAGGTCGAGTAGGTACCTAGGTACTCTCCGAGAGCACTGTCGGGTCTGGAGCGCGAGAGAACTTCGATAAGAGTCGATAAAATAACAAACACCGCAAACGGCGTTCTATACGTAGTAAATCTGTTAAAAAATAATAAACAATATCTACATAATATCGAAGTCAACTTGCGTTCCAGGTCATACCAGCGTAATTACTAATTAGGACCGTAGCTAAAAAACACAATGATGTCTTTTTAAAGGTGAAATTGTTCAATTAATAAGGATGGTAGATGATCAGATATAGAAAGAGTAAAGATATAGCCATTCCACCAAAAGTACCTGGGAGATGCGATTGAGAAAGAAAAGAGACAGTACATGCTTGATGATTATGAGCAGAAATGAAGGACTGACTGCTAATGAACTACATTATTATGTACAATGACATAAAAGTGCGAAAAAATTATAGACAAAAATACACCTAAAGGACAAATTATGAGGATCGAGACATTGTTTTTATTAAGATGAACTTCTCTTCTTAACTAAACCTTAATTGGTAATCTGCGCCCACGTTAAGAGTTCAGTCAGATTTCACGTTAGCCGTATCTGTATTACACTAATAACGGTACCGGCAATGGGCCCATTGCGAAAAGCAACGCCTACGCGCATACTTATGTAACGGAACCAAAAAAACAGGAGTAAAGTCATATGGCGCCAGATGTTGCTTGTGACATCCTATGCAAAACAACAAATATGTTTAAAGAATCCATATTTTATTCTTCTTTGACACAATTAATTTATCAACTGTAATGCTAATGAACTTAGAGCTTAATTTTCTTATTCTGAGTTGAATTATAATCCAGTGATTCTCGAACACAACATACTCGCTACATAAAGCTACTTCCAGAGAGCGTCTATATTTAGGACTTAAGTGTCGATTGCTTGGAATGAAAGACAGGTTTCAATGCTCTTATTGCTACGCGTATGTAGTCAGATTTATTCATCTATTTGAAAGCAGGATCAGAGAGTTTAGAGATAATTATAATTGGATCTCGGTTGAATAAGCCTTACAATTCATCCAAGGATGAATGTCATACAAAAATTCCGTTATGCGGATAGCCTGCCTGAACCAATAAACCTTGGAATAATCGATGATTTGAAAATAGTTGCAAATTGTAACTCTGTTTAGTACTCCGAAACGATCGGCCTGATCCTAAAAGTATTTATACAGGCACATTCAGATAGGAAGAATCTCTTATGAACCATTTCGTCGATTGTAACTAGCAAAACTGCATTCATACATTAAAAAAAACATGTACTCAGCTTGAGAATCAGACCCCTACTTTTTGAAAAATAAAACTAACACTATTTATAGATATCGATCGTATGGGGCTTAACCAATTAATGTTACCATGAAACATTTATCTTCTTTATAATTACATTAGTCGCTAGAAACATACAGCATGATTCATTGCACAATTGCGTAGAAAGCTCATTATCATTTCAATAGTTCACAGACAGTTGTGCAGTTCACACATCCTGCACTGAAATGACGGACAAAAGAACAATGAAGTCGCGGTGCACTAACCATAATTAATCGTATGTTTATACAGGCTGTGCGATGCCAATTTTTTTATTTGATTTAATTTTATTTTATTAGCTGCGTCGCAGGTTGGCTTTCGCCCACCGCGCCAAGAGGTCGTCGTATAAAAGTTACGAATGTTTGCATTAGACAGCTCGAGGTTAGTCTATACCATAAATCTACGTAGTGAAGTTCATCCCTAGAGACTACGACTGGTTCTCAAAATTCCGGGCGTAAATTCAACATGCTTCGCTTTTTACCGTCAGGCAAGTTAAGACCGCGCCAAATCTATATTGATCGGTTGGATACGTGCCTCACCAACAACATAAGGGTGTTTGTTCGCTCGGCAGGGAACTAGAGGTTTTTCTGGCTTATTCTGTGTATCTTTACTGTATTTTTACTTCAGTATTGTCAGCGAGTTACCGGTTTTCTGTTAGGTACGGTAGAGTCAAGGGATGAAGAGTCGGTGTTCTACCAACGCAGTCAAGGTTCAATCCCTTCACATTCATAATGAGTTCGTAAAACTACTGGTACTGACTAGTTTATACTATCTATTATTATAAAGAGGTAAAGATGTGATTGATTGCTTGTTGTTTTGGATTGTATAGACCCGAAACTATTATACTAGACCGAATTGATAATTTCTTTCATAATTACTTTACACTTACACCATTAATTGTACCACATGATCCCGATGAACATAGGCTATAAAGAATATTTCCAAAAATGTAAGGTATGAAAACTTAGATAATGTAGACCTAAGTACATGTGTGTAAAAATTCATAATTGTTGAATTTCTTGTGTGAAGGCGGGCGGAGCGCTGGTTTTTATTATAAATACTAAATCCAGGTATTTTTAAGTGTCAAAAATACGCTCATTACCCACTGGAAATGGAGCCTTAGTTCTGCAGTAGACGGAAACTAATGCATAACAATATCAAGCTGCGTATAAGATCTGATCGCTTCGAAACGTGGTTTGACTCCTTTCTTGTCAAGGTTTGCTCGGATGTATACAGAGACGTCTTCGGGTATTATAGAATAACTATATTGTTTCATTAGCTATGGTGTAGGCAATACAATTAGCGTTTTATCTATTACTTTAATTGCAAGTATGTATACGTTTTCTCAATGGAAATAAGAACCATCATATCACATGTCAGCGCGTAGTTTAAATATCAAAGCATATATACTTATACATAGGGACATACAGACAGAGGGAAGCGACTTTGTTTTATACTAGGTACTTAGTGATGATTTGATGAATAAGAGAAAATGCATTCGTTGACGCTGGTGGAGTGAGTCAACGTTTGTTTAGTAATAAAAATCTGATTAGATAAGCACGATTTCCTAGTTAAACGTGATACTATACATTTCTCCGGACTAGGGCTGTACCAGGAAGGAAAGTAGATAAACTTGTATAATCGGCTAAATGATGATAGGATCTATCTGTGACGATAACGAAACAACATTACACGCAAACACAAAAGGATTATGTGATTAATTGATTATGTGTTGAAAGGAATTCGTAACTTGGCTCTACCTGTGACTTCGCGGAACAAAAAGTATCTTGGTCTATAACTAGTACATCTAACTTAATAACTGTACGATCCGATCATTCGTTTCGGCGACAATCGCGCACATCGTCTCAAACTTTCACCTATTCTAAATATTAATTGGATCTCTTTCGTGTAAAATTACATCTTCGTCATGATATATCATTTAATATAGTAACAGCTCACGTGGGGCCGTCAGCGGCACAAATTGAAACTCAATATTAATAGAAACGGTATTTGTTGGCCTTTCTGCTCGACTGCTACAGAATGCAGCGTGTACTGACGACGTGCCGATACGGGATTGCATTTCCATTTGCGTCACAGCCAAGTTTTGGACACGCTCTCAAAAAGTAACTTCGTCATACTGATATTACGTATTGTCTGAAGCACTAGAAACCATTTAGCCTAAAGTCTGGTACTGACTAGCGTTACGTGGCGTAATGTAAGAATGTAAGTAGTCACAAGTTGCTTTAGATTAATCCGAATATTATAGTTTAAATATTCGAAATCTGAAATTGCAATATTCGAATGCGTGCGTTACCTGCTTCTTAGTCTAATATCTAAGCTACACTCAGCCAGTAAGTACTTACAAGCCGATGATGTTTATGTTGTTTATTTATGTTAAAAAATTATACTAATTTAGAACCAACTTAAAGCTCAACGCCCATCTTAGGGTAGAGCTACAACCTTATTTTGGTCTCTGTAGATTATTTCAACTCGCAACGAGACGAATTTTTGAAATTCCATGCTCGCTGCGATTCAGCGATTGTTACATTACGCCCCATAGCGCCAGTCAGTGCCTACCTTAACTGGAGCGAGTTCAACTTCTCTTGGCAACGACTCACAATAACGAGGAATGGCAAATTAATTTCGTGAATCGTACATGTAACGGTACTTTCTCGCAAATGTCTATTATAAGAGACAATACGTTCAACTACTTAGTTATAACAGTCATACCGAGAGAAACTTGTGCGTCTTTCTAACATTATCAAAGAAATAAATGGATGTTTGCGTAAGTCATGACGTTATTTGTATTGTATTATTTGTCTCAGTATTTCGTTAGGATATAGGTAGAGTTTTAGTGTCTGATACATGATTCTGGATCCTAGGGGTATACTTTATTTATGGCTTGTTTATTACATGTACATAAAGTTTTGGACCGATTCTAGGAAGCTGTGGCACTGAACAAATACTTTTTAAAGCCAATATTCTCTACCAAACCACCTTATTAGGTTGTCCACGCAAATATAGTTGCGAATGAAGCCTAATCAGGGGCATCAAGGTCGAGAATGGCCGGTGGTGACCATTTAGGGATAACAGGCGTCAATTCTAGGCCCTTCCTCGTTGAATCATTATAAATGCAAACGTAGTTATGCGGAATGTCGCCGAGCTGGACAGACAATCACACCTAGTCATTGCAAAGAAAATAGAATTGGATATGATTCGGCTGCAAACGAGTCCTAACGAAATTAATTTATTGAGGTAAGGAACAATAAGGTATCATGCTGAGTAGACCACAGTCTAATGTTCTACGGCCCCGTATCACTGTCTATTTTGTGGTGCATAGCAATGAAGGCTTACATTCAGGCAGTCGGGCACACAATTGTTTAAGTAGGTAAGTAATATGCACAATGAAAACTTGTGACCAATTCGAGAGAAAAGAACAATGCGTCACTTGAGTTAACTTTAAACCGCTGATCTACCTTTCTTTAACACGTTCTATGCCAAAAGAAAAACATAGTTTTTCCGTTCGAGCCACGACGCCCACAGTGACCCCCCAACTTACCTTTCCATTAGAGCCGTGACGCCCACAGTGACCCGCGCGTTAGGATGAGTTTTAGATCTGTCTTAACAGGCTGACGGACATTACCAGCGTACAAATTTGTACGAAAGGTGACCCGCCTGGCCCTCTTATATCTCCATGCAATATGGTTCTTACCTACCATTACTTGTCTTAGAAAAATATTAAATTAAGTGACAATGACATGCAAAATGAAAGTAAATTAAATTTAGGTGAATAAAGATCCATTAAATAGTAGATTTTCTCATAAAAAAATAGTTTTAGTGTTAAAAAAAGTTTATTTATATTGCACGGGAGTAGGGAGAGGCGCGCGGGGTGGGCGACGATGCGTTGACCGCCGCACGGCCCCCTGTAACGGATTTTCGGTTTTCCTTACGTGGAGGCCGCGACGGACAATGCTGACCGGTGCACATTATCGCGGTTTAAAAAATTAAAACAGCACCGGTGTTGAATAAAACACATGTTTTTTTATCATTATCTATTAATTAAACCTAAAAAAAATCGGTATTATTTGGCAAAATCTATGTTTTTCAACTGGCTTCGTGTGATAATCTTGCGCCGTACACCTCTGTCCGGCATGGCATAGAACGTGTTAAAATATATTCGGTCAGATTCAAAACCGAAATGTCTTCAGAAACCGGCATTCCCAACTCTAGACTCAGCTGTGTTGCCAACAAATCGGTTGATAGCGTGCAATAACTTGATGACTAAGCTGTTTCAACACAACCAGTCCGCTGGGTTTATTCTAAAACAAGATGGAGATGGGACACAGAATAGTGTTTTAGTTACCTACCGGTAGGGAACGAATGGAATGTGCAATTACAACTTTATATGTACCTACCTATTATCTTGGTTCTATGTAGGTTCTAGGAAGACCATAGGACCATAGAGCAAAATCAGTTACGGCCAACTTGATGATAAATAGGAATGGAAAATTAAATTCTTACACATTTTGAGGCTCACAAAACTAGCTGGAATTTAGACTAGAAGACTACACTTTAAATAAGTGCAAGCATTTTCACAAGGAGATTTAGAGAAACATACAAAAACGAAATCGCCCATTTAATATCGACGGTGGAAAGGAGAAACCCTTGAAGCGACTATTTTGGAACTATACATGAGAGCCGATCAAAGTTTTTATTTTACGAAAAAAAATCATAAAAAATTACGATTTGAAGTTAGAGCGACAGGAAAAAAAACAGTTTCTTTATTTTGTATTTAACATCTACTATTTAACTCAGAAAAGTATGCTATCGTGATAAAATGATTTATGCGTCGCTTAATTATTTTATGGTAAATACAGCGGAAGGAAAAACACATTAAATGCAATTTCAGTATTTTGACAAACTCAAGGAAAAACACATTTTGCGACAAGCTATGCCTTATATAACTAGGAGGAAAAACGACTGAAGCGTATCGAGCTTATGATATAGGGTTGTGGAAAAACCAGTTAACTAAGAAAACCATAGTATGCTAAGTAGAGGAAAAACACGATAAGCGCTAGCTATGTAATAATTCAATGTTATATTTTAACTGAAGTCCCTACTTTGTTTCCCAAACATACCAATAAAAAACAAGAATATTCGGATAAAACTGTCTTTTATTGTTTTAAAAGCTTAATTGTACAACACGTTGCACTAAAAAGGCATTCCAGTGGTCCTTCAAATATCAATTTACGTTTGACCTGCTTGGGGTGTCCGCCCATTTCCAATATTTTCTTTTTAAAATACATCTTCCGGTCCATTGTGAAACTATAATACAAAAAACAGAAAAGTATGAGGGTAAAAATAATACAGCTACAAAATAGTTAAAAACTAAAACCCTACATAAAAGTATTGAACAAGCGTTCACCGGTTGTTTTTATCATTTACTTTTGATACTTCGGGTGTTGGAGGTAGGGTTGCCAACTATACTGTTAAAAACAGTATTGTACTGTTTCTCACTGCATTATACTTTTTACTGTTGAATAAAAATAAAGTATACAAAATACTGTTTTCAGAATCAAAATTCTTAACAATAAAAGTGTAAGATTTTTTATTTAGTCAGAGGGCGCTCAGTACAGCGCAGCCACGAACAAAGTACACTAATGGAGTTTCTGAACGAATTTGTCAATGTCAAATATTCAAGATCAAGACATCAACATCAAGACTGTCACTCGTAGCAGAAAGCAAGCGGCGGCGCCACTCAATAAGAAGTTGAAGTTGAAGTTGACTGTCACTGACTGACAGACATGCGAGTGTGCGCGTTCTAATCGAGAACTTTACCGTTTTTTCGTATTGTGGAACTTGTTTTTGTTTTGAAGGTTTATTGAAGTCAACTTTAATTAAAGTAATTAGGTACATAATTGTGTTGTGTATAGTGTTTTAAGTGCACAAAAGATGGAAAGTGAAAACGAATCACCTTCTCCTCCTACTACGCCAAGAAAGAAAGCCAAATTGGTTAAGATACAACAAAAATATAAGCACGAATGGGAATGCAATTATGATTGGTTAACGAGTGATCCTCTTTGCGAATTTAATGCTAAATGTAAAATATGTGCTTTAACATTTACTATTTCTCACGCTGGTGTTGGGCAGGTTTGTTACCTTTGTTAGCGTTTTGGTTGTTCTCCTCTTGTCTTTTTCTGATATGCATAAATTATTAGATAATTAGTTAGGTAACTATTTTGCATAAAATATATGTTTTGTTTCCATGTTTTTAGGTTAAACAACACATGGGCAGCAAAAAACACAAAGCAAAAACGGAAATGAGAAAATCTAGTGGATTGTTACAAAAGTTTTTTCCTAAAACTTCTGATTCCACATCAGGCATGTCTTCCTCTTCTAATGAAGACACCAAGTTAACGGCGGCCGAGTTAGCGACGACATACCATACCGTCAAGCATAATTTATCGTACAATAGCCAAGACTGTAATATCAAATTAAATAAGATTATCTATGTTGATTCCAAAACAGCCACTAACATACGATTGGCTAGGACAAAAATGGAGGCATTAGTGACCGAAGTTCTTGGCCCATACTCCTTGCAGTCTGTTATTGACCAGTTAAATAAAGACAGTGTATTTTATTGTCTACAAACTGATGCCTCCAATAAAAAAAATATTAAATTGTTTCCTCTGGTAGTTCAATATTTTACTCCTGAGAATGGAATTCAACAAAAGTTACTTGATTTTTATGAAAATCCAAATGAATCAGCCAATGGGATGTTTTCAGCCATCAAAAACTCCTTAGAGTCTTATCAACTTTCTTTCAGCCAATTATCTGGTCTTAGCGCTGATAATACAAATGCAAATTTTGGACATAATCATTCATTATACACAAACATATTAGAGGTTGTGCCAGACTTAATAAAAGGAAATTGTCATGCCCATATTGTACACAATTCAGTAAAACATGCTATGAATTGTTTAAATTATGACATTGAGAACATTATATTAAAAATCTATAGCCATTTTTCTGTTTCTGCATGCAGAAGAGAAGAATTAAAAAGATTTGTAGCGCTTGCTGAAGGAGAGTTTCATGAAATAAAACGACACATAGGAACTCGTTGGCTATCTCTTCTACCAGCAATAGATACAATTTTACTTAATTGGACACCAATTTGTAACTACTTTGTTAGCTTGGATGTTGACTGTCCAATGGTTATACAAAATTTGTTAATGTTGGATAGGGAAATGGAAAATAATGTAGTTCATTGTTACCTTCTATATGCTAGTCATATTTTAAATGTTTTCAATAAAACAATCAAAAAATTAGAGGGAAATAATGTAACTATTTTAGATGTATATAACATTATGACTGGTTTAAAGACTGAGCTAATTCAAAGAAAAAATGATAAATATTTTGGGCATGAAACAAAAAAAGTATTAAAAACTATTACAGAGTGTTCCCCAGAAGTCTTTAATAGAACTATTAATAACTTCTTACTTTTTATTGATAAGGCTAATTTATATTTAGAAAAATGGTTTGATTTCAATCAGGATAACTGGCTTTGTTTAATTAGCTGTTTGTCTCTAAACTGTTTGGTCACATTTGATAATTTTGAGAAAATTATTGATAATCTAAATTTGTATAGACTCGATATTGTTATGGATGATTTATATTCAGAACTAACAAATTTCAAAGCAATTTATGAAAAAGTTTCAAAAGACAAAGATTTTCTTGAAATTAGTACTGGCCAAAAGTGGAGCCATTTATTAGTAAACACCTCAGAAGAATTTAAAAATATTACTAAAATTGTCTCATATCTACTTTCTGTTCCCGCCACCTCAGCATTTACTGAAAGAGTTTTTTCAGTCATGAATGCTAAGTGGCGGGAGGATAGAAATAGAGCAACTATTAAGTTAATAAAAAATGAGCTCCTCATTTATTTTAATTTTGGTTATAATTGTGGTGAGGCATATGAAGTTTTTAAAAAAGACTGTAAATTAATAAGTTGTGCGAGAAGCTCTAAAAAATATGTATTTAAAACATTAAATAAATAAAATACTGTTCATTTTTCTAAAATACTGTTTAATATTCTTCTCAGACCTAATTATACTTTATTTCTTGTAAAAAAAGTTGGCAACCCTAGTTGGAGGCCTTCGTTCTTACTTGTACCCTATGTATGTATGAGAGGTGTGTGCCTCCCGACTACCTAAGTATTAAATTCGCAACCTAGACAGACCATGAAGGTAGCAAAATAACAGAATCACACTCATCAAAAGATCACGCGATCAAATAATAATACAATAGCTACTCATTAAGAATGTGAAAAGTTTCTACCTGATTGTAAATAAGGTTATTACTTCTTTATAAAGAAACATTAGTTTTGGATTTCGATTAACATTATAACACGAACTCTTAAGTATTTACAGGTACTTACATTTACTAAAACACGCACTCTCTGTGGCCGCGGTTCGCAATGCGACGAAACGTGACGTGCCTCGACGGCGGTTCACCGATGAATGAAACGCCACTTTTTTTTTTTTTTTTTTTCGAATGGACTTTAATGCTGTTGACCGCAGATGGCCATGACAGCGGTACCGGACTTTTGGCGGGCGCAGAGGGCGCCACACCGGTAAAGTTAGGTTGGGGCAACATGCGCAAGGGCCACCACTTAGGTGCGAACCTCGGCTTGGGCTGTTGCCAGATGCTACATGAGGGTATGGAGGTTTCGCCTAGGTGCACAAGTGCACCTATGGGCGGAAGCGGGGAATTCTTCGTCCCCGCATCCGGCGGAGTCGGTTTTTGGTCGTGTGTGTAGTGTGCGGAAGCGAATCGGTACTAGTTGACGTCACCTCGGGGTTAGCGGCGGTGATTGGGTCAACGGGGTCACCGAGAACGTGTCTCGGTCTACGGAGGAGAGAACTCGTGGGCGGATTATCCACGGGATAATCGGGAATGGTGGAAATCAGGGGATTGTAATGATCAGCTGCCGCTTCATAATGACGCTGGGAAGCAGTATTTATGAAGTGGGCAATGGACTCGAGTTTGAGATCTCGATGGAGGTCTTTATTGCGCATGTACCACGGGCAGCCCGTGGCTTTGCGCAGAAATCTATTTTGGACAACCTGAAGGTGGCGGACATTGACCGAATGGCCAAATACCACTGAGGAGTAGGTCATGATAGGACGTACGACCGCTTTGTAAAGTGTCACCTTATTTCTAAGGGACATTTTACTCTTCGCTCGTAGGAGGCTGTTCAGCCGGCTAAGTATAAACTTTGCACGGTTGGTTACAGCGCGAATGTGGGGTTTGAAGCTGAGGCGGTGATCTAAGATCACCCCTAAGTATTTGGCTGTCTTGGCCCAGGGAATGGGTTTACCAAATAGGGTGAGGGGTCTGGGCTTAGAGTAATTCCGTGAAAAGTACACTGCTGCACTTTTCGTCGGATTCACTTCTAAATGAAACGCCACGTCACATGTCACTTCCTTTTATAGGCGACGCCATTCACACAAAGGAGACCGAAATTCATTGCTTGTAGCGACAAGACTTGTTTTGAATAGTTACTTTAAATACACAATGTCTTTAACAATGCTTACTCTAACCGACTATCGTATTTATTTATGAAGTCAGCGAAATTAAATGAACCGACGTTTCGGGAATAAAAGGCGACGTCGGTTAATTTAAATATTTATGTGGTTTTTTTTGTGACTTAACTTTAACCGATGCCACTGCTTTTTACAGCGATTGCCAAAACAACTGAAATCCATAATATCATATAACAATCATGCAGGAAAAACACATCATTTGCATCATACAGATATTAGGTAAGCAAGGAAAAACGAATGTAGCGACTGGGCACCAACGGAATAGGAGTAAGCAAAAACACCTTTAGTGCTCAAAATAGAATTTCCTATGACGGAGAAAAACGTTTTAAGTAACCTATAATATCCGAAACAAAAAAGGAAAAACACATCAAATAACAATCTAACTATAGAGTTAGTACTTCAAGCGGTAAATGGACCAAAATTGCTATAATTCTTTGTCACTTCATTTAGCGTCTGAAAAAATTGAGCCTAAAAGTAACATTACTTGAAGCGACACCAAAGTGCTCAAATCGCTACGAAACCAAGACTAATCGACGCAGAAAAAATCGCTGATTTCAAATAAGTTAAAAAGTCATTTTCGACCACAGTGTCGGTTCAAGGGTTTCTCCTTTCCACCGTCGATATGTATTTTAATAACGGTTTCTTTGATAACCTGAAATAAATGATTTTATTATTATTATTTATTTATCACTATTAAAGAGTTTAGTTATTTCTTGCATGCTGTATCAATTCAGCGATTTGGTATATAATGCTGTATTATGAGGTAACTATTGAAAATAATAGTAGACAATCATATTATACTATATAATACATATGATTGTCTACTATTATTTATCACAATGAAAATCGTCATCGCTGACTCAAATCAGTATTTCTTGGATTTTTGCTTCCCAAAATTGACAAACAAATTCTATTCAATTTCAGCCATGACTAATACGAGTACAATGACTAGGGGAGTCCTACCCTCCAGAATTTTCCCAGAAATTGCAATTTTACAATAATTGAAGCCTGACCTATAATAATTACAGGTCTATTCCCTTCATAGGCCTATAAAGACCCTAGCTGCGTCCAGTATGACAGTTCCTAGGCCCTAGGGTCTTAAAATTTTCCTTAGGACGTGATATGTCATAAAGTCGGGAATATCGGAAGATAAAGAACGCGGAACATGTAATAAGACATAAATAAATAAAACACATAATGTGAATGCTTTCTCGCAACCTATCAACATTAGCATCGCTTTTAGATCATACATAATACTCGGGCAGAGATAGTTTGAAAGATTTGATAATAACACATCGCTGTTCAAATTCAAACTCTTGCCTTAGCGATAACTAGAGAATACTTTAGTGGTAGCCAAAAGAAAGTAGCTTATTTTACAGACAACACTTTTATCTGGCGACAGACAACTCAGAACCGTGATGCGTCGAAAAGTCTTTTGTCAATCACCCTGGTCAGGTTATCAGGTCCCTGAACCACTACAGTGGAAATTTCCGTCTCAGCTAACTGAAGAACATTCCTTCGAAAAATTTCACTGCCGCAATTTTAAAGTTGGTTGTAACGATCACGTAACATCGTAAATGGTAACGCAGGTAACGCCATCGCACGATACTTATAGATACCTACGTGCAACACGCGACCGGGGGTGCGTTCAGAGGCTCAGGGTGCGGTTGTTTGGTGTAAATTTTTATTTATTTATTTATTTTTATTTATTTATTTATTTATTTATTTATTTATTTGTACACATGCACTTTATCATTACGGGCACACCCAATTCGATAGAGTACCTTAAATTCTAGGCTTAGTTTAGCTTTCATTATACAATAAGAGAAAATTAAAAATTAATATACAATGTCACTGATAAATATTATAATAAAATGTCATGCATGAGGTATAATGTCAAAGAAAAAAAAAAGTAGGAACTATATTAAAGAAAATAAATGATAAAAAAGGAGAAAATTTGTTTATTATATATTATATATTATATATATTTTAACTTACCCAAAGGTTCAGAACGACTCGGTTGTTATACGTCAAAGTTGACATTATCATGACAAAACTGACGTTACAGTTGCCGGACGTTCGTTTGTTTTGTTTTTGTTTTGCGGTTACTTTTAGGTAAATTGTATCTACTGACTGTAACTACGATCGATAACTGATAAATACTGAAAATTTTGAAATTTACTGTAGAAATCTTGATATGTAGGTAGATAACAAACTATGACAACGGAAAATATGACAGCTGTCAATGTCAGAGTGTTTTTCGTCGATCGAATTACACCGGTAAAAAGTTGCAACCGTCGGAGGTTGTGAACGCTCTAGTTAATAACAACCGAGCGTTTCTCCTGAGGTTATGAACGACATAGTTGCACTCCGAGCGCGCTCGAGCGTAGGTTGTGAACGCAGCCCAGCTATGGAATTACCCAGAGTTTAACAATTATGGAGAAGGGATGGGCGAATTGGTCTGGACTTTATGAAGGAGTTTTGTCACGATATTCATAACGTCGCGTCAGCTCTCCTTATTTTGTTGTAGGTAGTTTGTTTTAGTATTCATGGGGTGATTTTCAGTCTCGTAGGATCATCCTAGCATCGTAATGAGTGACTCTACTTCATCAGCATGACATAGGTACACTGCTGATAAAGCTTTCCCCGAACGAAGAGGGTTTTCCTTCGCATGGACGAATGATTGCAGTGAAGTTGTTAAACTGTATACAAAGAAGGAAACTGCTGCCGATTGTCTGATACTTATCCCTTCAAAAACTACTTGTTTGCGACAAAGCCAAAAGAATCATCAAAATAGATTTATAAATGCTCAATCATAAGTACACATAAAACTAACACAGAACATAGAACTTTTCCATAACTGTAATTCGGTTAAAATTATTTGCCTTAAAAAGCTGCGATTCAAATAATAGGTCGGTACAGGGTACTTATTTATATTTTCGATGCTTAGATTGTTTAATCCAAGTGATATGGTAATGCCGATGTTTAAACCCCACTTCCTATGTTGTCAACTTGTTATCAAAGCGTAACATCAAACATAATCGATACGCCTGTCTGGCTGTCTCCTACGATACGATAAGTTACGCACATCAAAGTATATTACTGCCGAGGGTTCATTAGGCACATAGGTACAGTCGGCAAACAATTTAGCTGAAGAAGAATTGATTTTAACCCATTGCCGCCGCAGGTATAGCAGTGTTCATGTAGGTGTGGCAGTGTTAATGTCAGAGATGTGATTTATTTGAAATACTTCTATTTTAAATGCAAATAGAAAATGCAAAATACCTTTTTTGTATTTAAATACCTTTCAGTGAAAAGTATTTTGTATTTTATTTGAAATGCCTTTCGAGATGCATTTTGTATTTTTAATATACATTTTAAAATACAAAATACTTTGTGATTAAGTTGAGCCAACATTACCAGTCAATCAAAACAAAACGCTTGTATTGCCGAATTCGACCGATAGAGGCGCCAACTAACCATGCACATCTTTTTCTTCTTTGGTCAGAGTGCGCGTCTTATGTCAATGTCAAGTAATGTCTGACAAGTGTCAATGTCTGACAAGTGTGAAAAATGAGTGATGATGTATTCGAACAACTGGTATTGTTAAAAAGTGATATAAATAAAAAATGATATTTATTTTTATCACTTTTTAACAATACAAGTCCAGTTGTTATTAATTTAAAAATAAAAGTGTAATCGCATTAAGTGTATCTATTCTCCTGTGTAATAAATAAAAATATCTGATTTGGTATTTTATTTTGAAAAAGTATTTTGAAAATACCTATTTTGCATTTAGCATTTGAAATACAAAAAGAAATACTATTTGGTATTTTGCATTTGAAATAGTAAATCTGAAAAGTATTTTGCATTTTGTATTTAAATGCTTTTTTAAAACCATTTTGTACATCTCTGGTTAATGTAGCCTGAACGGTAATGCTCTTCTATGTTACAGACTAGTGTTAGAAAGAAGTCAGCCTTTTTAATGTGTGAAGAAAGATGTTTAGGTCAAGACAACGACAATCCTTGTAAACAAAGATTTGCAATAACTTGATAAAACAAAAAAAAAATTTTTACAGGCTCTTAAATATGAAGCATATTTAAGAGCCTGTAAAAAATTTTTTTTTTCTTCTAACTAAGCTGTGCATAGTAGTTTTTGACAAAAGTATTCATGTGAGGTTACTTTTATTGCTGACTGTACTCCGGTACCTTGATGTTTGTTCATAAAGCATTACTAGGGAATCGTGACGCACGTAGGTAGGTAGGATATGTATAGGTAGGGCTGATTTGTCAACCATTTTTATGGATTAACTTTCATATATGTATTTGATGGGGTTATTGCTTTGCCATGATGCTATGTAATGGAACCCTATTACCTCAGATAATCTAACTGACTGGTTTTGACTGTAGAAAAGAAAATTTGCAGGAAAAATTCAAAGAAATCACTATTTGGAGACACTTTGAGGGCTTTCCAGAAAGGTTTATAAAGCAAATTATTTGAGAAAATGTCTAACAGTGAAATTGGATCAATAACTGTTCCTTTTCAAATGATCATTTACCAATCTGTGTAGACAACTACTGGACCCATTTGAAAAATTATTTCACCATTAGAATTCTACATTATCTCTAATAAACAAAGGCTATATAAAATTTATAAAGAAGAATCCATGAAAACTTCAAGAATGTAACCCAACATGTACTAATGCAAAAATTTAAATGTTTGTTATATACCTAACTATGCCAAGCAAGCCCAAAAGATGTACGTACATATTAAACTATAAATTGTAATGTTCATATTTTGGTAATAGCATGTGATAAATAGGTCTGACCTGCCCGACACATAGGTCAAAGGTCTATGACTCATAGCTATGTATTATTCTGACATCATTTTTTTTTTAATTTATACTTTTTATTTGATTACCTATGTTTTATTTGTATGTACTTAATATTAATTATTAGTGTCTGACGCTTTGGGTTTACTGTAAGTCTGACAACAATGTGAAATAAATAAATAAATAAATAGCAGCCCAACTTCGCTGAAGATTAGATTAGGATAATGGTATTCAACATACATTCATTAAACTTTTATGATTGACTCATCGCTTGAATTTTCCTTTTGTTCTAAAAATAATGGTAAAAAGAGGACATGTTGGACATCTCTATTTATGGATTAAGACCAATATAACGAAACCTATGTTAAAAAATTGGTATTTAAGTCCTAAAAAGGGTTTTTTTTTAGTTTGAATTATGCATAGTACCTATAATTGGTATGTACATATATTTTTATGAGTAAAAAAATTGGTAAAAAGTACAATGTGTAAGGTCAGACCATCTAGTTTCCCTAGTACTTGCAATAATGTGTTTTAGGTATGTTGTTCCACATTATACATGAATTCATATCTCTAAAGTCCCATGTATGTAGTCCCATGATATTGTTAACATTTATTTACTTAAATATTATTAATGAACCAGTTGCAAATTATCAGAGTTATGATTTCCTTTGTTTCCATGGTACCTCTAACAAACTTAATAAGATAAGATAAACATTTGATATACTTTTTATAATCATGTACTTAAGAAGTGCAGTATAGATATCAAGTAAGACTTGACAAGGTTCATTGTTCTCTACTACTGATAGTATTGTAAATAGTTATAATTATTATGAAATTATCACAACAGGACAGTTTTATATCAGTATATAACCTACCTCTTTGCTTTCAGATTTTTTATTGTGATAATCATAAATAATAGAGTGAAGAAGAATGTGCAAAACCTAAAGAAACTATGGTTTTGGCATAACAACATAATAATTACGATCTAGTTAGGGATCAAAACTAAAATAAGCTGGACAACTGACAACAATTGAGAGCTTTCTAGTCTACACTCCCTCTATATGACACAGAAAATATGGGATTAGACAGCAGCATGGATTTTTTATTTAGAAAACGGATAGCCAAGGAGGTAAAAAAATTACAGACAAAGAATGATTTACTATAAATGGAGGTATTCCATCAGGTTATTAAAATTTTCATTACTTCATCCCTCAAATTCCTTTCATTGCTTCCTACCTCGCTTTCGAATTGCTTTTCACACTTCAGTTTCAAAAGGTGTGGTGTTAGTGAAGATTTGATAATATTATACATTGTTTTTTAAAGATCTTGTTCTTGATGCATGCCAGGGATTGTTATTATTTTATTGATTGTGCATGTCAGTGCTGATTTAGTAGGTATCATTTATATGACAGATGAATTAATACATTGTCAGCATGACCTTTGTCTAGCTAATGAGTGCATTGTCTTCATGGTCTGTTAGGTTTGATCTTGTAGGGGTAAGTAGATAACTACCTACATATGTCAATAATTTCCATTAAAGCACCAAACATAAGTACCTATGAGAGACCAACAAATTTGTTTTTGGGGGTTTTTGAGAAACCAAATGTTTTCTATGCTATTATAGCCAGTAAAAGATAAAAGCACCCAAGGCACAGTCTAGCAGAATTTGAACATGCATGGGTCGCTTACCAGAAATCTTTATTACATTAAGCTCGATTTTTTACCTATTCTACACATGATAATATTTTTTAAGTATACTTAGATTTGGTATTCAACCTTTAGAGGTTTGATTTGTAAAGACTGGTTTGATTTTAGAAGACCATGAGAAATTTCTTAGATAAGAATATTACCTACACCATGTGTAAATTCTTGTGACTTCGATGTAAAACACTACGACAGCAACGACCTGGCGAATATTCGTAATTGTAGAGCTATTTTTTAGTCGTAACCTAACTGTAATCGAATAGTCAGCATAGATAGACCGTACTGCGGTCAGTCCATTCATTCATGCGGTAAGATAACGGTTGTTTTTTAGACCTAACGCATGTCCAGATCCGGTGAAATCCTATTATCGTGACATAAACGCCCAAGTATGCCATGAATTTTGCACATCCAATACCGGCGGGACAAGTCTCATCCTACGACAAACAAAGGCTCATTGACCCTAACAAAATCTTGAAAAATAACGGCCTCGGAAACGTTGCCCTGGCGCCGTCATTTTTTACCTACAAAATGTAATGAAAAACACTTACCGCGTTGCGCGTACTTTAACACTTGAATTGACTAAAAGCACTTTTACTAAAAGATGGCAGGCAGGATGATGATGAGGTGAGAGAGGCAAACTTAATTTTTTGATTCGATGAAAAAGATTACTCACTCACCACCGTTCGTTTTCCTTCTTTTGACGGAATGACATGACTATTTTAGAAAGAGAAAAATTATAACATTTCCTTCCTTTGCTTCCAACTCCATTTCAAATTAACTACTATAAAATATAGTCTTATTTTTTTGTAGGCAATGCGATAACATTTTCAAACTATTTTATTTGGGAAAAAATAATAACAAAGCAAAAAAGCGACGTTATTAAATCTTCCAAATATCAGACGTACAAGTAACGGATTTTTTAAAAAGGGGAGTTTATTTGATAAATCTACTAGATTGGTAGAAAAAAATATTTTCGTAGCTGGCAAGAAAAACCTTCGAAATTTCGTTCAAAACCAAAGAAGAAGAAAAAAGTTACACCCGTGTCGGCGCAGGGGTGCGTTCAGAGGCTCAAGGTGCGGTTGTTTGGTGTAAATTTTAACTTACCCAAAGGTTCAGAACGAGTCGGTTGTTATACGTCAAAGTTGACATTATCATGACAAAACTGACGTTACAGTTGCCGGACGTTCGTTTGTTTTGTTTTTGTTTTGCGGTTACTTTTAGGTAAATTTTATCTACTGACTGTAACTACGATCGATAACTGATAAATACTGAAAATTTTGAAATTTACTGTAGAAATCTTGATACGTAGGTAGGTAACAAACTATGACAACGGAAAATATGACAGCTATCAATGTCAGTGTTTTTCGTCGATCGAATTACAACGGTAAAAAGTTGCAACCGTCGGAGGTTGTGAACGCTCTAGTTATTAACAACCGAGCGTTTCTCCTGAGGTTCTGAACGACCTAGTTGCACTCCGAGCGCGCTCGAGCGTAGATTGTGAACGCAGCCCAGCGCGGCGGGCGCGGCGTCATCGTCGGAGGTTCTAAACGCTTTACAGCAACCGAGCGATATACAGAATGTTTGGTGCACCATCGTTTGCCAAAATGAAATGGGGGGGTGGTGGAGGGAGGATTTCGCTAACTTCTCGACCCCAACAAAAAAAATTTGGCCCACGGAGTATTTTATGTACTTAATTTTTTTTTAATTTTTATTGCTAATTTACAAAATCCTGCTCTTATACTAGGATTTAAAAAAATATACAGTGTAGCCTCCAAATATGTGATTTATTTTAATTTGTATTGGTATTCGGTTCGATCGAAACCATAATTACTCGCCCTTATGGCTATCTCTCCCAATCCAGTAATTAGGGAATACATTGTTACTATCCCCTGACGAATAACCTCCAGTGCGCAGGCGGATTCGAGTCGACCATAAATAAGTATTAACAAAATATCAAATGTTAATGTGTCTCGGTGTCTCGATACACAAAATAAGAAAATTAGATAAGTTAGTAACAGGTTTTTATGGCATGTTGCTTACCGTTAAAAAGGGGATAGACTGGAAAAGTTTTTAAAAGAATTCAAAGAACTGTACAACGAAGTTCCTTGGTACAACGTTTAATTATTTTTTAATTTCGTTCAAAGTTGAGCTTTTTATTCTATTTAGTTTTTTAAAACTTTATAGGACGATAAAATAGCTATTAGGTACTAACGAGAAGTTATAGTTTCGATCAAACCGAACAACAATACAAATTAAAATAAAATACATAGTATTTGGAGTCTACACTGCATATTATTTCGTTTAAGTGCAGTCTTCTGTAAATTATAAATTATGTACGCATGCAAATGATGCAAACGATGATTTACCAAACATTCTGTATCTTATGTCAATGTCACGAACGACCAACGAACGACCTAGTTGCACTCCGAGCGCGCTCGTGTAGGTTCTGAACAAGAAGCTTAAATAATAATTATAAGCTTCTTGGTTCTGAACATGTTCTGAACGACCCAGAGGTTTTAGAACGAAAAAAGTTAGTGGTGTTGCCGTGTAAGTTACATTGCCGCTAAGCCTATGTGTTTTCTGTATTCAAGTGTAAGCAGTGTGTGTGTGATTGATTGGTAGCCGTAAAATTTTATTTTTATAATATACCAAAAGTTTAAACGACGGGACTTGAGTCCGCAATCTACCCTCAGAACGGAACTGCGCTAACCAACTGCGCTACGAAATCAAGTACCTGACAGTCAGGCAGAGTAAAAATCTTTGGGACTTTCTTCAGACTCTAGGACCGTAAACTGCACCTAAGGAAACATAAAAGTTACAACGTGAGAAGGTTGCCTTGCCGCTGCTTGATTCTAAGATTTTTTTTGTTTATAAAGTGCGTTAACCGTCGCAATCGGGTAATCTCTAAGAAATTAAATGATAGCCCTCTTCTTATATCCTATAAAAAACAAAAATATTACTATTTCAAAAGCATTAAAAAAAGGCTTAAGCTAGAATTTTTGAATTTCCTTTGAATTAGGCCGGGGTACCGCCATTAATAATATTTATTAAATGTAGGTGTATACCTACCTACTACAATCCTTAATTGAACGATACCTTAGTTAAGTATAATACCTACAGTACTACAAAATCATGGGGCGTTTGATAGCTAACAAATATTTTAATTAACGAGCGCGCTTAGCGAAACAATTCTGTCTCTTGCACATCCCCATCCTCTTGTCCGCGAAAATAGACGGTCTCTCTCATAAACAAAACCAAATCGGTAACTTTTTTTTAGTAGCTTTTGAAATAAGTGTGGATGGCAAAATAATATTTGATATTAAAATGAGTGGTTTTTAGTGAGCATTTTGTTAAAGAAAATAAGTAGTTCCAAATACCTCGTTAGGTGGCAGTGGCAGGGCGTTATTATATTAAATATTAAATTAATCGAAAACATCATCATCATCAGTCTATGATGGTCCACGGCTGGACATAGGCCCAAGGGCGTAGCCAGGATTCTGTTTAGGGGGGGGGGCAGCCGAAAAAAAACCAAGAATACCTACTAAGTACATGCTGCACGAGAAATGGGATAGGTAGGCTATGTTTAGAATAAAAAAAACAACAATAGTTTAACTATACGTCACGTTATTTTACAAAATAGTAGTCTTCGAGGTACTCCACAAAACCATTTTAGCAGCTCTGATTCAATTTTGTTCTTATTTATTTGTAAGTACCATGCTTCGGTGTACGCTGAGCATACCTAAGCCGTTTAAAGGATTTTCAATCATCATTTCCTCAGCCATGTTTACTTCTAAGCACTTTCCGCGAATTTTTTGAGATTTTTCGATGTTTTTTAAATAAGTACGCAATAGTGTGACACTAGATATGACAGCTAGCCCCGAATATTTAAAAAAATCATAGTCAAGAAAAGAAAGCTAAGAACCATTTGGTTTTAGAAGATAAAAAATCTCTTACTACGGAATGAATGGCGAGCGAAGCGAGCCTCCAAATTTTTGTCATATTTTGGAGAGGCTGGTAAACATGACAAAAAGGCTATAGAATTAACAGCGAGCGGAGCGAGCCGCCATTTTTTTTTAGACATTTTGGATGATCTGTAAAAAATAATCAAGACTCAGAGAGTGTTTGGATGGTCACGTGGTAGCATAAAAATATATAACAGTGAGCGGAATGAGCGCTCATATTTTGTTGTGTTTGCGGCCTCTGAAAATGGTTGAGAAATTGTGAAATTTTCGGAAGGCTGTTAAAAAGCCTAGAAAAGAAGAGAACGAACGGCGAGCGAAGCGAGCCGCGAAATTTTTTGTTACATTTTCGGTCGTTAGCAAACATATTTGAAAATTATGCTATAACTTAAGACATAACAGCAAACAGAGGGAGATATTCAATTACGGAAAACTTTAAAATAGTTATCTATCCATCTATAGATTCACGAAATTAAAAGTTATGTCGTGATCTGCCTTCCTGCCCGACTCCCACTGGAGTCGGGCGTAAATGAATGCGATGCGTGCACCTAGCTCACTAACCTACAATGTAGGTAAACAATAGGAATGAAACGGCATGGAGCGCGAGCGCGCCCTACCCCGCCACCGATGACGCGCAGCGCGCTGTTGCAAAGTGGAGAACGTTTGCAGTGGTAATTTTAAAGTTTGGCAAAGAAAGCTTGGTAAAACGACAAAAAAAATTCGATATTTAGATATAAGTACAAAACACAAATTGGATGGTCCCGTAGCAGCGTAAAAAAATTATAACAGTGAGTGGAATGAGCGCGCATATTTTTTTGTGTTTGCGGCCTCTGAAAATTGTTGAGAAATTGTGACATTTTCGGAAGGCTGTAAAAAAGCTTACAAAAGTAGAGAATTAACGGCGAGCGGAGCAAGCCGCGAAATTTTTTCTGACTTTTTCGGTCTTTAGCGAACAGTTTTGAAAGTATTCTATAACTAAAGAAATAACAGCAAACGGAGGGAGATATTCAATTACGGAAAAACATGGAAATAGGTATCTATCCAATAAATGTGCCTACAGATAATGTAGATGCACAATAAGAATCGAATGGCACGGAGCGCGAGCGCGCTCTAGCCCGCAACCAACATCGCGCAGCGCGCTGTTGCAGTAGAGAATTTTATGAAAAAAAAAATTAAAAGAGTTTTTAAAAGAGCCTTGAGTTTTTAACCAACCATTTTAGGTGCTGCGTGACACGTACATATCCGAGAAAATTTTACACATTAAATTTGCCTCAACATTTCGGTGGGGGTTTGAATTTAGATGCAAACATAGTACGATTGTATAAAATTTACCTGTCAATGAAGTTTAGTTTATTAATAGGTTTGGCTATCTACGTATTTAAAATTGTGTCGCGTAACTTCAAATTCAGGTAAATCCAACTTTGGAAATTTTTTAGATTTTGGTGTCAATAGAAAGTTAATTATTAAGACTGCATCCTCTAGGGGGGGGCAGCGGCCCCCCCCTGCCCGTACCTCCCTACGCCCATGCATAGGCCTCCCCTAATGAGCGCCACAGATGGCATTATTTATAATTTGGGGGTTAATGCCCATACTCCCCACGCTGGGCATGCGGTTTGGGGATCGCAGTTCGGAGGAGTTTTTCTGCTGCCCGCCCCCCGGTGTGTGTCCCTTAGTCGCCTCTTGCGACGCCCACGGGAAGAGTAAGGATCGTGAAATTCTATGCCGGTACCACACGGCCTAAAACCTCTCTTAGAGTGTATGAATCATATCACAATTTTTTTTTACTCTCAAATTAGCCATGCACTTCTCTTTCCAAAAGAACAGATGTTATGTCCTTATACAAGTTTTGTCCAGGTGGCTGCGACGAATTGGCGGTGATGCCGCCGACAACGCGACGACGACGATGACGACGCGGCGGCGGCGGCGGCGGCGCGCCGCGCCGGCAATATAAAGTACCTACGCAGTAATTTCTACGGCTGAACTTTCATAGCCTATGAAATTTCAGTTCACGCTCAATATTCACAACACCAGTAGAAATTCATGGGTTGTAATTGTAACGACCCTGGTTGCGGTTAAATTGGTGGCAAAATGTTGGCTCCTAAGGACGTGTAGTACACGATCTGGAATCTAATCTGAAACATGAACTTTTCTAGTATATACAGATTATCGTTATTTTGAATTTGGACGTAACGTAATTGAAAATCTTTGATGGCATCCCTGTTATTGGCTTCCTTGGCCCGGAATGTCGCGCGGGCGACCGACCGACCGACGACAACGACGCGCGCGACGCTCACTCGCTCACTCGCTTGCTCAAGCTCAACCTCTCTAACTGAAACCTCTCTCTCTCTCTTTCAATGTCGTTGTCGTCTGTCTTCTCTTGCTTGCTTGCTTTGCTTGTCGGAAACGTCGGAAATCTGAATATTCTGTAACCTTTTGTTTAGATTTGTTTTTCGGGAAATATAATTGTTTTTCTAAAGCAATGGAGGCTGAAGCAATACCAGAAGAAACCCAAAAAGAAAACGAACAAAAAGCTCCGCAACAAGCTTCTACAGTAAGATTATCCACTGTATTTCCAGCTGATATAAATAGAACCGATCGGGTATCGGTAATATCTTATAAATCAATGAAATCAGGGAATATTTCATAGACTTACGCGTTAATCGTTCGTTTTAAAATTTGTGCATTGAAAGCTTTCATTATAATAGTGGTATTATTTTGTAAAAGCTGCTAAAAACGAGAATTAGCTAACCTAAAAGTTTTTTGGCTCTGTGCCAAACTGAGAATGTTTACTATTTCTGTACGAAAGCACGATTCAGGTGGTCTACCTACTATTTTACACTTGACGACAAAGATATGACAAGGTTACCATGGAATTCCTAGAAATAAAAATAATCTAGTCAATCCTGGCGTTTTAGAAACAAGCTCTAAGTAAACAACATCCAATAGAATAATAAACAAATTTGGAATTATTGGAGTCAAATTTCCATCTTATATTACATTTCATAGGTAGTGAAAACTATAGCCAGCTTATATATAATGTAACAAAATGTAAATGTATCTATGGAAAACCATAGCAACAATGTATTGTTTGTACAATACCGACTAAGTTTTTATTTATCATCACCAATACATAATAATCAAGTATCACATGCCGTTGAACTAAATAACAGTTTAAATCATTTTCAATATTCTTACAGGCTGTTGCACCAATGGCAAAGCCCCTAGAAACCAAAAGACCCCGTCGTGAAGACCGAAACCGCAAAGACGATAGGAATTACGAAATGTTCCTGAAAGCGGTCAATGCGGCCCCTCCGTCCGAGCAAGTCAACATCGCCAGCCAGAAGTACCTGGCCATGCTTGATGAGAATAAGAAGATGCAGTTCTACATCAAGCAGCTTGACAAACATCACGCTATCATACTGAAAGAGAAAGAACAGTTGCAGTTGGAGTTTAATAAGACGGTGCTGCTTAAGTCAAAGCTGGAGAATCTGTGCCGAGAATTGCAGAAGCAGAATAAATGTATCAAGGTTGGTAAGCTTTCAAAAAATAAAATAAAAAAATTTAGGAGCAATATTTTTGAGCTAAAGCTAATCGTGTAGTTTTGCTCTGGTGTGTACTGGTCAGCTCTGATGGACATCCACTGTCTGAAGAAATTTTATGTACATGTCTATCCAAAGGTTGCCTGGAAGAAATGGGTCCGATAGCTATGCAGCTGCCTATTGTGCAGCTGTGTTTGTGTTTTTTCTTATGTACCTATTTCTCTAACTTGGTTGGTAAGATATTTATTGATATGGGCCCCAGAATATTTTTTTTTTTTTTCCTTTTATATTTTGCTTCTTGGCTATCTGATTTTTATATCAATAATCCACGCTGCTGTCTGATTCCATGTTTTCTGTGTCATTTAGAGAGAGTGTACTCCAGTGAGACAACTCTCCAACTTTGTCTGAGTATCTAGTCGCCAGCTCAGAGACGCTATGTCTTTTTAGCCTTGAGAATTGAACGCTGCCACCTCCTTGGCTGTGGTGGGCCCCAGAATAAGTTTTTTACCATCCATAACTGTTCTTATGTTGCCTGAAATAAATTATCTAATATTAAATATTTATTAAGAGGAAAGATTTGTTTGTAGGTTTGTTTGAATTGCATAGGCTCTGAAACTATTGCACCGATTTGAAAAATTCTGTCGCCATTAGATTCCTAAATTATACCTGATGAACATAGGCTATATGTAGAATACTTTAAAATAATTAAGAGTTCCATATGGAAAATTATATATAAAATACCCGTGCGACTGCTTCGCCGGGCCGCTAGTTTATTAAAAAAAATTACCATACCAAACAATTATAGATCAAATTATTGATCTATACTTGTAGGGGTGAAATTATAATGTTGTTTCAAATCCCAGGAAGAATCCCTCCACAAGATCCGCGAGGAGGAGGAGCGCCGCAAGGAGACGCAGGCCAAGTTCCAGAGCACCCTCGCGGAGATCTCCTCGCTGCTGCAGCAGAACAACGAGAAGAATGCCAAGCTGCGGGACGACAACATCAGCATGACCGAGAAGTTCAAGACCGTGGTGCAGCAGTATCAGTTGAGAGAGGATCAGGTACCTCACCACTGATTATTGTTTTTTTTTATTACATATGTCGGGCTTGATCCCCTGAGAAGGATGTAATACACACTAAAACCTCTCTGATCCAAATCAAATCCTTCTAGCTATCCCTGTCTTTTGGAATCTGACACAGACACTCAGATTACCTGCTTTTTTGTTTATTAATCTGGAATCTCAGGGACCTATTCCTTGAGAACTCAGAGAATCGCAGTTCAAGTCGCTAAAGCAGTTTTTGACCAGCTAGCGTAAGATACGCTTAACAATAGTCGAATTGAGGGGTCATATTCTACATGCACTTTCTAATTCTCATTTGTTTTCCTGGGCATCACTTACTTATTTCATATTCCAGGTAGAGAAAATGTCCAAACAAATGGAGCTGGAATCGCAACTGAACGCAGCCAAGATGCAAAAAGCCAGCCTGGAGCACCAAGCGGAGCGGGAACGGATGATGACGGAGATGGAAATTCTGAAGGCGGCTGTAGTGGAGTACAGAGCTAAGGTTAATGAGATGGCCGGCACTGAAACTGGTGAGGCTTGAAAAAAAAAACAAATATTTCAGCACCATTGGTGGCCCTACCTACCTACCTTAAACACAAAAAGCAAAAATTCATATAAATCCAAATAAAAACTATAGTTAACCACTATAACTTTTTAAATTTCTAGTACACTACTAATTCACTAAAGTCCCCAAAACTAATTAAAAAATGTTAAAAAGTGTGTGTGTATGTAAACAAAATAATAAAACATAAACATGAGCTTATTTACGGTGATTGTCACAATTGAAAATAAAATCGAGTTTTCCTTCCTTCGGACTAAGTAATTTAGATAGCAGAAAAGAAGTGTTGTGGACATTGTAAGCCATTTGCTATGACCTAAATAAATATATTATATAAAATAAACTACGAAACAATTGTCGTTTTGGAAGCTATAGACTGACATAAGATTCATTATTAAAATCAGCATTTATCGTTCATTGTTTCTTCGTTGTTTCTTCAAAACTACAATTGATTCAAATTTTGTTATAGCGCAGAATCTACTTTCTAAATTACAAACCCGATTTTCATTGTCAGTGAGAGTTACAAACCATAAGATCCAGCTCATCAATATACCTCTTTGCTTTGAGGTTTATATTATGAAAGTTGATTAAATTTACATTTCCAGTTGAAGTCTAGAAAAACATTTACACCATTTCGTCAGCCAGATGCTACTTGAAGCTTGCGCAACGACCTGTTAACTTAGTAAGGAAAAAAATTTAAGGCTTATCGAACGATTATATTTCTAAAGTCTATACTTCTGTATAGACTTTATAAATATAACGATATATTTGCGGCCACGCGGCCATGGGAGGAATCGTCAAGTCAGTCATCTATTATCGGACGGCAGATGTTGTAGCATATAACAAGTAGCGCCCCGCCCCGGCTTCGTACGGGAGCAATGCTTATAAAAAAACCTTCCTCTTAAATCATTCTATCTATTAAAACCGCATCAAAATCCGTTGCGTAGTTTTAAAGTTCTAAGCATACATAGGGACAAACAGACCGACAGAGGGAAGTGACTTTGTTTTATACTATGTAGTGATAAATCAGAATATGTTGTAACCGTGTATATTAATTACTAGCGGTCCGCCCCGGCCTCGCACGAATATTTAACGAAAATTGAATTTTTCATGCAGATCCCTAACTTTTTTGAAAATATTCTATCTATAGCATATGTTTATCAGAGAAATTTAAGGATACTAATGGTGAAATAATTTTTCAAATTGGTCTAGCAGTTTTGGAGCCTATTCAATTCAAACAAACAATAAAATCTTTTCTCTTTGTAATATTACTCTATCTACAACTATTTGGTTTCATCTGTTTTTTTTATTATTTATGGTAGCTTTTAGATTTTGTAAGATTATTTTTCTAATTCTCTTTTCTTTTGTTTGTACACTCTGCTATTCATACTCGTTTTACAAATTGTTTCAACACCCGTAGGTTAGCTGTAACAAAACTCTTGTAGGGTTAAGCTCGCCTTTGTACATGCCCATTATTTTCTTAAACATAATGTTTGATATAACTTGTGTGTGCAATAAAGAATTGATGTATTTGTAGGTCTCCGAGGACAGCTGGCGGTGTACACGGACAAGTACGACGAGTTCCAGTCCGCGCTCATGAAGAGCAACCAGGTGTTTGGAGGGTTCAAGGATCAGATGGAGAAGGTAATGATTCAATCAAGTTATAAGATTTGATGACTGAATAAAGCAATAAGCTATAATGTTTTAAAACTTTTGAAACTATCATGGTTATTAACACTAAAGTCATTTATAACGGGATATTTACCATGTTTAGAGATCTCGAGATCTCTAATCATGGTAAATATCCCGCTATAAATGACTTTAGTGTATAATTTTTTACATTAATTTGAGGCAGAATCAGAGTAAGTTGAATTTTTGATAGGATACACTTGTAATAGTGTACAAAGTTTAGATCGCGCTAGCGAAAACTCATCATGAGTGAGTTTTAACTCATCAGATGAAGTTAAATTAATAATTCATTTTCAAACTACTTCAACACATCCACTACCCATGGTGGGGTACTGAAATAATTAACCTATTCATTCAGTAAACAATATTTCCTTCGTCAGATGTCAAAGAAGATAAAGAAGCTAGAGAAGGAGTCATTGTCGTGGAAGCAGCGCTGGGAGCGGTCGCAGGGCGCGCTGCTGGAGATGTGCGGGGAGCGGGAGGCGGGGGAGGCGCGCGCCGCCGCCGCGCAGCGCCAGCTCGCGCACATGCAGAGCCTCTGCCGGACGCTGCAGGTAACTCACATGTACTCACAGTCCATAAGTAATGCTGCACGATCCACTCCGCACATGCAGAGCCTCTGCCGGACGCTGCAGGTACTAACGGCGTCTGCCTGACACGCAACAGTTGCGGGCTCGAGTCCCGCCTCGGGACTAATGTTTGTACGATCTGCATGTAGCGACCTCTGTCGTCATTGCATGAACTACAACGGCAAATGTCAATAGAGGTGCGCATGAATCATCGGAAGAGATGGATCCTTTGTTATCCAGTTGCATACATCAGTGTGTTTCAAATGTTTTCGATCTTAAGAATAGTGAATATGAGCCCGGGTGGGGCACTACAAAATATTTTTGCTCATGAGAGCATAAATTAAACTTGATAATATTAGTTTGTTGTATCGGTCGCTAGGTAGGCCGTGTGGTGCCGGCATAGAATTTCACCACTCCCACTCTTCCTGTGGGTGTCGTAAGAGGCGACTAAGGGAAACACACCGGGGGGCGGGCAGCAGCGCCCTCTGCAGAAAAACTCCACCGAACTGCGATCCCCAACCCGCATGCCCAGCGTGGGGATTATGGGCAATAACCCCCAGATGAAAACGCCTCCTTTGGCGCACACTAGGGGAGGCCTATGTCCAGCAGTGGACTGATATAGGCTGATGTTGATGTATCGGTCGCTTATTTTTGTTAATATAATTGTTCTGTCGACAGGCGGAGCGTTCAGTCCTCCTCAACACTCTGAAGGAGCACGACATAGAGCGACCCCCGCTGCCGACGCCGGAGCCCGCCCCCGCCCCCGCCCCCGCCCCCGCGCCTGCCTCCGACGACAAGGTATGTACGACACGAAGAGATACATACATAGCTCCTTGACTAAGATACTAAAAACTAGATTCAGATTCAATAACTTTTTTTCTTAGGCTTACAAAATAAGCACTTAGACAAATCAAATTTCGTACAGATAATTGTTATCATCATCATCATCATCACCAGCAAATAATAGGCCACTGCTGGACATAGGCCTCCCCTAATGAGCGCCATAAATTGAATTTGAAATTGTTATACAAAAAAGAAATAATTTGTTATTGATTTCTCTTCACTTCAATTTTTTTTTCACTAGTGGAAGAAGTGAAAAAGAAACCACTAGTACATTCAAATATAAATACTAAACACCTGTTATCGAAATAATTTAATATCTCCGTCTGGCTTAAATGTTTAGGGAGATAAGTCATTAACTAAAATATTAATTACTTAATAAGTACATATTACTTTATAACTCAAAATCTTGGCGTTTAACCTATTTCCGTATACGCAGAACAGTTACAGTGACGCGAAAAACATTGCTATCAAGTGGTTTATATCAACTTTTGAATGTTTGCTTGTGACTTGAAATCAGGGGTTATTCCCATCTGATCATATGATCAGATTGTGGTTGCATCTGATCAAATAAAAAGTTCCCGATGGATCATTGATCAGATGCAACTGCTTTTTTGAATTAAATTTTGTGCCAACGGATCATAATTATATTTTTGGCGTGTAATATTTATTTATTTATTTATTTATCTTAGGGAAACAAAAAGCTTTAAAACTATAAAACTAGCACTTAACAATATAAACAATAAGCTAAACAGTTTCCACATATAGAGCGAGAAAAATTATCCTAGGATTTATACAAAAATGAAATTTTATTACAGAAATTCAGGTTTTAAAAATTAACTAACTAAAGGAGCCATATCAATCATTGGGTTGGAAGAAGGATTGGTTGATTATTTAGAGTATAATGATAGCAAAAATATAAATTAAGTATTAGTTGTTGTAAGTACCTTACCTAATTAATACTTAGTGTTAAAATACATTTAATAATATACCTAATATGTATAAAATAATAAATTATAAAAGTGTCTAGCTGTAAATAGGTTAAGATAAGGAAGGTGGTCGCGTTGTGCCGAAGAAACTATTGTTAATTATTTTTTTGAATATATTAGGTCTGGCTGTGAAAATATCAAAGTCAGCCGTGCTGTAGGTGCTGTTAAAGAGAGCAGATGTTCGAGGAATAAAAGAGTTCTTGCGATATTTAGTCGCGCAGGTAGGTACATGCAGCTTTAGATAGTTGCGTCTCGTGGATGCACGGGTCGGGACAGTGATATTAATTTTAGAAAGAAGATGGGAACAGTCAAGTCTATTTATAAGGATATTGTGGAAGAATGTGAGGTCGGCGGCGTCTCTACGAAGTTTCAGAGTGAGAAGATGGTGACGTTTGCAGCTCTCAGTATAGTCGAAATCAGGAATATATATTTTGTGTTTAAAGTTTAGGTGTCTCAAAAATTTTTTTTGCACTTTATCTAAAGAGTCAATGTATTTTTTATATCGCGGATTCCAAACTTGCGAGGCGTAGTCAAGTTTACTTCTTACTAGCGAGCAGTATAGAATTTTCAGAGATTTCGTGTTCTTAAAGTCTTTGGTAATCCGCAATATAAAACCGAGCGTCTTCATGCTGTTCTTAATTATGTGGTCAATGTGCTTGTCAAACAGGAGCTTAGAGTCAAGTACCACGCCTAAGTCGACCACCAAATATTACTATGCAATTACATACAACCTTTTTCTATACGACTTTTTTGTACTTATTAACTAACTATTTTTATAGTTGGGTTGAGAAAAATAAAAAAAACTTATTTTGATTAAAAAATCGCAAAAATACGTAAAACTTTAAACAAAATTAACAGTATAACATAAACAATTCTTTAAACAGATTATGTACACAAAAGAATCTTAAATAAATAAAAATAATTTTGATTAAAAAATCAGTCTTATATTTATGTCAAAAGTACTTAAATCTTTTTATTATTTATTAAGTTGTTACTACGTTTTAAGAAAATAATTATTTAACCTAACAATTAGTATCTAATAAGGCAAACTGTAATGTCATGTTTTTGATTTTGTTTAATTTTAGTCTACCATTACAAATTTTAGACTGATTTTTAGATGTTTAGTTTGTAAACAAACAACGTATTGAAATTTGGGTTGATTAAAGTACTAATACTTTAATCAACCCAAATTTCAATATATATTTATCATTTTTTTGTCTATTTATTCTATTTTACGAATTGTTTAGTGTTTTACTGTTGATTTTGTTTTAAGTAGGTACTTGTTTTATAAATATAAAACTTATTTTGTGGTCAAAATAATTTTTATTTATTTAAGATTGTTCTGTGTATTTAATATGTTTTAAGAATTGTTTAGTGTAGATTTTGTTTAATTAAAGTTTTAAGTATTTTTGCAATTATATGACTGATTTTTTAATCAAAATAAGATTTTTTTATGTTTCTCAACCCTACAGGAACTATAGGTAGTTAATAAGTACAAAAAAGTCGTATAGAAAAAGGTTGTTAGTTGCATAGTAATATTACACGCCAAAAATATAATTATGATCCGTTGGCACAAAATTTAATTCAAAAAAGCAGTTGCATCTGATCAATGATCCATCGGGAACTTTTTATTTGATCAGATGCAACCACAATCTGATCATATGATCAGATGGGAATAACCCGAAATCAGAGACATGAACTTGTAACGTCAGAATAAAGATATTTCATTACCTCTCTTCATTCATTGTCTGGACAATCCACATATTATAAACAAATATACCCCCTAAAATGATAAAGGGCACCTCCAGAAACCTTTGCGCTCTCCGCAATAAAGCGATCCCTAATCCAACTAAAAAAATATGTGTCTTCATTAACTACTTAGTACAAACTTAATCATCATCATCAGCCTATGTTAGCCCACGGCTGGACATAGGCCAAACTTAATACCCAATCCCAAAAACCAAAATTAACCGGACTTATCTGATCAATAGGTGGACGCGATGGCGGCGAACTGCGCACAACTCAGACAAAGCCTAGCGCACCTGCAATCTCAGCTCAACGTACTGACAACACAACAACCCCAACCTGCCGACGAAACCCCCGTCGACAAACCTAAGAAAACTAAAAACAAGAAGAACAAATCTAAAAAAGTTACCGAGGAATCGACAGAAACGGCTGAACCCAAACAAGCTGAAGTTAAGGCTGACAATGCTACAACAGAAAGCTCAGAACTGAATGGCCTAGAAAGAGATATAAGCGAGAAAGTAAACGACACTGTTCTAGAAACTCTCATGGAAGCAATCAATATAAATAACGTAGACGACTTGGAAGTGGTAGATGAGAACACGACTATTGAAGAAATAGTAACCGGTGAAGCGTCGACGGAATCTCAACCTAAACCCGCTGAGAATGGAGTCGACATTGAGGTGAAAGACGATAGTCCGATAGAATCTAAACAAAGTCCTAAAAAATCTAAAGCTAGTCCAAAAAAGGCAGCTGTTAATTCTGTAGCTAACGAAATATTAGAACCAGGAACACAAGCTAATGGACCAGAAACGAACGTCAATGGACCAGAAACGCAAGTCTCGGAACCAGTAACACAAGTTCTGGTACCAGAAACACAAGTCCTGGTACCAGAAACACAAGTCACAGATGAAGTCTCAAATTGTGATGCGAAATCACAGACGATAAACGTGTAATACTGAGGTTGGTCTCAATTTTAGGAATGTTCCTTAAACTTTGTGGTGCGATTATTGTTTTAAATTGTAAATAGTTTCGATTTTGATTTTCTTGTTTTTAATGTTTTTGATAAATCAGTTTTCACTACAAAATAAATTTTGATAAATAGTTAGTAAGTAACTTTTCCCGAAATAATATTGTGTAACGACATTTATGTACTTATGATTTGCTTATATTTATTGATTTTTTAATTTGGACAACTAGGACTAAACTAAATTGAAGCTAATAAAAGGTATAAAGTTAAAAAATATATATTCTCTAATATCTCTTCAATATAACTGTTAAAACTTGATATATTTAAGTTAGCTGCTACTTAGATTATGTTTGACTGTTATTTTACCTTCAAGTAATTTTAGTATAATGTTCTGTAAGTATTTTTCGTCTAGTCGGATGCTATAGGCCGAATTCTAAATCTGTTACTGATAATGAAAAAGTCCGATTGAGAATTTGGTATCATAATGTACACATTGTGATGTAAGTAATACAAAAGTTTTTCGTTTGAATTTGTATTTTCTAGTTATTAGATATGACATCCACTAAGGTAGTAGATTTTGTACACAAACAAAGCCATTGTTTTCTTTAGGCTTATTTCTATTATAAACTATCCAGTGCCATGTCGCATTTGAATCTAATTATAAATTATTATTTAATTCAATAATGTTTGTATCAATATAATTTTGTAAATAATTTACTAGGATTGTAAGTTTTTTACGAATCAACCAGAAATCCTGTTTCAGTATCGAAGTAGACTTTCATAGACATTTCATGAAATGTGTGTTATGTATTGTTTGCTGTTTATTTGTCGTACAAAAGATTGTTTTTTCAATAAAACTAGAATTCACAATACATGGACTTATTAATTTATTTCACATCTACTGGCATAGGTCTTAGATACGTGTAGATGTTTACATAAAAGAAAAAAATATACAAAATTTCCAACCATACATAAATGTTTTAGATCTAAAAACAAAGTGATTTGAACAAACACCAATCTGCGAATAAATTTAAATTAAACAATAGGCTCGTACAAGAAGTAAAGTCAAAAAGTTAAAACATTTTAGTTTATCTCTGTTGAATACAAGATGGTTTTCGAATAGGTTTAATCTAACGTCTGATATCTTCAGGGAAAATACCTTATATTGTTATCATTTCCTGGGATCTATTATCCCGAAATGTATAGCTGTCCCTCGAAGAAGATGGACGATGGAATGGACTTACCTTAAAAACTAGTAAGTGTAAAAAGTCTAGGTACTATCTTACTATCGAAAAATAAAGGGAATAGGTCAACGGCTTTTTTTATTAGTTCCCCTTTGTTTTCCGCAGTTGTCTGGCTGGTTACACACTGAATAATAGTGAAGCTAACTCCGTTAGGATGATGATGTTAAATTTGAAGCGTAAATCTGTAAGCATTATTTAAAATGCTTTATTATTTGATACTGTGGACATGTTTATAACACAATTAATATAACGTGTTACATAATCTGGATGGACGCACCCATAGATATTTTATAGGTATTACAAAATCTCCAATTCTCTTCTTATACGACATATTTTTTATTCCGTTCGTTTTCATTTATTTAACTTTGTTGAAAACAAACGACTTGCTGCGAAGTTGCAGAAGCGATTGAACTCTCTGTGTTGCTTTTTATTTTATTTTGCGGAAATAATGCAATTAAATTGGGAACGTAACTAAGGCCTGGCGCCCATTATCGGCATCGGCACGACTGAGGATTTTAGGTGGCAAATAGCAATATATACATTAACATAATGGCAATAAAGTAGAAATTGCCGTGTATGGTCGTAATAACAAAAAATACCGCTTCGGTATGCTTGAGGCTGCTGTATCGGCAGCCTTGAGAATGCTTCGGGATGCTTCGGCATCCTTCCTTGACATTGCCGAGCAATGTCAATATTTGGATTCATCATCATCATTAGCATATATTATAAAAATATCCACAGCTGGATATACGTATATAATGAGAACTACATCCCACACAGACGGAGGGCTTCCTAAACTAGGTTTGTAAAGTCGCGGTCACCACTCAAGATCACGTTTAGGTACCCCAGCAGTTGTAGGCCCACAACTATAAATAATAAATAATTCCGGACAATCCACACAGCATCATCTAGCCCCAAGCTAAGCAGAGCTTGTGTTATGGGTACTAGATAACTGATATACATAATACAATATTATTACATTTATATATATTTTTTATTATTCATAGAAAACGACCAGAACAAATATTTGTCCCGAGGTGGGAATCGAACCCGCAACCTCCTGCGTCGCAGGCGGACCTTCGCCCAACGCGCCACAGAGGTCGTCAACTCGCTAATTATTGGTTTTGGGATAAAATTGACATTGTTCTATTGTTTAATTAAAGAGCATGCTCTTTAATTAAACAGTAGAACAATGTCGACTACTGTCCAAATAGACTAGTCTATTTGGACAGTAGTCGATAAGATTTAGCAGACAAGCTAATAAAACCAAAATTAATGCGCCATAACCATCTAATTATAACAATCTCAAATAATTAAAAACCTTGTACATTCACCTTTCACAACCCTTCCGATTGCACCACTAATATTCATGTCAATGTCTGCATATCGACAAAAACAGTACAAAATTGAACAAATGGAGAAAGTTTATTACTTGTAAACCTAGGACCTTGGCCTCTCGGACATTGTGTGATTGTGGCCTACGCATTACGCACTGTAAGTTTGGACCAGGGACAATATTAACATTTAATTAAGTATATACCTACATAATCGGCCTGTTTAGGTAACTAATTAAAATGGTGTTATTATGGTAAGGGTATATTTAATTAAAATATAATTATATATATATATTATTATAAGTAATGTAAATTACCTACGAACCCACATAGGTACATGATGGGTAAGCAAGAGGCCTACAGAGAAGTACCTACCTGATACGTGAGTTCATAGGTAATTTAGATAACTTAAATAAGTTTACTCCAACATTATCTCGAACGCCTAAAAAGTTCCAGCGGCACCCATGAAAGTCAGAATAAAGACTTGCTCTCTTTGGATGGTTAGATGACAGTATGCTGCCGAAAGCAAAATGTCAATTAGAATTTACTGAAAGTGTCTCTATCTCGCCCTAATATTTTGTCCTCCAATTACATTTCTACTCTGTAAATTTATTGATGTAAATAAGATAAAATTGTAAATATCTGCTTTATCTAGTTACGTAGTCACCTTAGTATAGCAATTTAATTTAATTTAGTTATTATTATTTTCTTCATTCTCAATTTAATAGTTATTGTTTGCGTGGTAAAAATCATATTGGTGTTTTTCAAAAATTACCGCTCATATTATTATTGTAAATTGCCTCCATTCCATGACTAAGACATTTCCATGAACTGGACACTGGCAGAAAAGTGGCAAACCAGACACATATTGCCATATCAAAGAAGTCAAGTCAAGTCAAGTCTCTATCTCGGAACAACGAATCCCTTCGGTTACATACATATGGGTTTATACAGACACATTTATACATCGCGCTCGCAAAACCGTAAACATTCTGCCGTAGTTTTCTTGAAACTATTCGCGAATATAGGTCGCATTTTGAGCTCTCATGAGAATCAAGTGCGGCGAAGATGGTTGATGCGCGGGAAAAATAATATTAGCCCACTGCAAGATAAAGTTTTTCTCACTTTACTTGTTCCGAATAAAGAAAACAAATCTGCACCTACTGAAAGGATATTGTTACGAAGTAGTAGTCCAGTACCGAGATACGTTGAATTGACTAAAATAGGTAGAGACATGTGGGGTCTTATTTTGTGGTATAATCGCGCAGGCTAACTACTAGGTAGGCATAGCACAATGCCCCTAATCAGATAATCACGAATCAGCTGTAGTTTTCAAGTTTTTTCTATTGTCGATTTTCTAGCTCTATTCAAATGCCGTTGTGTAAGATCACGGCTTTTTCTTGAGGTGCTCTATTTTTATTTAACACGAGGTGAAACAGGAAAAAACTAGACTACTGAAGCTACGAACAAGTATACATTTTATAAAGTTCTGTAGAGCTGTAGAGACTGTTCAGCACTTAAACATTTTCGCGTCTCATTATGAGCCGGATTAGTTCTCTGCTTGGAAATCTGGGAATACCCGCCATACAGCCTGATGATTCTTTTGCCCATTCCAAGCTACCAATGGGTGGTCGCTTTGCATCAGCAGCTGTCATCATCTCGCCATACTCCGCCGGGCGGCGCATCAATATATCCATATAATATGTATAATGAATTGTTGATTAATTTTACTGCAGTTTCCCCGCGCGAAACATTCAACCATACGTTGTTGCTGGCTTTGTTCACAATATTTTTAATCCAATTAGCCTATAAACCACGCTCCTGGACAAAAGACTTCAAAAATTAGGCCTTGGTTCTACCCGTTGGGCTTCGTGGTAGAACCACGGCCAACTAACGTAAAAAAGTATAAATTCACGTTAGAATGATGATCTGCAAGCTATCAGATCGTTGTTGGTGTTTACCATGTTTCCCGTATTACCTACTCAGTACCTACCCATATACTATTGTAGTACATATAGTTTCATAATACGTTAACAAGTTTGCTGCCCCGACTTAAGTAGCCATCTTTGGCGCCGCATTGAGAACGCCTCCCGATCGCATCGCTGATTGGCAGTGTATGAGTTAACTAAGGACAGAGACAAATGACTACTTAAATAAATAATTTAGCACGTATGTATATTCGACGATCTTCCGTTCTCTTCTTCTTAAACCCCGGGCTTCTGTACCTACCGTCCTATTCTTACAAAGAACAATAAAATCCTGAAGCCGAAGAACAATACAATCACGAAAAATGCAAACTGTTATGCAAAGATTTTGCACTTTCAGATCGTGAAAACTGCATCTCTGCACAATAAAATTACTTTTACTGACCTATCAATGCATTTGCGATCACGATTGTCTCAGATAACAAAGATATTTTCGACCTTTTCGTCTATAAAATAGGGGTTAGATGATCAGTAGTGAAAATAGTTCTATGTAGTAATCGTCATGGTAGAATGGTCACGTGGCTCGGTTGGTCACACTTTATGAAACTGTTCCGTAAGATCTTGAAACTATGGCCTTAACCCTTCATGTGATGTCCTGGAACTACTGTACTGATGCGTTTAACAGAATCGTTTATTGTCTCTACGGCAAGCGAAGAACAAGACTGCTCAACACACACCATAAACTGGTGATGGTTATGAATGGATCGGTGGTAAAGCGTTGAGTTTACGTGGTAGCGTGACGTCATGATGTCGCTTAGTGACGTTGTGTTGTGACGTAGTGACGCGTAACTACGTTCAGGAAGTTTAGGTCGCGTCGCGTGAAATTAGGCCAGCCAGCGGTGGGACTGGGCCGGTTCTCGTCTGTCGCATTCGCATATCCGACGCCGACGACTGGAATGAACTTAAATCTATAAAACTTATTAATAATGATAGTTATAAGTTTTATACTTAACAAAATCAGACTTTAGTGTTAATAAAATGAGGCTATTAACACTAAAGTCATCATGATCATCAATCGTGGTAAATATCCCGTTGTAAGCGATCTGCGCCGAAATTGATTTCTATACCAATGCGAAGTTCTTCGCTTAACCACAAACAGAGAAAACCTACAGTAATATTAATTATAAATAAGTCTGCTAGTCTCGGATATGTTGTCCCTAGATTATAATAACACCATCGAGTATAAACGGAACAATCATTCATAATATAATCATTTATCTGTAATGAATAAATGTCACGAACCCCGACGTTTCCAAAACAAGGGTAAGTTAAGTAAATAACTAGGTACAGTAACGATTGATGTCATAATAATCTTGAATCTAGAGCTATCAGGTCAATAGGTTTTGTTTTAGACGACCTCTGTGGCGCAGCAGTTGAGGAGAGCCTACGCCTCCGAATCAGGTTGCAGTTTCGATTCCTTATGCGGGATAAATGTTGGAATTATCGTCTATCGTTTTGTTTAATACATTGTAATAGGAGCATATTGTATGTGTGTATGTTTGTTACGTTTTAAGCACGTTTTGTAGAATTCCTAAGTGGGTTGCCTAGCTAACACTCCGCGTAACAATATGTAAGATACAATAATTGTTAGTTCCTGATTGGATACATTTACCTGCATTTGTTTTGTTGAAATGGTTAATCACTTCCTGGTTGTTTGGTTAAACAGAAATAAGAACAAATTCCCTTTTCTAAAAAACCTTTCCTAAAAACCTTTTTAAATTCTCTTTCCTAAAAACCTTTTGAGTTAACAATTTCATTGTCCATGACTCGAATGTCCATCTTCACTTCCTGCAGGCTGCGTGCGACACCCCGTCCTTTTGTGGCTCTGGATAATTGACGTCAGCGTGGATATTTAAAAACAAGAAGAGAAAATCATGCAAAATTTAACTTTATTTAGTATTGAGAATATAACAAAAAAACTGCTAAGCGAACGTAACAAAAGGTAACATGCAGTTACTGCTATGCCTAGCAGAATTCTCCACCAAATTGCTTTTTGACCTTTTTAACCCCATTTAATAATAAAATACTTATATCTAAACCCCCAAAAGATAATCTTCCTTCACATCCACGTTTACTTCCTCCAGGGCAGTAGGTCATAAGGAAAGTGTAAAAATAGCGTGTACATTAATAATATAGGCGAGTGAAGACTCACACGAATTGTCGGTTATATTCAAATTACGGGGGCATTCGAGCGAACGAAATAATTAGTAGTTAAGTTGTTCTAACTAAGTAATTGTAGGTATATGTTTTAAGTTAGCCGCTCAAAGGAGTTACGCTGATTGTCCGAGTGGTTTAGAGATCTGAATATTGAATTTGATTCGATGATACACTGTAAGGTCGAAAGGAAATAAAGCACTTTGATTTTGATTTTTGCTTTTTGATAGTATAGAGGCGTAATCGTGACGTCACATGCTACAGTAGGCCAAGCACGGGGATTGTTCTCTAGGGTAGAATAGACAATACTGACATCGCATCGCCATACATTGCGTACATTATTGAAATTGAAAAAATTATTTGAAATAATTTACGCATTCGATGACAAAGTGACGTAATTTTTGTCTATTCTACCTTAGACAAGAAAGCCCGTGCTTGCCCTACAGGACTTGGAACAACTCCTCTATGGTGCTATACGGATGGATACGTACGATATGGAACGCAAACAAACCCAAACAAAATGAGACATCACGATGACCTCTCACAGGCCCGGATGAAGGAATCCAAAACTCCTAGGTAGGTACTTGGTATTTAAGGGCCTTAGTAAATATTTTAATCGACTTTTATCAAATACTATCAACAGGTTTTAACTTCATACTCCCTCTCTCCCAAACCTATTTATGCCTAGGAGCTGACTAGCTATCATGCCTGAGTTGTAAGACCTATCTAAAATATGAAAGTAGGTATAAAGAACTTATTATTAATGTGTAGAATTGTTTGTTTTGTATGTTTTAGGTCGCTTCGTAGCAACGTATTAGAGCAAGGATTTATTGATGTCTACCTATGTAGATCGGCATCTACGTCTGCCACGAGGATCCCTAGGTTTGCAAAGCCCCTAGGTCCGGGTCTTGAACTAATCCGGATGTCGAGAGGCTTTCCATACTAATATCACACTGGCTCCGGTTTATAATTGCATTGGCTTATTTCATTGTTTGGTATACAGTCACAGACTTTACAGAGGTAAATATTCACACGAACAGTATTTGCTGTTAAAACAGAAAACTTTTCTATACTAATATTATAAAGGGGAATGATTTCATTGTTTATTTTTTTAATGGATTAGACTCCGAAACTACTGGACCGATTTGAAAAAAAATTCACCATTAGAATCCTACAGTGTACCTGAAATGGCTATAAAATATTTTCAAGATGTAATTGTCATATTTTTAAATATGCGACAGATTTTTCCTGAACGAATTCTAATCTAACCTAGGTACCTCTAACCTAGGTACCGTGATAATCAAATGGACTTACTGAAACTATAATGAAAGTGGATATTTAATCCAGTAGGTATTGTACGAAAATATATACCCAATCTACACAACATGTATAGAGATCAAAAAGCACAAAGTCGTAAAAATATTGTGTATATTTTATTTATAGTTTGAAGGAAATAACGTTGATGGAAATTTCTAACTTTAAAACCTACTCTACAATAGCTACGAATTGTCATGAATATTTTTATGACATTGTGTTTTAGCATGAAGCAAATATAACATTGATGGAGATTTCTAACTCTAAAACCTACTCCACAATAGCTAGTAAATAAATAAATAGTAATAATAGTAGTAAATAAAACGAAGGGAAGTACCTATGTATCAGATCAGACCTAGTGTTTCATGTTCCCATGAATACAGACGAAAAATTGTTTATTTATTGTTTTTTACCTGTTATTATTCCGCCCTTACATTTTCATAGAACTATTAATTAACCCATTTCCTTTTTTCATTGTAGCACTTTAAAACTCTTTGCTATATCTGCAATTAAAAAACTTAGGTTATACCTAACCTAAAGTTTCATAATCAATTATACAACAAACAATAAAATCTATTTCAATAACATCGTGACACCGGACAATAGATAAACTCAGCTCCCTTTAAACCTCAGGCTTGCTTTCTTACCACTCTGGTCGACTCTCGGTTTACTATAAATATAAGTGCGGCTAGATATTCCCACATTGCTCCACAGACAACCGAGCGAGGGGTATCATACCCTATTCAAAAATAATAAGCTCTCGTGAAAGTCCTGAAAGGTAGTCTAAGTGATTTTTGTGAATTTGAGTTTTATTGTGATTTTTTAGGTTATTAAAGTGTTGTGTTGTGTTTTGTTTTCAGTTCGACTGTAGATATGAAGACGCACGGAACCCTTCTGCTTTTAGTGGGTGAGTTCAATTTATGAATAACTAAATGACTAGTTAGGTAAAATTCGCATCACCCACTTTTTTCCTGTAAACCATTCCAGTATTATAGCTTATAAAACACAAATAACAAGTATTCAAATCAGTCAAAGTGTTTTTAAGTTTTAGCGAGACTTAAGAAGAGCAGTTGATTATCAAATATATTTAAATTTATAAAAGACCGTTATATATTTTTTCACAATTATTGCAAAACATTTGTTACACTTTTGTTACAAGTATTTAATTGTAAGGGATCCCAATTTATATATTTGTTGCTGAATATTTATTTATCTATTATAAAAATTTCAAGCATCTTTATTCTTCAGCATCCTTGAAAAAATTCCTTCGTATCTATACTAATATTATAAAGAGGAAAGATTTGATTGTTTGTATGTTTGTTTGTTTGTTTGTTTGTTTGTTTGAATTGAATAGGCTCTGAAAGTACTTGACCGATTTGAAAAATTCTTTCACCATTAGAATCCTAAATTTTCCGTGATGAACATAGGCTATATAATATTTTCAAAAAAGTTAAGGATCCGCATGAAAAAATCAATAATTGAACCGTGCGCTGTATATTCAACCTCTTTTTCTATTATGGCGCGTCAGAATAGAAAAAGAGGTTGCGCACTGTTCTTGCTTTTTCTCTACGGCCAGTGTCAGTTATGGAGTGTCGAGTCAATGTCAAAAATCCCAATGCTGTTAGAAAAAGTAAGGGATCCGTATGAAAACTGTGAAACCCATCGTGTTATTGTGTATAATTTCTGAAATTTTTGTTTAATACCCGTGCGAAGCCGGGGCGGGCCGCTAGTCTATAAATAAACATATCATTTAGACACGAGCTTACCTGCCGATAGTGCCGATGTATTTAATGTTTACATGCAAACAAAACTATTTAGAAAATATGAGAAATAATTTTTTTCATGAATTTTTATTATTTATTTATACGTATAGGTCGCTTCAACTCCGAGAAAGTTGCAAAAATTATAAATCAATTAAGTACATAATATATTATTTGCCAAAAAGTACCAGATCTGAGAGATCAGAAAGTTTGGGACAAGTTTTGCTCCAACTTGACCTAAGCTCAACGTAAGGTTTCTTTTACGTTTTTATATTTTACCTTCCTTAAAAAGATTAATGAGAATGAAATATTTAAGTGATCATATTACTTTCTAGTTATTTGACTTGTGCAAGCTGTTAAGTACATAAAGCAATCAGAATCTGAATAAATAATCCTAGATTCATAAAATCCTAGATCTTAAAAATAATTATTAAGTCACTATTACCTACCTATGAACCACACTTGATAATGGTAGTAAACGTAGTCTATAATATATATTAAGTTTTTGTTTAACGTTATTCTATTACTATTAGGCGAAATATTTGTTTCCGAGGTTGTGGCCGCGATAACAATTATAAACTAACTTAAGTAAAATAAATACTTAATATCTATAAAAAGTATAATCAGCCATAACTCAATATTAGTTACTCTAAACTCAATATAATTATAAAATCAGTTTTTGCTCTTTCTACATTTCATTTACGAATGTTTTTTTTATGTGTTTCATTTAAACCGAGTCTAACATTGATTCGTATTTTCGAAATTTATCCAGATGCCCAAATAAAACTACAACTAGTCTGGTGTGGTCCCACAGCTGGCCAAAGCCTCGTAAATATTCCAAGCATGTCTATTTTGCCAGCTAAACCTACACTGGATTAAGTGCTCAGTTCGGCCCAATAAGTTAGAGTACCTACGGATGGTAGGTATGGTACTAATAAAATAAAACATGAATTTCGGGCTGACCATCTAATTTACCGCCATTTATCTTCAAAGTTTTTAACACTTCTCGTGTTCTTTATATCATTTAGGAAGCTGGTTCCCATTGTACATAACATGTAGTACAATTACTTTATTTCACAAATACAATACAGGTAGTATTTGTATTTGTTTTTGTGTAGGTACTAGATATTTTTTATTTTTTTGTATTTTCTCAATTTATCATTCTGTCCCTAGATATAAACAAATACAACTTAATAATTAAAATTTGAATCCTATTATCCAATATTCAGGATTCTTATCTACCGTAAGAAATTATTTATTAATGTATATGTTTACTACAACAAAGTGTTCATTAATTCCTTCACTGGTAAGGTAATTAAGTTTTGAACTGAATTAAGCGCGGTCGGTCACTTACTTTGATAAATTTCTATCCCATTTTAAAATAAAATAAATAAATTATGCTGGACAATCTACACAGCATCATCTAGCCCCAAGCTAAGCTGAGCTTGTGTTATGGGTACTAGATGACTGATATACATAATACAATATTATTAAATAGATAGATATTTTTTATTATACATAGAAAACAATCAGAACCCCTGAACAAATATCTGCAGATCGTACAAATATTTGTCCCGAGGCGGGAATCGAACCCGCAACCTCCTGCGTCACAACCACGCACAGATTGCATGAAGTAACGTAATAAATATATGAAATGATTCCCTGCTAGTCCAGTCCATCTGTTAATGCAACAGCCAGCAAAATCTGCATTCTCACACAAAAACCCTATACATATAAAAAAAGATGTCAGTCAGCTATCCTTAATTCTCAGTTATCCCCGTGGTACATTTCCCAATTTATTTCCGTGTTCCAAAATCTTCGACTACCCTTCTATGTATGTGGTTGGGCAGAAATAACATTGTTTCAATGATTCCAAAGCAGTGCAACGCATGCAACATTACCGAATTATATAACCTTTATTTAAAACGTGTAGGGTGGTGTTTCCTCACGCAAGGCACTTCCTGAACGCATCAATGGATACTTTCTTCAATTATAATTACAACTCGCTTCATTTGGTTATGTATAGTACCATCTTACTGTTTCATAACTTGTTACTTGGAATTTACAATGTAGTGTAACGAACGTTCTGGATCGTTTTGTTGCACTGTAATAATTAGCAATGAATTCAGTATCCCATTGTGTAATACGAGTACATAATCTTTATTTAAACTCACGTGATTAGAAGTTCTATCGAGGAACGTTGTCGTTAATTACCACTTCACTAAATGAGAAGTTACGGTGTGGCTGAACCACATTCGTAACAAGGGGGTAACTTATTAGATAAAAAAAGGAAGATTCTGAACCACAAAGAGTCTACTTCTTATCTATCAACAATGTTTTGAATGACGAATGTATTTTTCATCATGTTTATTTGTTATGCAGCTACCGGAAAGGAATAAGTATTGTTTAGGAATAGTTAATATACAATACTTCATTCTGAAAAAAGAAATCGTAAGGAGACATTACAAAAGACATGCAGAATCGGCCGCATTATCGCTTAGAAGCGATCTCTTCCAGTCTTAATATAATAGATTAATAATACCTAGATTCACCTACGCATAATGGACAACTGAGTTCAAATGCGGAAATAGGATTACTCCTACCTAAACTAAACGTAATACCGAGACCTACATCAGACTTAAAGTCGTTGTGATTGGTTCCAGGCACGCTGTCCCTCGCGGCCGCCGCCCCCGCGCCCCGCCACCACCTGCAGCACCGGGAGATCGCGCCGCAGCCCGCCACGCAGCCCGAGTACGAATACGACTACGAAGGCACCGCCGCGCAGGGGGAGCCGGACGAGTCCGCTAGTCATTACGACGCATATATTGCTGAGGTATTTAATGAAGAGAAATATCCATCAGAAGATTCCAAAAGTTTCCTGAACCAAGAATGTTTGAAGCCGATCTGCCTGGCTCTCATAGTTCATTTGGATACCAAGTGGAGCATTACAATACTAGTTCTAATTTGGTTATTTAATTATAAGTTAATTTTAGGAACCGGTTCCTATCAAAAAAGCGAAACTTTTAAACCTATTTTCTAGAAAAGCGAGCTGAAATAGTTAAATCCTGGTAAAAATGTTACTACAATACCGTTTCGTTCAATTATTTCGCAGGTCCAGCAAGCAAACGCAGACAAGAAAGGCTTCAGCCGCGGCTCAGGGCTCCGCACCATCGCGGTGGGCTCCGCCAACCAGGCCAAGACCGCGCTCGGCAACCAAGCGGCCGCGGGCTACCAGGCGGCCTACGTAGCGAAGAACACACTCGCCCAGTCCGCGGCGCAGGCCTCCGCGACCGCGCAGGCTGCCCTCGCGGGGAAACAGGTCATCATGTCGGGACTTGAGCAGCAGGTGAGATATTCTGGGTCGGCTAACAGTCCCGATGAATTTCCTTTACGAGTGCATTCTTCAAACCAATTTTCTTCTATACTTTCACTATATCAAAGCCATGATTGACGAGGATTGACTATTTGACGACCTCGGTGGCGCGTGGGCGAAGGCTACGACGCAGGAGGTTGCGAGTTCGATTCACGCCTCGGAACAAATAATCGTACGATCTGCAAATTTCAGGGTGTTCTGGTCGTTTTCTATGTATAATAAAAAATATCTGACTGTGTACACGTTTATTATTATGTATATCAGTTATCTAGTACCCCTAACACAAGCTCTGCTTAGCTTGGGGCTAGATAATGCTGTGTGAATAGTCCAGCATTATTTATTTATTTATTTATTCTAGGTCGGCTAACAGTCCCGATGGATTTCCTCTAAGAGTGCATTCTTGACAAACCAATTTCCCTCTATACTTCCGCTGTGTCTAAGCCGTGATTGACGAGGATAGACGATTCATATTGATATGTTTCTATCCAAACAGGTGAGGGACGCCAAGGTGGCGCTGCAAGGCGAAGAGATGCAGCTGCAACAGGCCAAGAGATCCGCGCAGTCGGCGGCGCAGGCGGCGCAGCAAGCGATGCACCAGGTTAGTGCGATATTAATGTTACCATGAACTTATTGCTGTTGTAGATATACACGAAATGAGAGACACGATGTGTCTGCAACATAATGAACATCGGAAACTGTTACAGTGGTTAACGATTTGCTTAACACTGTTTTCTAATTGAAATAACGATAGAACATGTTTTACTAACCATGATAATTTCAAAAGTCTAATGATGTAGTCTAGTCAGGGACAAACAGACAAAGTACCAACTTAACGCACTAACAGCCCTGCTTTCCGCCATGAGGCGGGATGTGTGCGACTCGGGACATGGAAGTGTTGTAAAGCGGTCCCTCTGGAGACCAATATCCTTAATGTCGGCAATTCAGCATCGCCCACTAATAGTAGCACCAAAGTGGTTGGTGTTTATCTACAGAAACGGCGGCACTATGTTTATATCAGATTAAAAGAAAGCAATCGTAACAGAATCAAGCCCCATCGGAAATTAAATTCAAGCTACTTTTAAATGAAGTTTATTAGACAGTTTGTTTGAAAATTTGAAATAATAATCCCCCATCCTAAGATAAATCTTTGCCCTATCGATCTAATATAATATTATGTTATAAATAAATTTAAGTTACCTAAAAAACCACCGAAACAACATCTCAGCGAATGTTGATACGAGCGCTAGATTATTCTATTTCTATTAAACCACCCATTATAACTAATCAATTGAACACCGTAGCATTTTGTAAGCGGAATGAAAACCGCTGGTCGACTTACGAAAACGTTGACAAAATGTGCAAGGCAATGATTTGTCGAAATATTTGCATTGGAGCGCGTTGAAGTCTTTTGTACTGAAATATTACTTTGTAGCTGATGTTGCAGTGTTTGTATTTGTAATTTCTTTAGGGAGATAAAGTAACGATTTTAACTAAAAAAATATGATTAGGTATTATAATGTTCTGGATATCATAATAAATACCAGCACGTTGGGCATAAGGTACTTAATTTTTCGACCTACACCTTTACTGTCCGTCTTTCTGTGACTTCTGACATGTGTCCGGGAAAAATGCCTCACTTCCTTGTTTCCTACTCTAAATTCTAATTAGGCATAATATTAAATATTGAAAAAACACAGTAATTTCGGTCACCTATCCAATAAGGCACCGATTGCGTACTGCAATGTCGAATGCTTTACTTTTATTTGCTTACAATAAACTATCGGTCACGCTCTGATTGCTTTGTCTCAGCTGGTTTTTGTCGTTGATCATTGCTGTACTTATTTACATGTACCTTTCGTAGTGTTTAAATTGATGAAATAACGAGATATTGAAGGTCTTGCGACTTCCTAATTTAATGTTATGAAAGTATACCTACCATGCATAAACAATTTGGTAGAATGGTAGAATTCATTATTTCGTGTGCTTTGTTATCTATATGTATACTAATATTATAAAGAGGAAAGATTTGATTGTTTGTTTGTTTGTATGTTTATTTGTTTGTTTGAATTGAATAGGCTCCGAAACTACTGGACCGATTTAAAAATTTTTTCATCATTAGAATCCTAAATTTTCCGTGATGAACATAGGCTATAAAATATTTTCAAAAAAGATAGGGATCCGCATGAAAAATTCAATAATTGAACCGTGCGCTGTATATTCAACCTCTTTTTCTATTATGGCGCGTCAGAATAGAAAAAGAGGTTGCGCACTGTGCTTGCTTTTTCTCTACGGCCAGTGTCAGTTATGGAGTGTCGAGTCAATGTCAAAAATCCCAATGCTGTTAGAAAAAGTAAGGGACCCGTATGAAAACTGTGAAACCCATCGTGTTTTTTTTTTTTTTTATTTTTTATTTTTTTTTTTTAATGCTGGACAATCCACACAGCATCATCTAGTCCCAAGCTAAGCAGAGCTTGTGTTATGGGTACTAGATGACTGATATACGTAATACAATATTATTAAATAGATAGATATTTTTTATTATACAAAGAAAACGACCAGAACCTCTGAACAAATATCTGCAGATCGTACAAATATTTGTCCCGAGGCGGGAATCGAACCCGCAACCTCCTGCGTCGCAGGCGGACCTTCACCCACCGCGCCACAGTGGTCGTCATTGTCGTATTGTGTATAATATCTGAAATTTTTGTTTAATACCCGTGCGAAGCCGGGGCGGGCCGCTAGTATATAATTTTTTGGTTCAAATAGTTATCTTTGCCGCTATGTTTTATTGGTAATCAAAGTGTCATTTCATTACATAAGCTGTGCCCTAGGCCAGGTTATCTTACTGACACTTGATCTTGGAATCCGTATCCCAGCTCGCCTTTCTTCCGGCGCGGTCGACTCACTACTGAACTTTAGAAGGTATTTCCTTACTAATGTTTGTATATTAGTGAGGAAATACTAGGTTGGTTTTAGGCCCTCATGTAATTACTCGACTCATGTACAGTCTGCAACTACAGATCATCTTATAATTTGTACATAGAGTTGAACTCCTGTTTTGTTTGTCTTGTTTTTTGATTGGAATTTTGTTAAGGTTTACCTCCGAATACCAAAAGTAACTCGAAGTTTTGAAAGGTTTCAATGGAGTTCTGTCAAAATTTCGTCAATTGAGGCGAGCTTAAATCTTCGATGCGTTTGGGCACAGAATAACTAAATATTTATAACGTAGTTTGGGCCGTTAGTCGCCGTTAGTTTATGCCGTCTGTCTAGTACTTACATCAAAGAAGACTATGGAAATTTTATTTATCTGTTTTATTAAGTTTAAAACACGATTTTAAATAAACCAATTACACTAGTTACTAAGATTAAAACTAATTATTTATAATTGGGTACCTAATTATAAATTATAAATCAAAATATAATAAACAACATTACAAATTAAGTAGTTTTTAAAAATGTATGAAATGACATTCCCCCTTAAACCATCAGGTGAACGTGATCCAAGCAGCCCTGAACGCCGCCCAAGCGACGTCCGAGAACGCGAACGAAGCGGCCTCGCAGGCGGCGGGCGAGCTCGGCGCACAGACCGCCATGGTGGGCGCGGCGCGGCAGCGGGTGTCCACGCTGCAGGAGCAGCTGCACGGAGTGAGGATCGACTTCGAGGCCACGCAGGCCGCCGCCAGGAAGGCGCAGGTATGCCTAGCACGAGGCTGCCTCGCAGAGACGCGCCTCATAAAGAAAGAAAGATAATAAATTTATTTTAAACCAGTAACACACACACTTAACTAAATAAAGCAATTAGGGTAAACAAAAAATAATAAGTGTTACAAGGGGTCCAAATAGGTCCCTGTGTCAGTATTAATGCCGCTACAAGTAAATAGCTATCAGTTCAGTAGCGATCAAACTGCATACCTAATTAAAGCCCAATCATACCATCCATATTAAAATATGCTCATGCTGTAGCACCCTTAAATTAAAAATATACTAGACTTACCTAATCCCACTTTTATTGTATTTTGCATGTTATGATTTTTGTTGTTGGGAGTCCAAAATAAATAAACGCATTGATTGAAAATGTTTTAGAATTACACAGCTTTTTTGCCTGAGTTAGAAGGAAATGGCTTAAAAGCTTTTAACGCATTCTGCTCTCTCGATAAAAGAAATAACAGTTTCTTTTAATTTAACTCAAAATATTAATAACCAACAAAATACTTACATCTTAGGACACACTCACGCTTCCCTAGACATTCACATTTTCTTCTCGTCTTCAGGATGCAAAGAACGATGCAAAGATCTACATCGTCGAAGACATTACCATATCCATCCTCTTCTAAGATTTCCTTATTTTCGCTTAGGTAGGTACATTGTTTACTTTGTCTCTTTAGCTACCAAGACTATCTCGGAACAGAGTGTGAGATTCGGACAAACATTTCAATTAAAGTATTGCTTTGTTGTTATCTATAAACCTCCCACGCAGAAAAGTCAAAAAACTCATAGTCAAACCACCTGTCTCTTTGTCGTTGTTCGTCTCAGGGCAATAAAACTAAAAAAATAATGTCTAAAACTTCCATAGGTACCTTACCCATTAACTTCTTCTGCATCTCAGAGACCCAAAGTGAATTTTAGCTTCCAGCGCACGACTTTTCCAGGCATGTCAGAGTTTATAAAGTATTTTTATTATTCATTCTTTATTTCAATATAAATCATACAATTAGAACTAGAGAGATTAGGGCAAAGGTGAGCTTAACCACACACATTTTTTACATGGCTAGCACTAATTACAATTCTCTCTCCAGGGCGCAGCACAACAAGCCCAAGCGAACGCCGCCGAGGCCGCCGCGAAGGCCGCCGCCGCCGGACTCGGAGGCCACAAGGACGCCGCCTACGAAGGTACGGCTTACGAGGAGTACAAAGTGGAAGCCCCGCAGCAGGAGGACTCCAGTGTTGAGTACTTCCCACTACAGTCCGACTATCAGCATCAGTAGCAATGATGATGATGATAGCTAGTGAGCCCTGCCATACCATACCACAAAAGACCGCGGTAGGAAATTCAACACCCTTTGCACTAAATAACGTATTATCTTATTTCCCTCACGCGGTAACATATAGATACTTTCAGCACAATCTTGAATTTTCGTGTTGAAAAGTATTGACTCTCTCGAAAGTTACCAACGAGTGAAAATGGTGTTTAAAGGCGTGAAAATGGTGATGGTAGGGTTCGGTATAGGTTGCATTAATGTTGACTTAACTGTGAATTAAACATTATATTGCCTCCATTCAGTGAATTTGTACAGTAAAAATGAAGGAGGTATCTAACATGTCTAACTAAAGTGAAAATGGTGGACATAAAGTTTACTAGCGACATCTAGTTGTACGTTACAACTTAAATGGAGCGTCAAGGTACATGCTTATCGACAGGGTTTTTTACAGTTCTAGAGTTTCGTAAATTTCTGAATCAAACTAATATCTAAAAGTTTGCAAGATTTACGAATCCAGAACTATTTCTACACCTAAGTGTAAATATTAAAGTAAAAGATACCTATATTAAAATAAGTACAGCTAACCAACGACTTGTGATATATTTTTATACTTTTATACAAACTAACAATTTATTTATAAAAGCTTTCAACTTTTGTATAACTTTAGATTAGTTAAACTTATGAAAGCGGCAGTACAATGGTTTGGCAAATTATCTTGTAACATGTTCGTTATATTGTTGCATGTTACAAGATGTTGCTGTAACATTACTAACGAAAGACCTGTTTCACATCATCCGACATAATCATCACGATAACTAACATGCCACAATATGGTTAATATGAAATGGGTCGAAAGTGCGATGTCTAAATTAAATTATTTTGTGTTACTAAAATAAATGTTTGGAAATAATTTGTTCTTTTTTATCACGACTCGACTTCTTCTGACATGACTTTTTGACATCTCGCTTACTTGGTGACTTTACTAATAACTTGACTAAATAACATTCACTTGACTAACTAATTTGTTACTTGACTAATCATAATTGGTTTCGATTTATGTGGTAACAACTGCCGAGGAGGACATACCTTATAGCGATTTTGCAGCATCGAGGTCATTAACCGACTTAAAGCACGGCTTTAATTTAAGTTTAAAATAACCGATAAAAGGATGTTCTAATTTCTGTTTGTTTTTTTTATGTATGGGAGAGTACAGAGGGCAGTTTCATACACTCAAAGTTATTGTGAAGGAAACGAGATGCTGTTTGTTGTATTTGTTCGTTTTGTGTAGCCTTGCTTCCTCGGGGCACAAAGTGATTTCGCGCTGTGTTTTGACCAATCTCGTATGCTAAAAATTCAATAGATACCTGATGATACCTATTCACCTACACGAAAAACTATATTTGCGCATTTCCTCCTGTTCTAGGAGGAGTTCTTCCTTCTGTTTGTTCCTGTTTTCCTGTTCTTTTGGTTTTATAAAGAGAACGTGTTGGCATGCAATATCCATAATTATAAAAATACCTAACAGCTCTGTTTAGTATTTTTCTAAATTATGCACAGTTTTTTATTGATAGACATTAAGACATTTTTATTTAAAGCTCGGCCACGGCAGATTTAAACAAAGTGTTTTGTTGAAATCTTCAGCTTATCTTCCGAAGTACAAAGATGAAGAATGGAAAACAGAAACACAAACTACCGAGCAAGATAATATGACTTCTACTACACCTATCACATCGATGAGTAAGGAAATCACAAGAGCTTTTACGACAACGTATCCAAACACTGTCGGCCCAGTGAAGTTCGAATTCAACATACCAACACTGCTCGATCTAGAAAACGAACAGGAACAAATTATGTCTAATGAACTGGGAAATGTTGAATCTTCATCAAGTAAGAATATAAAATGTACTTAGTATTGAAAGTCGATGATAGGTTACTTACATCATCAAATTTTTGCTGACTGTGTTTTGTGTACCGTGGCTGCCTACGTGAAAAATAAAATATGGCACAAGTAAAAGAGGCTCCTAGGCAATTTAGCGAATCGAATGAGCGTTCGACGACTGTTGTCGCAAAAACTCATTCGACGTAATCGGCACCATTATGTAGTAGATAATCAACACAAAGAAAAACATCATCCATGCACTTTATATTTAAAAACAACTCTGGTTAGCCATGTTGTGTATAATACTTACCTAATGAAATAGGTCAAAAGTACAAAAACACTTCTATATAAGGCTAGAATATTCTTTTTCTTTCTCTCTTCTAGAACATTCACGGGAGTTCATCTTTCAGAGGCAACGGAAATAGACCCAGAGTAACGGGCTACTAACGACACAAGCTAACATCAACTCTATACTTGACACAATACGTCGCAATCGACCCTGATACGGATAATTATCGTAATCGCCATTGCAAGTCTATGGCGCTGACGATAATTATCCGTATCAGGGTTGATATCTCGGAATTGGAACCCATCAAGAATCAAGAACTCAAATCACATAAAACGACGACAAACGTCGGAGTACGATTTCAAAGACGACTTAAGAAATATTCAATTAAACGTATTATGTACTAAGTAATCATTTTAATAAGTTAAATGAGTTGCTGCAGCTGATTGAACTGATGAATACCTTCTTAACTTAACTTTGATCCACTTTTGATGTTTAATGAACCTGCGAGAGACTGCAGGCAGATGCCGTATGCGGCAAGCTGAAGACAGGCGGCTATAGCGCTTATAAAGGGAGGCCATGTCCAGCAGTGGACTAGTATAGGCTGATGATGATACAGTAGTCAAGTCGTCTGATGTCCTAGTCCAAACGATTGTGTTCACGTCCAGCCGTGCCTCTTGATCAGCTCTAGAGCTCATCATCATTAGATTTTGATGGTAATAATACCTAAGAACATACTGACATTTACAATTTAGAATCAATATCTGCAATCAGTAATAGTGGTAAATTCAGATGTCGCGGAAACTAAATTGACAGCACTAAAATCGTGAAATAAGAATAAGTTCCTACACATATATACCTAATAAATTGAATAAACTCACACAAATCTAGAAGGTTCGTTAAATTCCAATTCCAGGGTCGAGGGAATCCGATCACCGAGTAGCTCACAACTATGCGTTTCCCACCAGATAATATAACACAAATATCTGATCTACTTTATTGGCCCAACACAAGATCACACGAAAATATTTCCAAACCGAATTCCGAAGAAGAAACTTCATATTCGAATTCTTCAAGAGATCTTTTTTATGCACTGCATCCTTCATACACAGAACCAAATAAGCATGCTACAGTCAGCATCAAAAGAAGATCAAAGTCCAGCATCAAATATCACATTGTTATATTTGATGCTGATTATACCCTCCTATAGAGTCCAGCCAGTGACTTCACAACTCTACTAAAAGTACACTAACTTTTAAAACTACGGTCTTTATTCTACCGTTTCCTTATTTCCGGGAAGATGTCACTAATATGAAATTTAAGTACCTCCTCAAGTACTAATGGAATAACAAAATGTTTAAAGTGTTAGTTGCTGTCTTTTTACATCAGTTTCATCAAACATAGGTATGTGGAATGGAGGTATCAAGTACCTTATTATTCAAGTAGGTACATACTTACACCTAAATTAAGAAGTTTAAAGGTGACTCAAGGATTTATTAAATATTTCTTTATTATGGGTGGCCTGAAAACGTTCAACTTAAATAAGTGTAGAAAAGGTCCTAGAATTTATAAATAGTGTTTCATATTTCAGAGTCGACAGAATCAGTGAATGAAGATCAAACGGAAACCTCCTCGCTAACAAGCATGCACGCAAGCAGTCACGACCTTGCAAGCTACCCGTCCGAGCATAGGTACAACTCCAACAAGCATGGGCAACTTCTGCGATATACAGACATTTTTAAAACCAATAAGTTAGACAATTCGCAGAAATAAAATTATACTCACATAACAAGTCAGAACTCTTATCCCACTTTGAGTACACAAACACAACAAATTACTAAGGTTCTATTGGTTTATGTGAGCCCCGTTTTTAGTCAGCTAAAATGCCAAATAAATATCGTTATTAACAAAAAAATTACAATCAATTATTATAAACATTAACTGGTATTTATAATTGTAACGATTGAGCAATATGCAGACTGTTGCGAGCAATCTACAGATAGCATTAAAAAAACAATATCAGCCTCAAATACGCGTTAGTTATAGCTAAGCTAGTAGTAGATAAAATACTTATGTATAAAATAAGAAAATTCAAAAACTATTGGAAGATGTACAAAACTACCTTGAAAAATTAATTGCTAGAGAAACTTCAACCATCGCCATTGAGGTGATGGTTGGACACATCGTTTTACAATATCAAGTAATAATGCATTTAAATTTTTTACCATAGATTTCATGCCGCTTCAGCGGTCGCTGAATCTTTGTAACGCGTCGAACAAAATGTTTTGTAAGTAGGTATTGTATTCTCTCTTCAGTCTCATCGCCATACGTCTACCCCCAGCTTTTTCGTTATTTGTATTTTTTCAGTAAGAGCCTTTAGGAAATGATGTAGAATTTAAGATTGGTTCTCATGCAAGTATGCAAGTGAATGTAATATTTTTTATGAGAAATAAATGCTTTTAACTGGAAGTGACAACTGTTCGAGATGCTGTATGACCTACCTACAGCATCAAGGGAATTGGTTATTATAAACACCTAAAATTTATTTTATTAGCACTAAGAGTCCTCTGGCCTCTTAATTTCTATCTTTAATTGACGACAACATTAACTTAGTCCTGCCAAGTTTCGTTTTTACAACAACTGACACCATTGTTGATCTTCATCAACTTTTGACGCCCACTGTACTTACCACGTTCAGTGTTCAGTTACACTATTATAATGGAATTGTAGGTACCTACCTACCTACTTAGTCTTGAATTAAAAATTAAGTTAAGCAAAGAAAACAAAGAAGCAAAAATCTAGCATATTTGTTTTTCAGATTTGAACGACCCTGATTAAGAAATAATTCACTCCGCACTATCTAATATACCCCCCGCACCTCGTCCGATCAGATATTTGAATCTCATGAAAAACGCCAAGCTCCGATGGAAATCAATGTACCTATATCTACTGTTTCTTAACATCATCAGTCACATCTCCAGGTACTTGTATGTAGGTAAGTATTCATATTTTATTCTTGCAGCATTAAAAGTAGATTACCAGCACACCGATCCCCATTCTGTAATACCAACTAATCCATACTGATATTATGGAATAAACGGCTGACAAAGGAGATGGCTTGTACCCTAGGAAACGGCATAAGCTAAATCTTTGCCAGGAAAATCGCAAGCAAAGTCGAGTGCAGAAAGATTCACGATGCAAGGCGAAAGGTAGTGTACGACGATGTTCCATACCTGTGCTATCTATTCTTCTTCACATTTTCGAAAAGAACTTACTGAGATAAACATCTATACTTTAGACTCGTATGCACTATCTATAATTTCACCTCGAGTTTTGCGAGTACCTATAGAATACTACTTCACTCCTAATGGACGGAACGGAGTGGACGTGGTTACCACGGGGTCCTAATGAACGGCTGGTCGCAATGCGCCACCATCGGTCAACTATTGGTTGCTTTGAGGGAGCAGTCGGCCATGGACTGAGTCATGATGAGGTCATCTGTTAGCAGAGCTTTGCTTACGCAAATAAGTTCTTTTAGTGGATTCTTTCAGTCGCCAGATCACCACACCACCGCTTAGCATCGCACGTTTCTGTACAAAGTCAAACTATAGGTACCTACGTCTGATTGCTAGATGATGCTGTGTGGATTGTCCGGCATTATTATTATTATTATTATTATTGCAATAAAATAATACTAAAAACAAAATGTACAGTTAAACAATATAAAATCTAGAAAATGCACCGCAAAATGCTAACAAAATAATACGTATGTTACAGATGCTATTAACTAACTACTGTCTGATATTTTCCAAACAATTCAAGTAGTGTTTAAATAATAATCTTCCTTATGTACACAGCATTAAAATGCTTTGTTTGTTAATAAACTGTAAACTGGCAGTCTTTACAAAAACAACTCTTAATTTCAGAAGCTGAGGAACCGCAACAACAGCAAGAAGAAGAAGATTGCGAAGAGGAAAAGTGATGTCAACCTTCTAATAATAATAAATAGCTATTAACAATAAGACTTTCCAATGTGCGAGGTGTATGCTATGTAGTTAATTAAGTAGAGAATAGAAACCGATGAACATTTAATGAAATGAATAGAAATAAACTGTGATAATAGAGCGACCATATTGGTCTATAAAACTACGCACTCTCGCATATTATTGGTGAAAAGGTATTTTAAGGTTTAGCTATATTTTATACCGCCCCGGCTTCGCATGGGTATTTAATAAAAGAATATATTTTCATGCGGATCCCTATTATTGAAAATATATTATAGCCTATTATGTTCATCAGGGAAATTTTAGGATTCTAATGGTGAAATATTTTTTCTATTCGGTCCAGTAAATTCGGAGCCTATTCAATTCAAACAAACAATCAAATCTTTCCTCTTTATAATATAAGTCTAGATACGCGTTTTCATAAATCTGTGCAAAATAATTAAATGCTTCCACAGGAACACAGATCTTTAAACAGTTTCGAGTTGCCATATCCGCACGATAGAGGCGCTGCAAGCAATACCATACAGCGACGACTCGCTACTAAACTATTATCACATCGACTACCCGACCTCAGACCCAGTCTCTTTTTCAATGTATAATAAAACCTAGCAAGACTGATTAGCGAGACCGACCTGATATATTTTGTCAATTATAGTTTTGTTTATGATAAATAAAGGAAAATAAGTGAATAAAATAAAATTTTAAGGAATGTTTGCATTTTTATTTTTAAACAAATGTTAATAAATATGGGCTACACAACTAATACCACAGAGTTTTCTTAATATTATTTAGTTTCAGTGACTGATGGTAACAATACATGTCTCTATAGACATTTTCAGACAGACATACACAACAAAAATCATACAATTCAATAATAAGAACAAACAACAATACTGGGTTCACTAAGATCTAAAAATAATATGTATGATAATGTGTGTATGTTTACAAGTTTGTAATACATATACCTATAACAAGAAACCCACTTAGAAAATTTATGTAACCTACCAATACTCCAGCGAAATTCAATGTGACATGTTAGACAAACCGAATTCCGCTGTATTAGATCATTATATTATTAATTACATTATAGAGATCATCATATCACATCATCATCATCACCAGCCTATAATAGTCCACTGCTGGACATAGGCCTATATTATACAGGGTGTTTGGTGGAGGGTTAGACAAACTCGGTGGGTGAGTAGGTGGACCTATTTGTGAAATACAAATTGAAGGAAAAGACCCTAACTGCTTACAATTTTTTTTAATCCTATTTTTAGTATTTTTTTAGATTTTCCGAAATTTTACGTCTCTACCCCTAGAACTTTTTTTTGGAACATGTTTTCTGGTAAACTTTTTACTTGCTTTAGGTTTCAGATGTATCCTTCGTCTTTTGAAGGCATAATTTATTTGAAAAAACGTGTAAATAATTAGTTATAAGCTCTCAAAGTTAAAAAAAGTAAAAAAAATAATTAAGAAGGACATTTTTGCATCGTTTAAAAAAAACTAACATCAATCGAGGGCTTTTAAAAATTAAAAAAAAAAATTGGGAAAAAAAATTAAAAAAATTGTTAACAGTTAGGGTCTTTTCCTTCAATACAAATTGAAGGGAAAGGTCATTTCACAAATAGGTCCACCTACACACCCACCGAGTTTGTCTAACCCTCCACCAAACACCCTGTATATTATATCACATACTATTTTAAAATTCCTACGAATCAAAAATAAAAACTTACGTCAAAGTGATCTTCACAAAAATAAAGGTGAGTACTAGGCAATATCGCTGTTGAATCCCGCCTTACAAGTTATATATATATACGGAACAAGTGGCTTACACTTGTCCTGTATTTTTGCGGAACGAACAAAAATAACTTATTAAAAATAATAAAACTTAAAAATAACTGAGGGACCGCACACCACTTATACACTTTCGAATTCATATTTAATAACACAAAATAACAAAATTATTCAATGAACGCCTAGTGTTTACGTTTAGTTCACTCAAACGTGACGTCACAAGCGACGCCATGACACGGACAAGCGTTTTAGTGCGAATTTTAAATTAAAAGACTAAATTGTTACTTTTTCCTACTAAACCCTTAATTTCGGCAGAAACATGTTATTCATTGTAAATAATATGTATATTCGAATAATATAATAGAACAGTTTTTCAAAATCTGTCATCATCATGCTTATTACCTAAGGTATCACCAGAAGGCAGAGTGCTGGAAGCTGGCAGTATTACCACGTTTGATGGCGATGCTAATTCGTTGACCGAAAAAAGGCAATATAAGATTTTGGATACAACGTGATAAAATACACCAGCAACATTGAGTAATTATGATCAGAGAATAAAAGACAAGCATTTAAATAAAAACATACGAATACTTATGAGAATAATACAGTGTAAAAAGTCAACTTACTATTCCTTACATAAATCTATCTCACTAATAGGTACCTGAACAAATACATATCTATCTATCCATCCATCCATCCATTTTTTTACTATACAAATGGATGGATGGATAGATAGATATTTGTCACTTTTTCAGTAGTCAGGGAAAAGTTTGCTTCATGTACGGTAGCGTTCACTATTTGCTATACCCCTAATTGCTGGTATGCGTATTAGGGAGGGGTAAGCAAATAATGAACGCCTCTGTACATAAAATATGCCTGGTCCATTTTATTTATTTGACTGCGTCTGTTCCCAGACCTGTACCGATTTTAACAGGATTATCTCTCGCAGTTCCTTTGTTATATCTAGGTACCTTATTGTTAATATACCTAGTAAAATTTTTGGACAAAAACTTATTTCACCTGTTCAATGAGTTACTGCTCGTTTCAACGAGCAAAAACGTTTCAACGGGCTCATTTGAGTCGAATTCAAAATCAGGATGAGAGTTCGCTGGTGGATTCACTTCAGCCGTATTTATTTCACGTGCACCTGGTTCATACGAGGAACTGGATATCTGTAATACAGTTAACATTATAATATACATATTCATATTAATAAAAATCTATTCTAAAAATAAAATGCTAAAATGACAAAATTTTATCAAACATTATTTTTGTGTGTATTTTGACGCCCACCATTGCGAATGCACGCGGTGTGATAAAATTAGGTGATTCAAATTTAATTATTGACGAAATTTTGAGATTTTTATTTCAAGTCTGTAACGTCCGTACCCATGGAAAAAGAATATAGTAGACAGATTTCAATGCATAAGAGAGAGATAGCAATTACTTGCTACTTAGCGTATAATTAGTTTATTTATAAGAAAAAAAATACAAATAGATTGAGCTTAAAGACATTACACAAAATTAAGGCCACCATTGATGCACTTTTACTCACCTCACCGGACGAATGTTTTATTTTCGTTTTTTTCCCGGCTCTGTCTTTTCTGCTTCTCTTGGGTGCTGTTAGCCGAAATGAGCGTTTTTTTCTTGATCGCAATGGCTCTGTAAATAATGTAAAAAATAAATAAAGCATAGTTAATTGAATCGATTTACCATATACTTTTTTTCCATTTACTATATCGCCATATTCTTTCACGTCGAGTATCGGAAAAAACTTTATTCAATTTCTCAATTTCCATGAGAGCTATTCTCACCTACTGCCATTGAAATACAAACAGGCATTACAATTAAATAACTCAATTAGAAGTAGTATTTACAATTGAGCTAACTGCTGAGTGTTGCAAACAAACTACAGGTAGCTCAACTGATTCATATCAATAACAGTCGGAAGTAACCCCAAGATGCTGGGTGAATCCAAGAAAATACGGATCGATCGAAAAGCAAGAAATTTTTTCACAAAAATCCGATCGTCCGGCGAGCTTGCCAAGGTGCACGAAACTAAATAAAATACTTACTTCCGGGTGACTCGGCCGCGCCGGCGCTTCTCTGAGATAAAAACTGTGTAGTTTTTCCAGGTCTGGAAGTCCCTACCTATTGAATACCAATACGGTTTGAAACATTCCGAGAATAAGTCGTTCACCATTCGGTTTTTTTTTGCTTTTACGTTCTTTCGAGACTTTTTACTCCTAGGCTGTTTACCATGTTTTAATAACTTACTTTGAGACGTAAGGTTTCCCTCCTCAGAACATTGAAGTCCGGTCTCGTGTCTGACGGTGTTCTGTTCTAAGTCTTTAAAAGGATCGAATTCTTCAATATCAATGTCTTCTTCTTCCACTTTTATTTCCACTCCTACCATCGATTCTAACCTTTCATCTGATTCGTTTGTTTCAAGCTCCCTCATGCAGATTCCCGTTTCACTCCCAGATTCTGTCTCAGAATCACTTATATTCTCGACTTTCACTTTATTTTTCACTTCTGCAAAAGCACACTCCTCAGGGTCTTCCTGTGTGTGTATAGCGGTTAACGGAAACTTTGTTACATCGAGATTTTGTTTAATCAATTGATGGCGCATAGAAACGTCCTGTTCTGTTATCTGAAATCAAGAATAAAATGTTAGGAAACAACAAATTTAAAATATAAGGTTTTTAGGTTTATCAGTCAAGTTAGTGTCAAATAATGACGTAATGACACATTGGAATGGCATACATATAATAGGATACTAGCTGACCCCCTCGCAATTTCATTTGCGTGGACTTTACGGTAAAAAATCTTGACGAAATCAGCTAATACCCTATTTTAAGAGTCGGAAATTCCTGAAACCCGCTTTAAATATCATGTAATCCCGTTATAAGGGTTTTCTTTAAAAAATAACCATTTACTGTATTTTTTTCATAGTGAATGATAATGACACTACGGACTTCAAACATTCTACTTTAGCCCATTTTATTTGCAAATTTCCTAATCCTATTTTATTTAAATATATCTGCAGATTGGCTTTTTGAGTTGGGATTGGATGACACAATCAGAAAACATGCGACTAACAGAAAAGTCGTGAAAGGAATCCCGGACTGTGGTCAAAAAAATTATTACGAATTTATATTTTATCGAGGAAAAAACAACATTGAATTAAAGGCTGGCTAGTGGCATGCATACCAGTTGTTCAAAATGATTGTAAAAATTACTCTATACAATAATAAATTACCTGAATCTCAGTAGAGTATTCGAACAAAGTTTATAATTATGGCCTTTTCTTTTGATCAAAAGCATTTTTTTTTTCAATGAATAATAATAACCAAATCTTTTGATATATAAATAGGATGTATACTTTAGGTATACCATCCAACAAATTTAAAAATCTGGAATAAATAGTTTTCTCATAAATCGAGGTCATGAATCCTACCAAGACGTATTTTTAACTCATGGTTTCGGATTTGGTCATCCATTGCCTTCTCAGAAACCACCTTGTATACCTACATAAAATTTCAGCTCAAAAATGTTAAAAAGTCATTAAACACATAATTATGATATATATATTGATATTTTTAAGTATTGTCAGCAAGTTTCGAGGTAATTGGGACACGGGATAAAAAGTCACATAAGTTAAGAAACTGTTTATAAAAAAAACTCTGAAACACGTGTTTTTATTTATTGTTTTTTCAGTTTATTTTGGAAATGTTAACTCATTTACCATCCTTAATTAAAAAGTCATGCGGAGCCAATTTACGAATCACTCAAACTTTAATAACCCGTTCCAATCCATTTTAAGGAATATCTTTGAAAATTCTATAACAGGTGTTTCGATTTAATGTTTTTTTTTTTCAGTGCACACTGAAATCTTGACTCATTAATACCCTACATTAAAAATTTATACCTAGGCATTACAATACGAAGCCAAACTACGAATTCCAAACTTGAATAACCCGTGTCAACCCATTATCAGGAATATTCTGGAAAATCCTGAAATATGTATTGAATTTATTGATTTTTTTTTCAGGACATACAAAAATTAATTAGTACGCTATATTAAAAAGATTAAGACATTTCAATACGGAGCCAAATTTATACTTCATTTCCATTGAGTAGCCTACGTTGTTTCTTCAATTTGACATAAATTTAATATTCATCTCTTCTTCTGTTATTATTAAGTTTTTATTATTATGTAGTTCATAATATTCATGTATTGGATAAAAATTGCACGCTTATAAAGGGGAAATTACATTGTATCTATTATTTTTACTGCACTATCTATCTATACTAATATTATAAAGACGAAAGATTTGATTGTTTGTTTGTTTGAATTGAATAGGCTCCGAAACTACTGGACCGATTTGAAAAATTCTTTCACTATTAGAATCCTAAATTTTCCGTGATGAACATAGGCTATATAATATTTTCAAAAAAGTTAGGGATCCGCATCAAAAATTCGACAATTGAACCGTGCGCTGTATATTCAACCTCTTTTTCTTTTATGGCGCGTCAGAATAGAAAAAGAGGTTGAATATAATAGCGCACGGTGCTTGCTTTTTCTCTACGGCCAGTGTCAGCTATGGTGTGTCGAGTCAATGTCAAAAATCCCAATGCTGTAAGAAAAAGTAAGGGATCCGTATGAAAACTGTGAAGCCCATCTTGTTAGTGTGTATAATTTCTGAAATTTTTGTTTAATACCCATGCGAAGCCGGGGCGGGCCGCTAGTTTAACATATAATTATGCAATATTTATAATAACTATAGTTCCTTGCAGCGCGGGTTCGTTCGCTTTGTTTCAGTGCAGAGTAGCCTAATATACAATTACAGGTCTGGAGTTCCCTACCAACCTATGTACATGACTACATCGTGATAATTCAAGTGTGTATCGAAATAATTCTGGAATTTTATTTAAAAATTTTCAAGATTGTTATTAGTTGTTATATCGAGGTCTAAGTATCCTGGATAGCGGCAAGCAACGGTACTGAGTGGTTTGAAAACATTATTTGAAATTTTCACCGCTTTAGCTACAAGCACAGAATAATTATATAGTACTAACTTAGTAGTGGGAGAACCCTCAAACTTAAATAAAAATAGGCAATGGGCTTTAAACTAAGCCCAATCACACACCTGCTTGCCCTCGCTGAGCAGTTGAGTCATGTATGCGTCTGCTCGCCGCGACATCTGGCAGAAGGCTCGGAACCGCTGCAGCTGCGACCAGCACACGTAGCACACTTGCGTGGGTCGCTGCTCGCTCGTGAGGAGCTGGAATGGAACATAGGTATGTATCATTTATACAAGGTGTAACATTATATGTGTACTAAGCGAAAGGGGGTGAATTTCCACCCCCCCGGGGACCAACTTTTGTTCAACGACTTTTCGAATTTCGATCGGTATATCGGAAAAAAACTGCATCAAAGTTTCAACATGAACAGCTGATTTTTTACGAAGTGACAACCCTAAAGGCAGCTGTTTCTTGACGTCATGACGTCAATTACGTCAGTATGGTCACAGATGTAAAGTGATAGATAGATAGATTCATCATTCCTAAAAGGTAAAAACGCCTTTAGCTTCACTAAGGCAAATTGTCGTAAGTTTGTCACAATTATTAGGCTAGATTCACATTTTATTTTGAAGGTTGAAGTTACGTGAAGTTCTTGAGTTTTGAAGGTAAACGTTACGTGAAGTAACTTACCTAAAAACTACCAAATAAGTCTTTCCGTTATTAAATGTTGTTAGCTGTCCGGTCTGTCCACACACACAATCTTTGACTCTCACTCACACACACACAAAGACGCGCGGCCGCCGCCGCCATTATCTACAAACAAAGCCGCGCGGCGCGCCGGCGGTATCGACAAACAGAAGAGAGCGACGCCAGCGCCACGGCCACAGGCGTGGCGCGCTCGCGCACACTCGACAGTACGAGCTGAGCTAGGTGTGATGACGACGACGTGCGCGAATCAAACAATGTTTGATACTATTACGTTGCGTTTCAAATGAATATGAAACGCGTCTTTGGGTCCATAATGTAGTGATTGCCGCGGAATATTAGTACGACGGGACTGAGTTATAGTATCTACAGACGCTCCGATTCGGTTGGTGCCAGCCATATTGGAACCGACATAGCAACCATTCCAACATTGCTACAGATTGTCCGACGGTTGGCCTTCCAACCATCAGTTGACTTTGAAGTAGTGAACGGACGTCTTGCCACCTGATGCCGTCGATCGCCGAATGCATAAACATCATTCTAATATAATAATATTTTTAAATTGGGAAAGCCTTTATTAACAATAAATTACAATGATTAACTAAATAAAAAAAAAAGACTAGTATTTACAATTGAAGCGATTGAGCTAACTGCAGACTGTTGCGAACAAACTACAGGTAGCTCAACTGATCCATATCAATACAAATACAAATCACGTCGCTTCGAATATAATAATAATATTATATACCTAATAATATAATAATGCAACAACGTTTTTAAAGTAGCTGCACTGTCATTTTTTTTTTTAAAGTCCAGCATAATCAAATACGCTTGATTTCTGGCATCTCTATTGGCGTAATCTTTGTGACTTAAGTCCCACAAACAGGGAAAGTCTTTATTAAGTTCAAGTAACTTTATTATTATGTCACGTTCGGTGACCGTAACTCCCTCGGCGTTAATGTTGACGTCCTACATCGGCGGCGTTGCGAATGCGACTGAGCCGATTTGGTCGGAACCAAGCCTCCAAACGTTCCGATTTGGTTGGACTGGATAGGAATTTGGTTTGGTCGGATTGCCGGCGCATCCGACCACGTCCAACCAATATTAATAATAATTATGTCGGACCGACCGCTCTCCTCACTTTCCGATTTGGCCGTGGTCGGATGGTTGGCACCAACCGAATCGGAGTGTCTGTAGATACTATTAGAGAGCACGCGTAATTTTCAAACGTTCCGTCTGCCTAGTCGGTGAACGACCCAATGCGGGGCTGGCGGGGGTATCAAACCAGGTCTTGTCGCTCGGCGTATACCTACGCGGCTGTTCTTCGTAAAATGGCGATAATAACTAAATTGTTCATGTCTAACCGCTACAAGAGCTCGCCTGATCTCTGTATCTTGTGTAAATGTGCCTACCTAACTAGTGCTAAAGTGAGTGAGACTTGTTGATGCCTAAAAAGATACCTAGTGCTGAAGTAAGTGAATTACTTGCCTGTGATTGTGATCCTACGAGTGATCTACGATAACATACGGTTAAATAATTTCGTAAGAAGCCGTTTAGACAGCGGACAAGCGAGAAAATAAGAGGTTGGTATGTACCTACACTTAGAAGTTTCCTATCTCTGCGTCACTTGTATGGCAAACTCACGAATCTGCACTTTTTACGAAAATGACTTTTTAATGCCAAACCGCTTCTATTGCGCTGATACACACTGTGGCAAATAATTGTATCTCTAGCTTTTGTAGTTTTAAAGATACGATAACTGCAAATGAGCGAATTTTAACAATTTTTTATATTGTACCATAGTAAATTCTCGTAAGTGTAGATAAAACATTTTACTACCGAGTTCATTGTGATTTAAACCAAAAATGCCCACTGCAAACAAGCGAATGTTGGACTATTCGTGTATTTAATGCCATCTTTCTTGATAATACGCATTGAATTGACCACGGTAAAATAGCGTAAATGGCAGATTCGCGTTTTTGCTAACATTATTTTATTGATGAAAGCACTAATTTGACCGTAGGAAATGAGTGTGTGTCAGATACGAGTATTTGCCAATGTTGTAATTAGGTACTTTGCATCGTAAAAATAGCTCTTCGTTCCATTATTTTATAGCAAACGAGCGAATCTGAAAAAAAATTACTAAAAAAATTTGCAAAACGGTTTTATTTGTGGCGATATTTTACAGGAGTGAATACAAAAATCTGGTATAATTATTAAAAATAAAATAAAAAAAAATAAAATAAGCCTTTATTGCTGAACCATAGTGTTTGTTTGATGCTTGTTGGTAATATTAACATTTTGTTACTTGTTTCCAGCTTGTCCTTCGACATAGGCCTCCTCTAAAGTCTTCCATTGTTTCCTGTCTTTTGCAACGCGGGTCCATTCTGGGCCTGCTACTTTTAGGGTTTTGCCATCGGTTGCAAAACCCTTATGAAATCGCTTTGGGTCTGTTTTGTGTTTTGAATCCTTAATATCTCAAAAACTACTGCAGCTATTGGCTTGAAATTTGAAATAATAATACATTTTGTGCGCCCGCACATATTTATAGAAAAATAAATGAAAATAAATGAAAAATCAAAATGAAGATTTTCCATACAAATTTTGAAATCGAAATTTTAAATGGAACGTACAAAGTCAAAAGTGGTATCAAATGAAAGGTACACGTTTGTAGATTTCAAAATAGTTTTTGAAATTTTGGTAGGTTTTATACTTTTTAAAATATTTTGAAAATGGTCAAAAAAATGACCGTTCCCCCCCCTCTATCTCCGAAGATTGCAGAGCGATCGACGTGATATGTACCAAGTGTTTGTAGATATAGATCTATATTTTACAGGAAAAATATAGAGAAGTCTGTAAAAATAATATTTTTTGAAATATGGTCCAAAAAGGGCGGGAAAAATTTCTAAAGGGGTGACTACCCCCCCGAGTTGGGTATCAAATGAAAGGTATTGGTTTGTACATTCCAGTGCAGTTTTTGAAATTTCGATAGATTTTATACATTTTGATAAATTTTTAAAAAGGTCGAAAAATTGACCGGTACCCCCCCTCTATCTCCGAAGATTGCAGAGCGATCGACGTGATATGTACCAAGTGTTTGTAGATATAGATCTATATTTTACAGGAAAAATATAGAGAAGTCTGTAAAAATAATATTTTTTGAAATATGGTCCAAAAAGGGCGGGAAAAATTTCTAAAGGGGTGACTACCCCCCCGAGTTGGGTATCAAATGAAAGGTATCAGTTTGTACATTTCAATGCAGTTTTTGAAATTTTGATAGGTTTTTTACTTTTCCAAATATTTCGAAAAAGGTCGAAAATTTGACCGTTCCCCCCCCCTATCTCCGAAGATAGCAGAGTGATTTATGTAAAATGTACTAAGCGTTTGTAGATATAGGTCTATATTTTACAGGAAAAATATAGAGATGTCTGTAAAAACAATACTTTTTGAAATATGGTCAAAAAACGAATTTTCATACAATGGGGTCTATTTCATTGAGAGTAATATCAAATCAAAGGTACGAAATTTGACTATTCAAAACAGGTTTTGAAAATCGTCTAAGTTTCATACTTAGTGAAATACGTTGAAAAAAGTCGAAAAAATAATTGTAGGTACCAACCCACTTACCTACCCACTAATCTCTGTAGTAACTGTAAGAGTAGTTCCACAGCGCCATAAAACCGTTGTTCTCAAAATTTTAAAGTCCATACTCAATGTATTCCACTGCGCTCCAAGAATATTTAGATAATAAGATTATTGAATTCTACCGTGCTCCAAAAAAATATGAGAAGAGTAATGTATCCTGGATAATCCACACAGCATCATTTAGCGACAAACTAAGCAAGTTTGTGTAATTGGTACTACTACGATAGCTGTTATACTTAATAAAGTACATATAAGTATCACATTCGATGATTTATTTTTGTGGACGTAGAAAAGGACTAGAACACGCGAACAAATAATCTGCAGATCTTACAAATATTAGTCCCGAGGCGGGAATCAAACCGCAACCTCCTGCGTTGTAAGCCCACCGTGCTAACAGGTCGTCAATATACGTACCTACCTAAAAGATAAAAATTCAAAACCCTCGGCGCGCGAGTTACACTCGCACTTGTCGTACTTGTTTTAATATCATCTTCCCATCGTTTGTTTTGTCTGCCTTTACTTCTTTTGTTTCCTCGGGGGTACCATTCTGTTACTATTTTTGTCCATTTTTCTTTTGCTTCTCTTAACATGTGTCCTGTCCAGCGCCATTTAAGTTGTTTATAGACTGTCTGTATGTTCTTGAATTTAGTTTTATTTTTTATATTTTCTAGTCTAACTTTATCTCTTCTTTTTACTCCGATTACACTCCTTTCCATACCATTCTGGCATACCCTTATTTTGTGTAATTGCTGTGCGGTTAGTGCCCATGTTTGACATCCATAGGATAAACAAGGTAGAATGCATGTGTTAAATATTTTTCTCTTAGCTTTCATAGGCATATTTTCGCTTTTCATAATTTCGCTTAGACCAAAATCTTTTCCAAGTATTTGCTACTCTTCTTTCTATTTCCTTTCCCATTGTATCCTCTGTTGATATTAGTTGACCCAGATATATATATTCCTTAACATATTCTATTAGTACTCCATTTATCTTAATATCTTTTTGTTTTGAGTTGGTCATTATTTTCGTTTTGGTAAGATTCATTGACAGACCTGTTTTGCTACTTTCCTCTGCCAATTTTTGCAGCATATCCTGTAGTCCCTCCGGAGTTTCCGAAAATATAATGAGATCGTCTGCGAAACGTAGATTGTTTAGGTTTTCGCCATTGATATTCAGTCCTTTTTCATTGCATTCTATGTTTCTAAAGATCATCTCGAGAACCGCTGTGAACAGCTTAGGTGAGATAGGGTCACCTTGCCTGACCCCTCTTTGTATTGGGAATTCTTCTCCTGCTTTTTCAAGCTTCACTTGAGCTGTACAATTACTATATATATTTTTGAGAATTTTTATGTATCTGTCTTCTACCCCTTGGCTTTCTAGTGCCATCCATATGCAATTGTGTTCAAGAGAGTCAAAAGCTTTGTTGTAATCCACAAATCCTAAGTAGAAAACTTTGTTGTATTCTTTGTATTTTTGAAGAACTTGTCTTAGGACGTGGATATGGTCTATTGTTGAAAATTTGCTTCGGAAGCCTGCTTGCTCTTTAGGTTGATTCTCTTCGAGTGTGGTTGAAATTCTTGATAGGATTATTTTTGAGAATACTTTATAGATATTTGACATAATACTGATTGGCCTATAGTTGTTTATATCTCCCTTATCTCCTTTTTTGTGTATTAAGATTATGGTTGATTTAGACCAGTTCTCAGGGATATTCCCTGTTATTATTATGTCATTAAATATTTTTGTTAGTATTGGAGTAACAATAGGTGAGGTTGTTTTTAGCAGTTAATTTGTTATTTGGTCCATACCTGGTGATTTATCTAGTTTTTGTGTTGTTATTGCTTTTATTACTTCACTCTCTAGAATTTTGGGTACTGGTTCTGGTTCTGTGATAGCAGCTTTTTCTTTTTGTAAATCTTTTGTATTTGTGTGTCCGCTGTACAGGTTCTTATAGTAGTCGGTGGCAATTTTGAGTATCTCATGTCTTTTGCTTGTTCTTATTCCTTCCTTGTTCTTCATGTTGGGCATCCAGATTTTTACTTTGTTCAGTTTTTTGAAAGCTTTTTTTGTTCCACCAGTTTTATCCACAAAGTATTTAAGAGTTTCCAGTCTTTTCCGTTTCCTGTCTTTTCTTAAGTGCTCGCTTATCTTTTTACTTAATTCAGCTATCTTTCGACGTGTTTCCTTATTTTTTGTCTTGTTTATAATTTGTTTCCTTTCTTTTATCAGCTCTTTAGTTTCAAGGGATATAACATCTTCACTTTGCTTGTTAGTTTTTTTAGTCTCTGTTTTAAGTATATTTATTACCCAGTCATATTGTTCCTGAGTTGAACAATAGGTTGTGGTATCATTGTTATTTAGTGCTGTTTTTAGATTTTCAAGCAGTGTATCAGAGTTTCCAGTGCATGTGAGAGCAGCTGTGTTTTTATCATGGAGCTTCCTACTTTTCTTCACATACCCTCCTGTCATTGCTGTCCTGATCATTCTATGGTCTGTGTTGAAGTTTAGCTGGTTTATAGTAGATAAGTTATGGAACAACTTTGGTTTGTTGGTCATGATAAAGTCAATTTCGTTTTTATACATGCCATTGGGTGAAATCCATGTCCATTTCTTTGACTTCTTCTTTTTGAAGAATGTATTAAGAATACTAAGTTTATTTTCTAAAGCAAAAGTGACAATTCTTGAGCCATTTTTACTTCTATTGCCATGTCCATGTTTTCCAATAATATATTCCTCTCCAGTGTTGCAGGTTCCTATTTGACCATTAAAGTCTCCCATTACTATTAAGTTCCGGTAAGCTGTCTGTACCGTTGCTTGTAGATCTTTGTAGAATTGTTCTAATTTATTATTGTCTTCGTTTTTGTCTGCTTCTGTAGGTGAATACGCTTGTATGATGGACCACATCTCTTCTTTGCCTTTGAAAGAAGGAAGTTTAATGTTTAAAATTGCTATTCGTTCTGAAATTCCTCTAATTTCTTCAATTTTTTCTGCCAAGTAGTTCCTTATAACGAAGCCGACACCATACATCCCTGGTGTCTCTCCAATGTAATGTAGGATAAAATTTTTATGGACTTGAATTTCTTCTCCTAGCCTCCTCATTTCACTGATTCCTATGATGTCCCATTTAATGTTATCTAGAGCTAGTTCTAGCTCTAACAGCTTTTCGTGTGTTCGCAGTGATCTGGTGTTCAGTGTTGCTAAGTATATGTTTGTTGAGGTATTTGGTTTTTGTAGATTTTTTACTTTTAGAGGGTCGTGGTCACATTCCCCCACGGTGACCGGCCGGCTTGGGGTGCATTTTTCAAAATTTGTTTTAATTGTGTTTGTTTTATATATTTTATTCCGATTCCGGGTGTGCGAGTCAGTTATTAGTTTTTTGGAGTTTCTGATGTTGAGGTTGATCTTACTCGCTCCACATAGTTGAGTATATTAGGTCTAATTATCTCCTTCGCTGTGGTCTTTGACATTGTGTTATTTCTTATGGTGACTTTCTTCGGATTCAAGGAGTTAGGTGAGGGTGAGCTATGGTTGGAGTCCTCTCTACCCCTTTTTGTTGATTTGTTGTCCTTTGGTTGTATTACTACCAATTTATCATATTTTAAATAGGCTATATTACCTTTCCTTCTTTCCTCTTCAACTTGTGACTGTAACTGCTTTCTCTTTTCTAAAACCTCTTTAGAATAGTCTTCCTTGATGTATACACCAGTTGGGAGTTTGGATTTGTTTTTCAGTATAACATGTTTTTTCCACAAAGTAGTGAAGGAAACTACGACGGGTCGGTGTTTATTGCTGGCCTTTTGCCCGATCCTATAAATGTTGGTGATTTCGTGGCTGTCTAGGAACGTTCCCGTCTCAATTACAGTTTCCTTGATGTAATCCACCAACTCAGTTTCAGTTTTACCAATTTCTTCAATTCCAAAAAATATCAAGTTATTTTTTCGTTTATCTTTTTCGTAGGTTATGATTTTATGTTCCAACTGTGACACTTTGATTTGTAGGTTTTTATTTTCTTCCAATAATGTTTTCATTTTGTCGTTTAGTGCTTCCATGACATTTTGCGTTACTGCAGTTGTTATGAGTAAGGTTTGTTGATCTAACTTCTCGTCAAGTTTGGCCAGCAGAAGCTGCATACTTTGTTCCATTCTGTTGGAATGTAGTGGCGGGCGCGGCGGTGGTATTGGTAACTTTGGTCGTTTGAGTTGGTAACACCGAAACAAACTGTCACCTTGGTAATTGCTAATCTCGGTATCAATCAATGTTGTTGTGTTGGTACCCTTGCTCGCTAGCTGTTGAACTGTTTGATAATGGTGACTCACGATTTTTAGGTTATGATGCTGAGTTCTAGCTGGAGATATTTTCGCCAAATGTAACTTCCTACACCTTGTTTTCTTTGCGAGGCGAACTATAATTATACCATAATAATATTGACCGCATATTTTTTTAGATAATGTTGACGACCTGCCGACATCATCAATTATGCTTTTTAAAAGCAATATAAACGAAACATCTTCAATCAATAGATACAGAAAGTAAGTACCTACCTACTACATAGCTATGTATGATTGCTTATTTCTAAACATCTTTATTAACAAAGAAAATAACAATTCAAGAAATTAATTAAGACTATAGTATTTACAATCGAGACAATTTAGTTAACTGAAGACTGTTGTAAACAATCTACAGGTAGCTCAACTGGTACATATTAATGCCAGTCAGAAGGGTCATTGATTGCTTATGTACTTACTATTATTACTACCCTAAAAAGTTGTTTAAAATGTGTACCTAAATCTGTTTTATACTTCTTGCAGACAATAATATAGATACTGCATCCTCATCACCGTATTTGCAAATGGCGCCCACGTCAACTGAAAATCCAAAAACAAATGATGATGCTACTTCTAATAATATTATAGGTAGGTTGGTTTTTGTATGATTAGAATTATTTCAGGACCGTCTGCCTGAGCCTGACATAGAAGAAGGAGACGACGCAGATTGGAATTAAGATAATGAAAATTTGTTATAGAAAGACGCCTGTCTAACTACACAGATACACACCATAAACTAATAACACCATTTTAACCACCTCTTTCGTCGTGTATTTTTAAAAACCACCACAACTTATGGACGGAAGTCCATAAATTGTAAGTAGATACAGGCAAGCTAAATAACTATGGAACCATTTATACGTATCTTGACACATACTTGACTGTTTATTTAATATTAATTAATAATGTACCAGATTTTTGTATTCACTCCTGTAAAATATCTCCACAAATAAAACCGTTTTGCAAATTGTTTTAGTAATTTTTTTTCAGATTCACTCGTTTGCTATTAAATAATAGAACGAAGAGCTATTTTTACGATGCAAAGTAGCGAATATGACACATACGTGAGTTTACTATGGCCTAAAAAGGAGTTGATTTTTTTTTTCTATAAAGTTGTAAAGTCGCGAATCTGCATTATTACGCTATCCAGTATTATCGTGTATTAATCATTAATAATATTTGATTATGCTTTCAATTTACTGTATAAACAAATATAAAAATTCAAAATAGGTCCTTGGAAACTATTTCAAAAATGCAAAAACATGTTATTTTTTCTGTTTTTTTGCGCTCCTGCACAATTTGGTTTTTGCAAATTCGTGACTTTGCCATACAAGTGACGTCTGTTTAGTATTCAAAAAATCTCAACAGGTACCTAGATACCTTCTAGAATCTTATTATTATTACGCATTTAATCGTCTAGTCTCCCGTGTAGTCTCGTAAGTCTCCCGCCCCGCCATAGCTGAACTCTACTAAGATAAATACCTACCTACCCGCAGTGGTAGTAGGTATGTATATATATATATACGACTGGTCTCCTGGTTCAAGTAACGCACATGGTAGAACACTGTACAATCTTATGCTTCATGAAGAGCTTATCATTCATGGCCCTAGTGAGCCTACCCTTGTTCATTACAATGGGGAAAGCTTACCAACTACCCCAGACTTGCTCCTGACTAAAAACTTATATTGTGTTGAATCTATTAGTACTATTCATGCACTTTCCTCAAACCATTTACCTGTTTTTGTTAAGTTCGCTATCAAAACCCATCGAGACCCCATCCAAAAGCTTAATTATTCTAAGGCTGATTGGAATGGTTATCGCAATTTCATGAATAATAATATCCACCTGTATCATCAGGTTCTAAAATCTCAAAATGATATTGATTCGGCCATTTCCCACCTCCAATCTACTATTATCACAGCAAAAGATACAAACATCCCCAAAACAACCCTCAAGCCCTGGGAATCTTCCCTACCAAGGTGCATAAGACGTAAAATCAGGGATAAAAACCGCCTCCGCCGGTATGCCGCTAAAGAAACCGATAACTCAACTCGTAAATTTTTTAACCTTGAGCTTAAACGTCTCCAGCTTGACATAAATTCTGCGCTAAAAGCTCATCGTGATAGAATATGGGATCTAAAACTTAAAAAGGTGGACAACCCCTGCACGGATCTTTGGCGCATCGCCAAAGGGTTAAAGTCTAATCCCTCCTCATCTATTCCCCCCCTTAAATCTACGACTGGTTCTCTTAGCACCAATAGCAAAGAACAAGCTGACATCCTAGCTCATACTTTTTATAATAACATGCTCCTTACTCACGATTGGATCAGTGATGAACATGATAATGTTGTCGATTCCTCCAATTACTTGCTTCACGAGCCTTTCGACCATTCTCAAGTCAAACTAGTCAGACCCGCTGAAATCACTAAGTGCGTATCCTCGCTCAAGTTACGTAAATCACCTGGACCAGATACAATCTCCAATCATCTTATCAAACACCTACCCCGAAAATGTATAGTCCTCCTTACAAAAATTTTTAATGCGTGTCTACTCACCGCCTACTTCCCTAACCAGTGGAAAACCGCAAAAGTCATTCCTGTGCACAAACCAGGAAAGGACCCTAGTGATTCTGTTAGTTATCGCCCGATAAGCCTTCTACCATGCTTGGGTAAACTATTTGAAAAAATATTATTTTATCGACTTAATCGGACTTCTGAACATGTTTTAATAGACGAGCAATTCGGCTTCCGACAGGCTCACTCCACTACCCAGCAATTAGTCAGGGTAGCCGAGACTGTGTCTCATCGACTCAACATGAATGAATCCACCGGAATGTTCCTCCTCGACATTGAAAAAGCGTTCGACACAGTCTGGCACCAAGCTCTTATCCACAAGCTACTTCGGATTGGTGTCCCTAGCCCTCTTATTAAAATTATCCAGTCTTATCTGTCCCAACGCTCGTTTATCGTACATGTAAACCAGGCATGCTCTGAACCTAGGCTAGTTCCAGCTGGTGTTCCGCAGGGCTCGATTCTCGGACCTCAGCTCTAGACATGTGCGCCGACGTTGAAATAGTCGGCGGCGGACGCCCGTTTGAAATCGGCGGCGGCGGCGTGATTTCGGCGTGAAATCGGCGTGATAGTATTTGTTTAGAATCTGTTATTATTAATTTAAAAATGCTTGCATACTGTTATAATTTATTATGCTTTCTTATGTTAAACATAAATTAGGTAGTTTAAAACATCTAGCGTTCCTCCAGTAGGTTCAGGCCCCCAAACTTTAATTAGGTACCTATGTAAAATAAGGAACATATTTTGGATAGGTAGGTAGGTACATACCTAGAGCCCTCACCAGATATATGGTGTCGCGCCAACTTTGGCTCAGTGGATAAACAACATGCTCAAAAACAGAGCGATACAAGTGACAATCAATAAAACCACCAGAGGTATAGTTGTCAGGGGTTGCCCCCAAGGCGGCGTCTTACCGCCCCTTTTATGAAACATAGTTGTTGAAGAGCTAATCCACGACCTCAACGGACGCGGACTGGTCACAATAGGATATGCGGATGAACGTGCGATCTTGGCGACAGGCTGTTTCGAAAACATCACAGTAGGATATGCGGATGAACTCGCGATCTTGGCGATCGGCTGTTTCGAAAACACACTACGCGAACTGATGAAACTTGCCTTCAAAACCATCTAAGCATGGTGTACCGACCATGAACTCTCAGTTAATCCAACCATAACGGAACTAATAATGTTCACAAACAAGCGACATCTGGGAAACATTAAACTCCCTAAATTATACAACACAGAGATCAAGCTAAAAACAGAAGTCAAGTAACTAGGAGTCATACTAGATAGCGAACTGCTGTGGAACAAACATCTTGACAACAAACTTCAACGTGCGACGTCAACCCTCTACCAGCAATCTGCTGCATTAGCAGAATGCTTGGCAAAACCTCGGGGATCTCACCAAAAATAACCATGTGGCTCTACACTGCTATAATTAGACCAACATTAACCTACGGAGCGATAGTCTGGTGGACAAGAACGGAGTAAAGCGCCGTGATAACGAGACTACAGCGGTTCCAAAGAATGGCCTGCTCAGCCATAACAGGCTGCATGAGACCATTCCCGGCGCTGCCCTAGATTATCATTCTAGACCTCGCACCATTAGATCTTTACATACAACAAGAGGCTACAATGTCAGCCCTAACACAAACTCTACAAAACATAGGTCTCTGGGCAATCACAAGCAGTCCACACGCCCAGATCATGGACAGGGCTATAAATTATTAACCCCTCATAGCTGCCCCATGTGATAGAATACCCAGCAAACCAATGCTAAACAAGCACTACCAAATACAACTATACGAGCATCAGAAAGATGAATCTGGTACACAAAGTCAGTCAGATCTATACAGATGGCTCTAAAACGGACACAGGCACAGGCGCCGGGGTCCACTCATTGGACCTAAACATTAACATATCAGTAACACTAGGAAGGCACAGCTCTATATTTCAATGCGAATGTGTAGCAATAACTCAGGCGGCCACAGCTGTACAAAAGAGAGGAATATGACCAATGTGTTCGCATTCTCTCCGATAGTGCTGCCATACTCAAAGCCTTGGAGGGGAGTAGCTGCAACTCCAAGTTAGTGTACGAATGCCATCTGGTATAAGAAATAAACAAACAACAAGATTACCCTTCAATGGATAAAAGGACATAGCGGATCGCTAGGAAATGACGCTGATGAACTGGCACGGCGAGGATCGGAAAATACCACAGAAGATCCACTGCCTTTCCTCCCCTTGCCATTTTCATTACTCCAAACATGGATTAGGCTCAAAACTAGAATGATGCATAATGAACGATGGACACGCCCACGAAAGTCAAACTAGAGAGGCGCTGACATCAATATCAAAGAATCTAACTATACGTTTATTGAACCTAAATCAACCTGCGTATTCTGGTAGGAACACTAACAGGGAATTGCTTACTGAACAAACACCTATTCACCATCGGAGCGACAGACAGTCCTCTCTCCAGAGGATGCCTCAGTGGCGACGAATCAGCTGCCCACGTTGTCCAGGAATGCGAGGGAGTAGCAGCAACACGAACAGAAATGCTCAACTTGCCGAGGTCACTCCGCGAAGCCTGTGAAGATCCCAGGAAGATTCTGCGCTTAAAGACGAAGTTAGGCTGGCTCTGCTAGCAGTCACACCACGCATAATGGACCAAAACTGAGTCCATATGCGAAAATAGGAGTACTTCTACCTAAACCTAAGCTATCGTACTAGCGTATATGACGTCATTTGGTACTTATAAACTTTACCTATTCCGATCCCTGGTAATAATAATCAATAAAATGACGGGGTTTTCAAAGCGTCTAAAAGGTAACGTGTCACGCCGAATTCACGCCGATTGGCTGATCGGCGGCGGCGGCGTGAAAAATTTGCCGGCGGCGGCGGCGGGTCGGCGCGGCGCACACGTCTACTCAGCTCTTCCTGATCTTTCTCAATGATATCCCCATACAAACCCGCACAAATTTGGCCTGCTTTGCAGATGATACAGCCTCATTTAGCTCTTCTGAGGATACTCTTCTTATAATTGATCGCCTTCAACTATCTCTCGACCTACTGTTAGACTTCTTCCAGCGCTGGAAGTTAAAAATCAACGCCTCAAAGACCGAGGCTATTATGTTCTCCAGACACAGGTCACAGCCCAAACGCATGCTTAAAATTGAGAGCCACGTAATCCCGTGGAGTCGCTCTGTTAAATACCTGGGCACATTGCTAGATACTAAATTAAACTGGACTGAAAACACTAAACACTTACGGTTAAAAGGAACAAAGGCATTAAACGCATTATCTCCTATCTTAAATAGGACGTCTTGCCTCAGTAGTAAAACTAAATTAAATATTTACAGTACCTTAGTCCGTCCCTGTATAACATATGCATGTCCCGTCTGGAGCAATACATGCCGTACTAATTTTAATAGCCTACAAGTCATCCAAAACAAAGCATTAAAATACGCCTTCAATACTCCTTTCTTAACTAATATACGTAAATTACACACTAGCATTCAATTTCCTACCTTGTACGAACATATTTTCAAAGTATCCAAAAAGTTTTATTTACATAATAATCATTCTAACAGTAAAAATGAACACATTAAAAACATTTGTAAAACTCGTACGAAAAACCTAAACTACAAAAAATATCATCGATATAAATTACCCCATCACTTGTTCCTCGACTGCGATGAATAGGAAGCGTACACTGGCCCGCGCATGCGCTTGCGCATCGCGGATGCGACGCATGCGATTCTCAGCCTCTTACCTTGTGTATAAGTGCGGAAACCGCATGCGACGTGCTCGCGGTGGTCGCGCGTGCTTGCGAGAGCTTCTGTGCCTATTGATGCACTAACTTGCCTACGACCGTTCTATTGTTCTCGTTGCTAGCTAAATTAACTGGCTCTCGTAAAATACTTTTTTCTTTTACCCGCCTTTTTTGCGTATTAAATAATTAAGTTTACATGTTTGTTATAATCTTCACTAAAATTTATTTATGTAAAATGTAATGCTTAACTAAAGCTTGCATGAATTTTTAATTAAGATAAGTCTTTTAAATGTTTCAATAACTATTACTTATTCCTTCGTTTTGTTTATTTTTATAAGTTTGAAAAAGCGCATAACGCTTAAAACGTGTTTAAATTAAGTTTAATATTATCTAGGAAAAATGTACACTGGATTTATATTACTATTATTTGTTAAGTTCATGAATAAAGATCTCTTAAAATTGAAAAAAATTTAAATCGTCTAGTCTCCCGTGTAGTCTCGTAAGTCTCCCGCCCCGCCATAGCTGAACTCTACTAAGATAAATACCTACCTACCCGCAGTGGTAGTAGGTATGTATAGGTTACCCAGTTAGGGTTGTCACTTTTTAAAGGCACTAGTAAATTAAAACTTTTTGTATGGGAAACTGAAAATAGGAATTTTTTATTATCTCCCCCCCACAACTGACCAGCATTGGGGTCTGAACCTCCCCCCTTCGGCTTACTACACATATTATGTTACACCTTGTAGATTAGTTTGTAGTATCTACAAAAACCTTTAATGAGGAAAACTTTGCTTAGTACACTGGGAACCTTCCCCCAGTAAGAGGGTATGCAAGCTTGTTCAAAGATATGACTTAGATCGATGAGAGTAAAAGTGTTTGTTATCTATATTAATACATATATTTGACGACCTCTGTCGCGCGGTGGACGAAGGTCCGTTGCGGGTTCGATTCCCGCCTCGAGACAAATATTTGTTCAGGGCGTTCTGGTCGTTTTCTATGTATAGTAAAAATATCTATACATATAATATGTAATAATATTGTATTATGTATATCAGTCATCTAGTACCCATAACACAAGCTCTGCTTAGCTTGGGGCTAGATGATGCTGTGTGGATTGTCCGGCATTATTTATTTATTTAAACCTTTCATGAGGAAAACATTGCTTAGATACACCATATACAATACAGGATCCGTGCGGTTACGGGATTGAATTCACTAAATTTACTGATTAAACCCAACGAGCCTGGCGATTTGTTAGGTGGTCTTACCTGAGTTCCGGTGACAGTTTCAAAAGTGTCGTGCAGCCCACGCGCCGCCACGTCGTACATCCTGACTCCAGTCGCGAGGCACGTCCTGCACACCTCGGGGACGTCTCCGGGACCTAGCCCTGGATCTGCTGACAATAGAAAGCAAATGCAATAAGGGACATTACGGACAGCTGCTCTATTCTATGTATAACTAATTGTATTTCGCCGCCGCTCATAGGCTATTTGAATTAACTGTTATAACAAACAATCAGCTGTTTAGAAGCCAATGAGCCCCAGGGATCACACTTTGAGTATAGCTGAACTAGTGTTTACATTTTCACCTTTAGCATTACATTTTAAGTTATCATTAATATTTCAGCTATAATAAGGAATTAATAAAACTTCGGAAGAAATGTTCTTGGATTTTTAAACATAATTACGCTGAGAATTAAAATAAACTTTGTAACATTTAAAAGACACATAAATATTCGTAATCTCACGGCAGAACCACGTGAAACTGAAATCACTACTTGTTCAATCACCCATAACATAACAGAATATAAAATGTTTATTTCAAAACACCTTATAAAACATTGTTCAACAGGTTCGCAGTCCGATCCGTGTAGCGGGTTCGTTTCCAAGATTTTTCATTTATTATTTAAATTGTTTTTTAGATTAAAATAATTTCTTCTTTCAGTAAAATGTTCCTTCTACAATATTTACGGTACTTTCCCTCCATGTGGCACAGTCATGGAACAGACGCCCTGTATAGCTAAAGGTATGTACCTACTTATGTATATACGCTTTTATTTGATTCCCTCTAATTTATATAATATTTATGCTGAATTAATCTACTGTTTCCCTGAACTGATGATTATGATTTTGAGTTCAGTGAAATGCAGAGAAAACAGTTAAGAATGTTTATGGGCATTAAAATTAAACTCATTGTATAGTACTTGCGTATTTGATTTATGTCTTCTAGAGCACTAATTCTTGGATTGTATCACATGTACAGCCTACGTCATGTGTACTTGAGTTGATTTATCCGCTGTCTTACATGCATGCATCTTGTGAAATATTTTCTATGTATGCTTGCGAGATTGAAAAAGACTATCAAGTACTTACTCAACAAAAAAAAATATGCTGAGAATTCGAAATAAGTATTTTTAGCTTCAAAAGATCCTAGCAAATTAATATTAGATGCCGATGTTTGATATGTAAGTAGGTAGATACCTATGTTGTTTACAAAATAAAGACATGTCATATAATTATTTATTTTTTTATGCAAGGTAGGTATCTAATAATGGTAATTGAAATAATTAACTACCTAGGTACCAACCTAAACTTCCAGATGAAGTCTCTCCAAGTTCCAACTGTTTTGAAGCAATAGTTCTTTCTTTTAAATCTTGCTCACATTCTTCAATTAATGTCTTTCTTTGTTTTTTAAGAATGTATGGTCGTTCTGTTGCATTAGATGTACGTTTTCTCCTATCTGGTTGACATTGAAATTTTGTGGGCATACACCCCGGTTTCATGCGGACTTGTGACACCGATCCCATCAAATGATATTCCATATAATTTTCCATATCATTTGGCAACTGAAATTTTAATAAAATTCTTAATAAGATCACAGTGATGCGCGACGAAACTAACGTTTATTTATTATTATTAAATTTAGACCTCAAACAAGATCATTATACCTACCACATAGGTACCATTTTAAAATTCCTACAAAACAAAATAAAAACTTACGTCAAAGTGATCTTCACAAAAGTAAAGCTGAGTACTAGGCAATATCGCTGTTGAATCCCGCCTTGCAAGTTTTAGCCATTTGTACCGTATGTTTTTCTTATGCGGAACGAACACAAATAACTTATTAGGAGTTTTTATTGATGTATTTTTACACTGAGGGACCGCACAACACTTATACACTTTCGAATTCATATTTAATTATTATCACAAATTACAAAATTATTCAATGAACGCCTAGTGTTATTTATAACGTTTAGTTTACTCAAACGTGACGTCACAAGCGACGCCATGACAGGGACAAGCGTTTTGGTGCGGGGGGCTGCGTTCAGAGGCTCAGGGCAGGGTTGCCAGATAAAAGTAAACTCAATTCGCCTAATTTTGTCTACCAAGTAGCCTAAAATCGCCTAATATAATTTTTCGTACAAGTAGCCTAATTCGCCTAAGATTTTGAGATAACAGCCTATATTTAGCCCAAATAAGGCAAATAGAAAGGATTTTTTTTATTTAATTTGGGTAGAATGTGTGGTCGTTCAGCAGGAAGTTATAGTTTTATTCCTCTTGTAATCCATTCGCTATAAATTTCAGAGGGAGAATTTTGTTCCTTGAAATGGTAGTTGAAGTAGATGATCCAGCTGCATCAATCGGTCTTCTTTGGTTTATTTTAGTTTAATGATTTCGTTCGTAGATGAATCTCTACGTCCATGTCGTAGGGCAAAATGTATTGCAGCAGATTTTTTGCACACTAAAATGCAAACGAATTCGAGGAATTCCGAAGCCTAAATGGCTACTGGTAGCCAACTAGAGCGTTCACAACCTGCGACGGTTGCCACTTTTTTCCGGTGTAATTCGATCGACGAAAAACACTGACATTGACAGCTGTCATACTATCCCAAATGTGTTGTTTGTTATTCTATTATATAAAGCTTTCTACCTATATATCAAGATTTCTACAGTATATTTCAAAATTTTCATAATTTATCGGTTATCCATCGTAGTCAAAGTCAGTAGATACAATTTACATAAAAGTAACCGCAAAACAAAAACAAAACAAACGAACGTCCGGCAACTGTAACGTCAGTTTTGTTATGATAATGTCAACTTTGACGTTTAACAACCGACTCGTTCTGTACCTTCGGATGAGTTAAAATTTACACCAAACAACCGCACCCTTAGCCTCTGAACGCAGCCCGGTGCGCACTCTTGGACTTTTTTTTAGAATAACCTCCATTCGTCTTTTACTATAATAAGGTCTTTTATCATGCCATTCTATCTGTCAGTGTCACGGGGTCAGTCAGGCTTCAGGCAGTTTATAGTACGAAGCGCAGCAATACTAGAATACCTAAAGGAAATGATGTATTATTAACTACCTACATAATTTTCTTAACATCTCCCCCCTCAAATAAGAAAATTTCCTCTTAAATTTTCACCCAGAAATCGGAATGAGTTTTGTGATCTGAAACAGATTTGATTCTGGTTTCTTATGACCTGTATCAATTTTGTAAATAGAATTTGATATCTTTTCAATTATTTTAAATGGGCCTATCTTTAGCTCATCTAATTTCTTTCTGTTTAGCTTGTTACCATTCTCGACTTACAATTATAATAATCATTTATTTCGTAAATTACAAGAATAACACGTCATTAAATAAGAGTATTAACACAGTAAGTACGTGGTGTGTCAAAGTAAAATTTTTTGTAAGAAAAGTAATATTATGTTCAATTTCTTAGCATAATAACTAGTTAGCTTACCTGAAATCAAAGAAACGACAAAAATAAAGTTTCTTTTTCCAATTTTTGACTCAGTGTTGTCCCTAGTAAAATTTAGGGTTGCCGTATCTTAACCAAAAAATTGCCGTATTTAGATGAACATTTGAAAAACGGGCCGTAAATTCGAGTTTTTATAATAAATTTCACATAATAACGCTAATCTGCCGCCATAAAACCCTAACGATCGGCGAAAAAATTTTTTCTGAAAAAATAATATAAATTCACTTTACACACAACGTGCCACGTTGGGCATGGATCATTGGCAACGGAAGTGATAAAGTCATCATTGTTTCCTATACTTAAATAAATAAATAAATAATAAATATTTTTTTTGTTTAATATCTCTCATTTTTACAATTCAGTCATTATAACTTTAAACTAATTAACTGAAAACTGAAGCAATAATTGCGGAAATAAGTTCAAAGTCTACAAATGAATGGGCCGTCGTCGCAAGATAAGTGTTGTAACTAGAAACAATACTTTATTACACATCCTAGAACATCCGAAGTGTCAAAATTATAAATTCGCTATGTGTGCAAACGAGTAAGTTAGGTACATTACGTGCCGTCTCATTTTATCAGGTTACTTTATGACTACTACTACAGCGGAAACCCTTTTCCAGAAAGAAGCCAGTCGCTAGTGCGTTCCGTTATACAAAGAAATTCGGTTTTGCTATCGCTTCCGTATAATTTCATACAAATAATATACGGCTTTGAAATGTCTACCGTAAGCCGTATTTTTGACGACGAACCCGGGCGAAAACCGTAAAATACCAATTGCCGTAGCCGGAACAACACCGCTATTTAATAACAATAAACCGATTCTCTTGTCTTGGACTTTTTTTTTTATAACAACCTCGGGTGCTTTCCGAATTACGATTACAGCGATAACAACGATATTTAGCGTTCCAAATTAGATATCACGATATTGACAGTTAAGTGTCAGATTTGACAGCGCTCACAGTGATTTCATTCTGTAGCATGGTCGTGGTCGGTGCAAGGAACTTATACCCAATCTGGAATGTAAACAAGCTGCCGATACGCGGTCCGAGCGAGATAGCTTCGCGAGAGCCCTCTGTCCCTGGATAACGGTTAAATGTCACCATGTTGATCAGGATCAACATTCACAACAAATGAATATAATATATTCATTTGTTGTGAATGTTGATCCTGATTATGCCATACGTCAGCCATATTATGGCTGACGGGCTGCCAGTCTAACTTATATTATATTCTACGTATAATCTTTTCACATATACAGGGTGTTTGGTGGAGGTGGGGTCTTTTCCTTCAATTTGTATTTCACAAATAGGTCACCTGCTAAAAAAAAAGTGCTAAAAAAAATGTTATCATTCTAAATGATAGGTACCTACTTGGAAAATATAAAGAACGAAAATTAATGCTTTAGTAAGACATGTCAAATTTATTTGTTCCTACCACTTCTACTAAATCCGGGAACAATCCGCCTGGCAACTTAGAGTAATAAGACGTAGAGTGATAATTCCACACAAAAATTCCGCTCGAAGTTGAAGCCACAAAACAACCAATGTGTGCGTAAGCGGCTCGTGATTACATTAGCCGACACGCACCCAAGCGCACAAATAATGTTGCAAGCTATCAACATTTACCCCATAAATTAGGGAAATTGTAATATTTGTAAGGAGTTTATGATAATAATTTTTCTGTTAATATTACATACTCTATGGGCGTTTATATAAAGGTTAAGTCGTTAAGTCGAGTAATAAGTATGACAAAAGTAAAATCATGAAATTAAACAAGACAATAATAAAATACTTTATTTATACCACCAGAAAAAGAACATAATAAATAACAAAAAGACAAGTACAATGGGCGGCCATATCGCCTAGAAGCGATAAGACAGGCAACCTTCGGATGAAATTAATTATGTAAATTAAAGGTCGTCAAAAAATAGACAAAACCTCTGGTTTTAAGGATGACACTGTTTACACAGACACCCTGCATTAACTTAAAAATCCAGGTAAGATAAGAAGTAATCAAGTAACCCTTATAATATTTGGTAAATAAAAGTACCTACCAGTGGAAAGTAGAAATAAATAATGCGGGACAATCCACACAGCATCATCTAGCCCCAAGCTAAGCAGAGATTGTGTTGTGGGTACTAAGATGACAGACATAAATACTTAATACAAAATTACTATACTTAGATAGATATTTTTTTATTATACATAGAAAACGACCAGAATACCCGAAACAAATATTTGCAGATCTTACAAACCTTTGTCCCGAGGCGGGAATCGAACCCGCAACCTACTGCGCCACAGGCGGATCTTCGCCCACCGCGCCACAAAGGTCGTCAAAAAATATTCAAAACCTCTGGTTTTAGGATAACACTGTTACACAAACACCCTGTATATTTTACTTAAAAATCCAGGTAAGATATGAAGTAACCCTAATAATATTTGGCAAATAAATGTGCCTACCAGTGGAAAGTAGAAATAGACAAAACAAATAAGTACGGGGCAAAATATTCTATACCCAGCTAGCAACATTTTTATGTAATGGCGTCTGTTTTGTTTACAATTTGTTTTTGTGCCTAAACGGATGTTTTGGTCACTGTGGAGTTTACGGGACGCAAAAAATTTATGTTTTTTTTTTCAAGGTCAAGGTCATTGACCTTTGACCTAAGGTTCAATGCACCTTAGATAAGTGACCTTGAGTCATTAACCTCAAGGTCACTGAACTTTTTTTGTAAAAACGATGGTTTTCGCTGGAGTCGATACCGGAAAATTAAATTAATCATTTTCGTGCACATGTCAGTGACCTTTGAGGTCAAGGTCGCTGACCTTTTTTGTAAAATCGTTGGTTTTTGCTGGAGTCGATGCCGAAAAGTTAAATTAATGATTTTCGAGCACATGTCAGTGACCTTTGAGGTCAAGGTCACTGACCTTTTTTGTAAAAACGTTGGATTTCGCTAGAGTCGATACCGGAAAGTTAAATTAATCATTTTCGAGCACATGTCAGTGACCTTTGAGGTCAAGGTCGCTGACCTTTTTTGTAAAATCGTTGGTTTTTGCTGGAGTCGATGCCGGAAAGTTTCAGGATCGCGATAGCTCCGGCGCTGCGGGAAGTGCAGCCTCTCCGCCATTGCGTAACAAGGGACAGGCACCACTGCTCACCTCCGCAGCTTCGGCTTTTTGGTCGCCTTCGGCGACCAGCCTCAGCCGCTGTGGCTCGCGCGGTGCCTGTCTCTTGTTACGGCTGGCGGAGGCTGCACTCCCTTCGCGCCTCCGGCTTATTATATACACTCTAGGGGCGCCACGCACAAGACCACGTGGAGTCGGGGTACTCTGTATCGGATCCGCCACTCAAATTGAACCTAATCAACTCTTATCGGAATGCTCCTGTATCGGTATCTGTATCGGACACAGTTTGATCTCTAGCGCCGAGGTCATTGAACTTTGGGGTCAATCAGCTGAACCAAAGTTGCACCCCTAGTGACCCTCTTTACGATGGCATAAGAAAAAATATATGTTATATATATATATAAAAAAAATACATGTCGAAAATTTTCTAAGTCTTTTTCGCCTTTAAACTGAATGACATACTTTGACCTCTAGCACCGAGGTCATTGAACTTTGGGGTAGATCACCTGAACGAAAGTTGCACCCCTAGTGACCCTCTTTACGATGCCATAAGAAAAAACATGTGTTATATATACGCCCAAAAAAACATCTTTCGAAATTTTTCTAAGTCTTTTTCGCCTTTAAACTGAACGACATACTTTGACCTCTAGCGCCGAGGTCATTGAACTTTGGGGTAGATCACCTGAACTAAAGTTGCACCCCTAGTGACCCTCTTTACGTAGCCATAAAAAAAAATACATGTTATATATACATAAAAAAATTCGTCGAAAATTTTCTAAGTCCTGCGTCCCGTAAACTCCACTCCAACCGATGTTTTACTCGATAATGTGTTGTACTTACCTGTGAAATGGAATCTTCAACTGTTTCTGGTGATTATGTGAAGAGTTGTGACACCCTTTCACTGTATGTCATTTTTATTGAAAAATTACGGAGCTCTTCCCAGTTAGTGTTGACCTTGAGCACTGACGACGCGTCGAGCGATGTAGGAAGCCTTTAAAGGCTCCCTTGAAATGCCTTCATTTCGCGTGCGCCTACTAGGGTTCTAAGTTTAGTTATTCTAAGCCTGGCAACACTTTAGAAAGGGACACAGGGCTCACGACGTGTTTCTCCCTCGGACCGGATTTCGCTCTGACCAAGTTATTGGTGTGCGTTCGCCCAGCAAAAAGTATCGGCTTTTCAAGAATCGAATGATGCAGATAATTTGTGCCCTATGTCGTGTAAATGTGCCCAAAATTTTAAATTTGTGCCCCCAAGGGCTGCAGAGTTATTTAGGAAAATCTGATTTTGCTGCACGAACGTTCGCCCAGCAAAACTTTTTTTAAAAAAAGGGTATAGCTGTATTTTAAATATGCAAAAAGATAGCTTAAATACTAGTCTAAATGTGCCGTTAAAGCAAAATTTGTGCCTCTAAAGGTTTTAGAGATATTTAGTTTTTTGCTGGGCGAACGTTTTGGTGATTTCTATATCTCGGAAACGGCTGAACGCACAGTCATAATTTTTTGTTCCTACAGATACGGTAAATTTGTGCCATTTGTGCCGTAATTTTCATTAACATGAGTAGCATGGTTCAGGAGCTATTATTGTTTTTCCTAGAAAACGGAAAAATGCTCTGGCTCTCGAATGAACAAGACCAAGGACTTCGCGTTAGTGCCGACTGGTACCCATTATATATTCACACGATCCTGTAAAGTTTCACCGGCCTACTACTTATAATAGACGAGTTATTAACGATTTTGTCTTTTTTTTTGAGGTTATTTTGAGTGAAATTACTTAGGATACGAAAACACTAGTTTCCTGTGAGCTGGCTTATTACATGCTTCTACAATAATTAGAGCCCTATTTTAAGAATACGTATGCAAAAAAACATCTTTGTATACCCAATACTTTAGACAATAATGGTAAAATACCATTCGAAGTATTTTTGGTAGATAACCAGACCAAATTCGAATGAACATTAAAAAGCGGCCGTACGATACTACAAGCTAGCTATATGGTTTGGGTTACGCTATCGCTTTTGAAGAAAACAAGTTCAACTCATAGCATACGATATTTTGCGTAGAACGAACTGCATTCAGAATTAAAATCAAGTGTTGCTATAGAAAAATATACGTATAATCATGAAAGTATGAATAAGTTCGGAAGGAGTCTCATAAAAAATAAAAAGAAGCACTCGGTACTCTGACATACTGTCTATGATTCAAATAGTATGTCACTTGCCGCCATAACGCCCATTGTTCGGGTAAACCGATCACGCAGCAGATACGCATTTTAGCTGCGCTTGCAATTGAATGCGTATTTGCCCGCGATTGCCTAAACCACTTCAGTTCGCGCCGGAACATACCACCGACAACGCGGATTCATAACCATTTCTACCATAAGTACCATAAGTGTGTAACACGAACCTAATAACATCATATAAACAAATCAAAACAAAATGAAAAACACCGTCTTGTGTGGTCAGATGTTGACAAAATCACAATGCATTTGTCAATAAAAAACACCGGATCACATTTCGTAGATAAATTTCTTATTTCACCAACTTATTATTTCGATTTAACGCAAAATTATTATCAACATAAAAATCAAACTATAAGCACAAAATCTAGCCAGTGCTGCCAACATGTAAACATGTAAATTTTCCAGTAAGTGTGGGAGGATATTAAAAATGTTTTAATTCTCATATTTAATTGACTTTAAATTATGAATCAGGTAAATAGGCATTTCACCATCCTGGTTATATAAAATAATATGTGTTAAGTATTCGAAATATAATTAGGATACCTATTGAATTTCACTTTGTAATATCTATACAATAGCTTAGCTTTAGGGATGCGAATTTCGAAATACCTATGTTTGTTTTTTATTTGAGCCAACCTCCAAAATAGCTGAACCCGTTTGGATAATACTTTTACTGACGATCATGCTACGCAGATGTTATATCGAGATTATCGATAGCCGTGGGGCATACTAATAGTCAATATTTTTTTCATATTTCCGAGTGATGAAAATTGGAAGTTAAATTGAATTCGCATAATCAGAGAATCTCATATTTAAAATAATTTGAATCCTACTAAATCTAGTGTAGCATACAGTATGCATAAAGATTTTTCATGTAAAAGCATTCGGGCATTATATGTAGGTATACATAATTTTTCATTTATTATGTACTTATCAATAAACAATGAATATGAGAATAATGTATATTTTTTTTTCATTATTAGGAACGTTTCATTGATATTCCCAGTAACAATCATAAGATGTTGGTGCAAATGTACATATAAATAATTATAATTTTTATTTGATTTTTTTAATTATATTGGTTAGGCATTTCCATATGAACAACGTATACGAAGCCGCAGGCAGAAAATGTTGTCAGCCAGTTAATAGGCACAAAGAATAATTTATTCAAACTAAAATTAGACATGGAACGGAGACTTTGGATGTGTTTATGTTTGTTACTTCTGCACACACACTCAGAGGCCTGAACAGATTTTGTTGAAATTTCTTCGATTAGCAAATAGGGGTTACTATTTAATCCCGGGAACAATCAAATTCACTGCAGTTAGCACCATAAATATTAATAATTAATGTTTTAAATAGAATTTGTTGAATTATTATTTTTACTAACATAATCCAGATTTTATTGTCACTTTCGTGCGATACTTATTGTATTAATTAATTTTAATTAGTTAGTGTAAGTGGTTGTATGACCGTTCTAATTAAATGAATAAATAAAAATAAAGCGCTGGCGTATATTGAAAATTATAAAAAGTAGAACTAATAAACACGATTACCGTGGCTAAAGCAGTATTAATATGTAAATTATAATGATTCATTATAATTTACATATTGATATGTAAACCATTATTAGAAAGAATATTTATAAAAATTATGGGTATTTTTTTCTTTTGTTGGCAACTCTCTATACACTGACACTCAATGTCATTCCGCCATTGTTAGGAATCAAGTTTGATTTGATAGGATTCCGTCTGAACTTTTCTCTAAGTCTATGCGTATAATTTAACTAAAGCCACACCAGCCAGACCTCTCGATAGTTTTTGGAACTGAACTTACAGTCCGATCACCACCATTGTTTTTTTTATGAATTGCTAACATCGTGATTTGATTAGATACCTACCTACTTACGATGTACTTACCTACGATTCATTTTTTTCACCGACCCGACGGATGAAGTTCCCATACAAACATAATGAAAAATAAACGAAGGATCAGGTACGCTACCCTGGTCGACACACTGGAGATTTCTTCGACTTTGTTAGAGAGGGCCTTATTAACGAGGAAACCTACGCCACCCTGGGATTTTTTATCACCCTCGCGAAAGTAGAGAAGATGGCCCTAGTCTAAGGTTACAGTGTCCTCCCCCTCTCTACGGACTTCACATAACCCTAGAACATGCCATTTAATGTTCTCTAGCTCCACTTCCAACTGCGCTAGATGGTGATCAAGCCTCAGAGTGCTTCCGTTAAACGTTGCCAGGGTCAGTGTGTGTGAACGAACTACGTAGAAAATATTACCAAACGAGATTTTTGGTTTATCAAATTATAGCGTGTGCACGAAAAAATGTTACAGCTCTGTTCGAGATCCAAGAACCGAATAATGAAATGAATTGTTTAAACTTAATGAGCGGGAACCAACTAACAGTCATAAATGTACGCGACGTAAAAAATTTAGAAGTCATTAATGCCACATACGTCTAAGGCAGCCATCAAGAAGTTGACAGCCAATCCTAAACAGGTACATAGTATTTGTCTAGGTTCCTAAAACCAATAGGCTATTTGACAGTATGCAGTATAATGACTTATTTATATCCATCTGCATAGATATAAAACTTAAAAAACAATTTGCAATAATATTATTCTCAAAAATATTCAACACTTTTACCAAAACACCCAAAATAAATTTAATTTATTTTAACTTGAAACCACATGATTGTACCTAAATGGTTGTGATTGGTGGATTTTGTGATGGCATCTACATACCTGTTACCATTATAACAACTTCTTGCCTATCAGATGCAGCTGATTGAATGTTAGATGGGCCTGCTGCACTTATCACTTTCTGCAACTGTGAGTCTTGACATTCCTGAATCAGTTGGGTTTTTTGCCTTTTGACAAATACAGCTCTGGAAGTACCAGCATCACTCATCCTTTTCCTGTGATCTTCCTGGCAATAAAATTTAGTAGGAACAACTCCAACTTGCATGATTATTTTTTGGCTTAATCCCATACTGTATTGATAGTAGTTTGCCATATCTTGCTTAATCTGTAATAAAGTATTTAGGTAGGTATGTTATTTATTATAAAACAATATAGGTACCTACATAAATACTACTTAATGTGTTTATTAAAAATAAATCTCTTTACAATAGCAGTTAACTACTTAGATGGGTTAGGGACACGTCATGAACAGTCAATCAATCAAAATCAACCATCACAATAATCTAACCTCAAAACAAATTGGTAAATTTAATAAGTAATGTATGGTTTTCGTTTAATTATTTAATGAATAACATGTTTACTTACATTAAAATGATCCTGACAGAAGAAAATAACTGACTTCTCCTTTATTTCATTAGGATCTCGGTGTGCAAGCTGTAACCATTTGTTGCGCACTTTAACATTTTTCGGAACAGTTACAAATAGCTTATCCGGCGTCTTCACTGTCGTATTTGTGCACGCTGGCACTGCACACCATTTGTAACTCATTTTTTCTAGTAATTTACAGCTCCATCTTATAGTTAAATAAAATAAACAGCGAAATGGTTGCTTTCTAGAGTTATGCTTACAAACGTGTGACGTCACGTCATCAGTCGACTTCTCAGAATAAGGAATATAGTATACTAGCGGCCCGCCCCGGCTTCGCACGGGTATTAAACAAAAATTTCAGAAATTATACACACTAAAACGATGGGTTTCACTTTCACAGTTTTCATACGGATCTTTACTTTTTTTAACAGCATTGGGGTTTTTGACATTGACTCGACATTCCAAAACTGACACTGGCCGTAGAGAAAAAGCAAGCACCGTGCGCTATACAACCTCTTTTTCTATTCTGACGCGCCATAATAGAAAAAGAGGTTGAATATACAGCCCACGGTTCAATTATTGAATTTTTCATGCGGATCCCTAACTTTTTTGAAAATATTATATAGCCTATGTTCATCACGGAAAATTAAGGATTCTAATGGTGAAAGAATTTTTTAACTCGGTCCAGTAGTTTCGGAGCCTATTCAATTCAAACAAACAAACATACAAACAATCAAATCTTTCCTCTTTATAATATTAGTATAGATATTTATATTCCTTCGTCTGAGGTCGACTTGAGTCGGTCGACTCTTAGATTATAGAGGAGGTCGACTGGACTGACACAACCAGGGTTGCCAATGCTAATTTATCCAATTCCCCAAAAATCTGAATCGAATTCCCCAAAGAACAATGGCAAGTTGCCATCTCAGACTAAGGAAGACTTGAAATACCTACAAAAAAAACGTGCATACCTAAAGTTAGTCTGCAACAAAGATGGCGGCTTGCCGTAGAGTTGCGCGTATTTTAACATTGAATATCGATAAGTAAGTAATTGAGTTGCACGGAGTTGAATTCAAAATATTCGAATATGAGTAAGTAGAAGAATAAGTATCTTTAAGCTCTGTTCAGTTCTATTAAGGTTTCTATACCTACGTGATCCGTAACGGGTCATTAGCATTACATTACCCTCCGTCCTATCCTCTAGAATGAATACAAAATACAGGTGTTCCGTTCCCCTGAAACATTTTCAATAAGAGTTTATATAGGTAAACAATGTTTCATACAATATTCCCCTACAAAGAATGTGTCGATTGTATAATGAAGTAGCGAAATCCAATGACGTAGATATTTTTGATAAAAACCATTGTAGATTTAAGCGTAGTATAAAAAAAATCTTGTCTTTTTTATACTACTTTATTATGTCTTTTTTCTCTTTATTTATGTAATTTTATTATTAATGCATGCAACATTATTGATTTTCTCTGTGTTCAAATAATTGATTTCAATCTAGATCAGAATTGTAAATACCATAAGTTTAATGTAAGTAATTTGATTGTTAACTGATTTGTGAATGAATAAATAAATAAAAATAAATAAACGTGTAAACGTTGTACCTTGATGGCGTGTGTGGAAGAGTCTTAGACAATCACTGACCTATCAAGCCCATTCCATCAAAAATTCTGTCCCTGGCACTACACCTTTGAATCTTGGTTCGCGGTGCCTGTCCCTTGTTACGGCTGGCGGAGGCTGCACTCCCTTCGCGCCTCCGGCTTATTATATACACTCTAGGGGCGCCACGCACAAGACCACGTGGAGTCGGGGTACTCTGTGTCGGATCCGCCACTCAAATTGAACTTAATCAACTCTTCCCGGCGCTGTAAAGTTTTTATATTGTTTCTGCATCCATATTTAACGACACACTTTGACCTCTAGCACCGAGGTCATTGAACTTTGGGGTCAAACCGCTGAACCAAACTTGCACCCCTAGTGACCCTCTTAACGATGCCACAAGATAAAAAACATTTGTTAATATATTATTATATGCCTAAAAACATCTTTCGAAATTTTTCTAAGTCTGAACGACATACTTTGACCTATAGCGCCGAGGTCATTGAACTTTGGGGTGGATCACCTGAACCAAAGTTGGACCCCTATTGACCCTCTTTACGTAGCCAAAAAAAAAATACATGTTATATATACATAAAAAAATTCATCGAAAATTTTCTAAGTCCTGCGTCCCGTAAACTCCACCCCAACCAAAAATTCTGTCCCTGGCACTACACCTTTGAATCTTGGTTAGCTTGGTTCAAAGTTGCTGACGCTGCTGTAAAGATTTTTTTTTTATTTTTGTGTTTTTGGTACTGCGTCGATGAAATAATTCGTTATCGATAATCGATGTTTTCAAAATACCGAACCCTAACTCTATTTACTATGACGAATAATTTTCTCCTAAAATCACATAATATTCCTATGAATATTATGTGAAAACATTAAATGAATAAAGAAAAGCAAGCGGATCTTTATAAACTTTCCCACAAACAGCAAAATGTTTGAAAATAATAGAAAATGTAAGAAATTTTGAATGAATTCGGTACCTTTCCCATGCAACGTTATATTTTAATGTTTTTTGTTGATTTTCATGCGACAGCCAAACACTCTGCACATACACTTATAAAATGCATTATTCTCCAAGTTTGCACACTATAAAAAAGCATAATTATCGCTTATTAACTCTAAATTTCCTTCATTTTCGAATAAAAACAAGTCCGGATGACAACTGATGTACTTGTTGTTGACTGCCACAAAACATGGCGACCGGCCGCAGGGGGTGAGGGGTGAGGTATTTTGTGACGTCACCAAAACAATGTTGCCATTTTCAGTCATGATCAAACTGCTGTTGTCCTTTTTTACTCATGATTATCTTCATTAGTCAAAAAGAGATGCCGATATGTCAGTAACTCTGCTGTCGAAATACATCACACTTCTAACTGTTCGTAACAAGTTCGTATAGATGTTTATGCCAGATCTATACTATATTCCTTAATCTGAGGTTGCCATATACATGGTTGTCCCAAAAATATGTATGATATGAATTACATGTGTTCGACTAGTTTTGACACATACATATTTAGGAACGTACCAGCTTTAATCCATCAATCAAGCAATTAAGCTTCGGCCCACACGGCACAGTCGGCATCGGTGCCTGGCGAAAAAAAAGCGTTTGAATGGTTGGTGTCAATGCGATGATCACATTATATTATATTGCGCCGCAGGCGGACCTTCGCCACAGAATAATATTACTCTCCGAGACCTTCCTTCTTCGCCCACCGCGCTCTATGATATACCTATATATATATATATATATATATATAGTATATATATAGATATCCCCACGGGCACTTAGTTGATCAAACGTGCCATATAGGTAGTAATTATTTGATCCGTTTTCACTTGTTGATCCGGGTAGTATTTGTTGATCCATTGCCACTTCACCGTTAATACGTGGCTCCAAACGGAGCCAACAGTGTCACCGTCAGTAATAATAATAATTACGTGGTTTTTATACAAATCCACCTTTTTGGCATTTTAGCACAAGTTGATCCGATTCAAATGGGCCAATCAGAGCCCGCCGAGCTCTGTCATTGGTTACTTGCAGTCTTAGCCTTTCGTTTTACATAAATCTAACATTTTAATTATCAACACTTTACTTGTCTGCTGATGTTATAATACATCTCAGCAGATTTGTTTGTAACAGTAGGTATGTTTGATAGATTGCAAGCTGAACAATGAAAGCACGTAACCAAGTTCTGATATTTCAAAATAAATTCAAAAGTCAAATCAGTTCAAAGTAAATTTCAATGAGTGTTTAAAAACGTACCAACAACTTTTTTATGCTTAAATTCATTTGTTGGTCGCCTTCTATGATATGATAACTTCAGGAAGCATAAGTAAGGGCTATCTTTTTTTTAAGACGCCTCAGCATGGCAGCAGTAATTGAGTAGGTAATAAATAAATACACATGTTTTATGCTACAATGCTCCCACATAATAGACGACCGAAGTGGTGCATGGCGTGGCGGGTGACGAAAGACCGCCTGCGATTTAGGAGTTTGCCAATTCGACTCTCGGCCATGGAACAAATATTTATCCGATATTTGCTCCGTTTGTTCTGGGTGTTCCGGGTGTTCTGCAAAGTAAAATATATCCAATTTTTTTGTTATTTATTATCTCTGTTTCAATTGTGAATTCCAGCTCTAATTTAGGTAGATAATTGTAATTTTTGTTGAAAAGGAGTTTTTGCCATTTAATAAATAATGTTGTTGAAAAAATTAAACAAATATATGAAGATGCAGCAATGTATGAAGCACTGCTTATATTAATATACGGATCCAACAAATACTGAATTGTATTCGAAACATTTACCTACGTTACTTAATATACAATTTCGTTTTGTCGGATCAAATAAAGCTCTAATTTTGATAGTATAAATGGAACAGATCAACATACGACTTTGGATTTGGTATATAAATTGGAGCCAACAAGTGATTAAAAGTTTCAGAATTTTAGCCGTTACGGAGTCGATTGAGTTCGAGATTGTTACGATAAAAATGTCAAGTACATCACTTTTTCGACGAATACGTTTGGCAACGTCGCGCTCAGATTTGCGCCGTTGCCACTCCGGGCAAGATCTATGCCATAGGAGTCGAGTAATAATGGGGAAAAGGTGGAATCAGGAATGCACGGGAGTCGGGCTGGATCAACATAGTGCCCAAGTTGGTATTTATATATATATATTTTATAGTGTTTTCACCAATTACTAGCCTTACTGTTATTATTGCACAAACTTGTGAAAAAATAACCACACTAATAGATTGAAGTGTTTCGTCTTAAAACTGTGCAATCTCTTAAACTATGTAATTTTAATCTTTTTTTGTCAAAATCTAAGTGCTTTATTTCCTATAGACCTTACAGGACTCTTGGACTTGTCAACTATTAACAACTATTGAAATTATAAAATGATTAAGAGGCCTATATTCAGCAGTAGTAAGTAAGATTTCTTTTTTAAATAAAATATTTTAGGTAGGTACTCTAGGCTTTATTTATATTTTTAATCAAAATTTACTTAAGAAGTAATAAATAACATAAAATAATAGACAAACTTAATTACTAAGTAATAACACAGGTTTAATTAAGATAAATTAAATTAATCAGTGCAGTGTTATTTGTAACCCACACTTATGACATTTTTCTTCACTTACCTCATATCAGACTTAATATATGCATTATCTAAATTGGATTCCTTTTATTTAGCAACAACTTTTCCAGAAAGTCACAGGTATATTTACAGCTGCAATTTTGTAAAACGTCTACAATAATGTTGGTCAGGTTTTATCTTCCGGACACACATCCAGCCGCTACCACACAACACAAAAAATCATTCAAGTATGGCGTGACGCTCGTTTACTTTACTCGATTTGGAACTTTTGAACTATTTCACAGTGACATGTCACCAAGCTGTTTGTTACCTGAATGTCTTTCATCTCATTAACAAACATTACGACGTATCTTTGAATGCAACATACACAACATACAGCTACACAAATATGTATACACTGCCAAAATTACATTTTATGTATAATGTGAGTGTCTGCATAATCGGTCCCTGCCCGTGGTCCACCTACATAGTACACCTGGCTGTACCAGGGGCATTTTTTTCTTCCCGTGGTCCACCTCAAGATAACTGGGTGTTCCACGGGAAAAAAAAACTTTCCATGGTCCACCTTAGTTCACCTGGCTGTACCAGGGGCATTTTTTTCTTTCCGTGGTCCACCTGTATTTTGGGTATACAAACTTTACATTACCTACCTACTTAAACAAACTTTTTACATTATTTTTTCCTTTTTTTCGTACTGACAGACAATGTCTATCACACGTCATGGTGAATCGTAGGTACATTATTTTTCTGTTTTCTATATCGTATTTCGTCTATGTAATTTCGTATTTTTTATTATAATGACAGAAAATGAATTGCGAAGAAGATGTTACATTCATTAAAAGAAAAGGAGGTACCGTCCTCCTACATAATGGTTTCCAATTTTACAAAGTAAAAGATTTTAAAAACGGCTCAAGTTTGTGGCGATGTTCCACTTATAAAAAAGACAATTGCAGAGGAAACATAATCATCAAGGTGCGTTTTTATTTAATAAATATCAGCAATCACGGTCGGTACTTCTACTAAAAATATAATCACGTATCTACCACCATCAGTCCGATCGAAGTAAACCGTATTATAATCCTTATTCCTTTATGCAACAAACATTTCAAATAGTAGGTACGTGTATCAGTTTTTCTTGACTGTATTAAGGTATTTTGACGTGATAACGTCTATTAAATCGATGAACATGGGTAGCATGTTCAATAAGATGTCGCGTTGTGGACGAGGTTGTCATGAACAACGACTGAAGCACGGAAGATTAAAGTTCTAATTTCGTCTAATAGATAGCGTTCTTAGCTAGAATGAATTTGTATGTAAAATAAATCAAGTACGGGTAAATGACGTTATCACGTAAAGTTATCGTTCCTAAACCGACTTTAGAGACAACCATTTTTTTATTATGTACGTAGGTTAACATAAGAAAATTACCTCTAGGGTATAATTTTTTAACATAAACTATTTTGTTTTAGGACAATCGTATGATAAAGAGTACTCTTGCTCTCGCTCACCCAATTTAGCTAAAAACCTTATTGCAAAAGAATTTGAACGATTAAAGGAAAGCGTCAAAGATGGTATTGACTCGGTACCCCAACTGTATAATGAAATGGTGTCAACAATTCAAACAAGCACTTTCGATATGGTAGCCGATGTACCGTCATTAACTAGCTGCCAGCATAGTTTATATTCCGCCAGGAATAAATCATTAGGTATCAAAAAATCTGTATACAAAAACTTCAATGAAGTTTGCGTGCCGTCTAAGTTTACTGATTTTATACTAGCTGATTATAATAATCACGATGGATCACGCATAATCGTTTTTTGTTCTCAAGTCAATAGAGAAAAACTTTCAGAAGTTGTCGAATACTTCGCCGATGCTACCTTTGATACATGTCCACCGCCATTTTATCAATTGTATACTATTCATGGCGATGTGGGAAGTACTATAACCGCAACAAAAACCGTGCCATTGATTTACGCGTTAATGCCTAATAAAAAACAAGACACGTATAAAATTGTCTTTGAATTAATTAAGGCACAGCTACCCGGTTTTAAACCATGTAAACTACACTGCGACTATGAGATAGCCGCTATTAACGCTGCACTAGAAGCCTTTCCAGGAGTTATGCTGGTTGGATGTTATTATCACTGGTGTAAGGCAATATGGAAAAAGTCCAAAAAATTAAGCCTTAAAAGTAAAACAGAAAAAAGATTAACTGGGCTTATTTCGGCTTTGCCACTTTTACCCAAAGAATACATTACAGAAGGTCGAGAGTATATACAAATGGAAAGCTTACATAAACCAAAAATGGTAAAGTTTTTAAAATACATTGACAGCTTTTGGATGACAAAGAACTTCATTGACATATTATGCGTCTTTGGCCAGAGACATCGCACGAACAACGTAACAGAATCTTACCACTCACAATTAGGTAAAAAAATAAGAAAATATGAAATCACTGTCACACGCCTGCTAACAGTGCTAAAGGCGCTTGAAAGCAAGTCTTTTATAAAACAAAGGAAAAGGATTTATACGGATAACGATGATGACATACTATTTGTACAAATGCAATTAATTAACAAAGAAATTTCCACAGGAGTGGCGTTGGAAAAATTGCGTTAAGGACATTTAAGTATATTTTTAGTTTGCAAAAGGGCGTTTTAAGTTTTTTTATCTTTAGATATGTTAAGTTAGCAAACAAGTAAAGATGTTGGTTATTATATTTTTGTGTTTGAATCATGTAATCAACAACAATATTTCTTAATACTGCACTACCTCTGTTAGTAATCATCGGATGCAAGATCGGTCGGTAAATCCAAGATTCAAATAATAATCAAATAAATCCAAGATTCATAAGAATAATCCAAGTCATAGAAAACGGGCTTTTTCGGTCAAAATTGTCAATAAATATTGAATTGACAGTACATTCATTGTCAATTTTGACCGAAACATTTTCCATGATTATCTTGCATTTGAGGCAGTTTCTGCTACACCTGATAGAAATTATTAAGTATTCTCTAGGTGAACCACGGGCAATACATTTTTAAAACCAAGTACGTAGGTGAACAACGGAAAGAAAAAAATTCCCGTGGAACACCCAGTTATTTTGAGGTGGACCACGGGAAGAAAAAAATGCCCCTGGTACAGCCAGGTGTACTATGTAGGTGGACCACGGGCAGGGACCGTGCATAATTTTGCTAAATTGTATACCGAACCGATTTCTGACCATTTAGATGGCTACATTCATTTGAAATGTAGGTGGTTTACTTGACTTTGAAAAATAATGGGTATACTTATATGTGATATTTTAGGAGTGTATATGTGAAAATGATCTAATAAATGACACCACCACATTTTCAATCAAAATAATTATCACTATTTTTGTTTTTTTTAAGTATATTAGGTTTTCTTCTCTTGGAATTTTGTGCAACTACTCTAAAGCCATGGTCCCTTGTCACATGTTTTGCTAATTGAGTTTCGAATTCCAATGTCTTATTATAAAATTCACTCTGAGATTCTACTTTAGTTTTTACGTTCTTTTTAGCACTTATGACTTTTTTGTTCAGTCCCGGGGTATTGGCTTGTTTAAGTTTCTTTTGCGCGTGATTCTGAGCGTGTTTCAGTAGCTCACTTTGCGACGGGAACCCTTCAGCACATTGTAGACAGTAGCAGGTCTCATCGCCGACGTTAGTTTGTTTTATCGCTTCAAGAGGATCAAATTCTTCAATTGTTATTTCATCTATTTCTATTTTAATTTCCTTTTCAGTCTCAAAATCTGATCGACTCTCTTCCATTTCGTTTTCTCTATCACTCACGTAAGTTCCCGTTTTAACTTCACTTCTAATTTCCGTTTCACTTTCTGTCTCAAAATCACTTATATTCTTGTCTTCTTTTTCTGTATCCTCTTCTACCTTCACTTCTACAATCGCACACTCGTCAGGATCTTCTTGTGTGTGTAGAGCGATTAATGGATTCCTTTTTACATTGAGTTTAGGTTTAATTAAACGATGGCACTTAGAGACTTCCTGCTGCGTTATCTGAAATCAAGGACAAAATATTAAAATATTAGGTTCTTGCATAGATTCATATTTTAAGGGTAGGGTTTTGCAGTATTAATAAACTTGTTTAGGACCCCGGGTCCCTTATCTGTATTGCATCTTACGGAATCACGGGTTAAGTGTTAAAATGTAGGGGTAGATTCTTACGACGCGATCAGTACAGCTACAAATCCATCCAAGTAATGCCATCTAAAACCTGAGTATGCGGGTTGGGGACCGCAGTTCGGTGGTGGTTGTATCTTGCAGGGGGCGCTACTGCCCGTCAGATTCAAATTTACTAACTTTATTCCTTTAGGCTTATAAAATACCTAAGCACTTGGACGAGTCAAATAATGTCCCGGTCAGTATCCCTCAGTCGCGGCTAGACACCCGCGGGGAGTCACTGGCGTTTAATTAACCATGACACCCAAGGAAAGCGGAAACATACATGGGCTGACGTCACGTAGCGCGGGATAATGACCAGAGAATACCCAACACATACGTAGGTTAGGTAGGTACTTACCTACCTATTTCTTTAGGCATGTGTATTTACCTAGGTACCTAGGTATGTTAAAAAAAATCTAAGTGAATGTTTAGTTTGCTAATGCATTTTTTTTCTTCAAGTTTCTTTACAAGGCCTACATAATTATGTATATCTCAAGAAACCTATAAGGAAATAGGTACTTATGTAGTATGTAAGTACCTACTAGAGAATTCAATCCCGGGATCCCGGGATCCCGATCATGTTTTAGTCCCGAAATTTTCGGGACTAAATTCAATGAATCCCGGGATTTTCGGGACTGATATATTTTTTATATAAGTTAATAAAAATGTGCGTGAAACGCACTTACTTTAAAAGCTTCAGAACTAAATAGAAAACAGTATAAAAACTATAAATCCAGAAGCATATAAAAAAACTGATCTTTTTAAGATTATTAAACAATAAATTAATCTTTATGAGGCTAGTTCCACACGAGGTTATAATTTGGAGAAGACTTATGAAAAGGACATCATCTTTTTTGGTCCAAATATGAAATGCCGGCCAATAAAAAAATATGCTGTATTCCGTTAGAACTTGTCCCCCTGAGTATTTATTATTATGACACCAAAGCTGTAGGGTCATTGTCCTTGGTTTTATTGGAGTTCAAAAATTCAACATCTTCATACATTTTCAGTGAATTTAATAAAGAAAAACAAATGATTTGTTCTACCATATTTTTATTTTGAACATCGTTTAGTGAGATACATTGGTTCTTGACCTATTTTGGACATGTTGATCTTGTTTTATGTTTTTGAGGATTATAAATAAAAATAGAGGGTATGTGCCCGAGTTGCAAGCAGCTCGGGGGGAGTGCTTCGCCTTAGGCGGCCTTATCGCATTGGAGTTTTAACTTTTCATAACCTAAAACGTCTTTGATTTGATGGAAATCGATATCCATGTGTAAAATCTGCGATAGTAAACTGTCAGCCATCTTGGATTTGAAAATGGACACCTTTTTCGTAATCTACGTGTTTGATTTAGTCGAAAACGATACCCATTTAAATGGGTGTTGGGTCACACAGCAAGGCTCGCTTATGAAATCCCGATGATGTCCTTTGCTTTCGGATGAAACGTTTGATGCGTTGTTTTTTCTTAGATTTTATTTTCGTGGCTTAAATAAGTAATTTATAGTTTCTGGTCTATTTGATTTAAAATATGAGTCCTATAAACATTAATCTCTTTTTCATAGTCTTTCTTATAGTATAATGGCGTTGTTTAGATAAACAAATCTGAAGAAATTGTTTTAAGTTTATTGAAAAATAAAATAAACAAACTGAGCAATAATTTATGAAACTAACTAGGCCCTTATAAAATATATAAGGGCCTAGTTTGTTTATTTTATCAGAAGAAATTATAATTTTGTATTGTTTTTGAACATTTAAGTAAAGTATTAATATAAAAAGTTGATTTTGATATGATTTACTTTCTATTTGTTACCAATTTTATTACCAATACAATCCCGGGACTATCCCGGGATTAACTGCTTATAATCCCGAAATCCCGGGATTAGAAAAGTCGACCGGGATTGAATCCTCTAGTACCTACCTATACTCCAGCCAAATTCGATGTGACATTTTTGTAAACTAAACGAATTTGGCTGGAATGTAGGTAGGTTCGTCATACGGTTCTGCTTCTGCAATCTAAATTTAGGATAAAACACACGACACGAGCATTGTGAAATTATGATATGAAAATAAAAGACACGGATTTAAAAGTAAACATTTTGTTCATTGTCATCGACACATTTATAAAGGTATAAAACAAAACAAACAAATTTTTGATATTGACACAATCATTTATCTTTAAAAAAAAAAACAATTTACGATCTTAATAAAGTATTGTAGGGTGACCATAATCGGCTAAACACTACGAAATTTACTATTTTAGATATTCAAAAATAAAGTGTGAAAGATATACCTACTTACCTAATTTGTACCGCCAATTACACTAACTGGTATTATAAAAACAATAGTTTGGATGGATGGATGCATGCATAGATGTTTGCTACTTCTTTACGCCAAAACTACTATAAGGCAGAAATTTTGCCTAGATTATAAGCCTACCTAGAGCGTATTTATTATACTTCATAATAATTTATTTACTTTTCAAATAAAGTCGAATTTTAATTTTTAATACAAAAAAAATATTATGAAACTTTGATTCTATTACCTATTATAAAGGAATAAGATTTCTGATTTATGACTTTTCCATAGAAATAACGCGCGCGAAGCAGCGCGCGCGCAATAATAAAGTACAATAATAATAAAGTGATAATATGCTTGAATTAGAAATAATTTTGGTATTACGTTTGTATGGGCAATTCGTCCTCCGCTGGCCTCTTAAGACCTCAAACAAGATCATTATACCATTATACCACATACCATTTTGACTTGACTTGACTTCTTCGATATGGCAATATGTGACATACCATTTAAAATTCCTACAAAACAAAATAAAAACTTACGTCAAAGTGATCTTCACAAAAATAAAGCTGTCAATATCGCTGTTGAATCCCGCCTTGCAAGTTTTAGCCATTTGTACCGTATGTTTTTCTTATGCGGAACGAACACAAATAACTTATTAGGAGTTTTTATTGATGTATTTTTACACTGAGGGACCGCACAACACTTATACACTTTCGAATTCATATTTAATTACTATCACAAATTACAAAATTATTCAATGAACGCCTAGTGTTACGTTTAGTTTACTCAAACGTGACGTCACAAGCGACGCCATGAAACGGACAAGCGATAAAAGCAAACTCAAGTCGCCTAATTTTGTCTACCGAGTAGCCTAAAATCGCCTTATATAATTTTTCATACCAGTAGTCTAATTCGCCTTAAAGATTTTTAGCTAAGCAGCCTAAATTTTGCCCAAATAAGGCAAATAGAAAGGATTTTTTTGTATTTAATATGGGTATATTGTTGATATTTCTGCAGGAATTTGTTTTATTTCTGATGTAGGTAATCCATTTGCTATCAATTTCAGCGGGAGAATTTCCATTCCTTGAAAATGGTGGTTGAAGTAGATGATCCAGCTGCATCAATCGGTCTTCTTTGGTATATTTATGTACCGTGCAGTTTAATGATTTCGTGCATAGATGAATTTCTACGTCTATGTCGTAGGGCAATATGTATTGCAGCATTTTTTAGCACTACCTACAATGCAAAATAAATCGAGTTATTGTGCAGTAGCGTAAATCGCCTGATCTTTTTTTCTAGGTAGCCTAAATGGCTACTGGCGACCAATTGGATTTTTTGGTCGCCATTTGGTCCCCCAAGGTAGCCTAAATGGCGACGATTCGCCTTATCTGAGCCTCTGAACGCAGCCCAGCCCCGCATGCGGGGCTGGGCTGCTTTCCGAGGCTCACAGGGTTGCCAGATAAAAGCAAACTCAATTCGCCTAATTTTGTCTACCGAGTAGCCTAAAATCGCCTAATATAATTTTTCGTACAAGTAGCCTAATTCGCCTAAGATTTTGAGATAAGCAGCCTATATTTAGCCCAAATAAGGCAAATAGAAAGGATTTTTTTTATTTAATTTGGGTAGAATGTGTGATCGTTCAGCAGGAAGTTATAGTTTTATTCCTCTTGTAATCCATTCGCTATAAATTTCAGCGGGAGAATTTTGTTCCTTGAAATGGTGGTTGAAGTACCTACATGATCCAGCTGCATCAATCGGTCTTCTTTGGTTTATTTTATTATTGAGGTGGGGTCTTTTCCTTCAATTTGTATTTCACAAATAGGTCACCTACACACCCACCTAACCTAACCTAACCCTCCACCAAACACCATGTAGTGTCCAAATTATTGCTAATAAAATGTTATCATTCTAAATGATAGGTATGACTTGGACTTTGTAATGTAGGACTTGGAAAATATTAGAAAATATAAAGAACGAAAATTAATGCTTTAGTAAGACATGTCAAATTTATTTGTTCCTACCACTTCTACTAAATTCGGGAACAATCCGCCTGGCAACACTTTAGAAAGGGACACAGGGCTCACGACGTGTTTCTCCCTCGGACCGGATTTCGCTCTGACCAAGTGATTGTCTAAAATTGACTTAGGGTAGTAAGGTAGGTCTGTCCAATTACGCCTATAAGCTAATTACGCCTAAGCTCTGAAATCCTAGTTAAATGTATCATAAAGACAAATCTTATAGCGAATGCGTAAGGGTGATTATGTCCCTTACCGGTTGCGAACCTCCCCCGTGACCCCGCACATACCGCGATCTTGTAGTGGAGCGACAATCGGCGCGAGTGGCCGTTGTGCAATTCTTGTCAGCGAACAACGAATAGTTTTCGGTAAGATTTTATTATTTTCGTACATGTTTCCCTAAAATTTTGCTTTCACTATTTAAAATACCTATTTGTTTATCCATATTCAGCTTGTTTATAATATTATTTATGACTAGTTTTAATTTTTAGTAACATTTCTTGGAATTGGGAACGACAGGTAATTACGCCTAGGCGTATTTACCCGCGCCAAACGCTATCGTAGGCGGATTTACCTAACACATAGGCGTAATTAACATTGTTGATGTTGTTAACATTGTTGTACATTTGAAAAAAGAAAAAACTCAAGAAACCAAAGCAAATAACAAAAATAGAAAAAGGAAGGAAGGAGATGAAAACGGGAAAGATGATAATACCAAAAAGAAAAGGAGATCAGAAGAAGAACAACAGTATAACAGGACAAAAAAGAGTGAAGAAAGAAAAGATAATGACAGAAGAACGCAAAATAGGAAGAAAGACGAATAAAGTACAAAAAAGGTAAAGAGAATAAAAGAGAAAACCGGTACTGCTACGCTTGCCACGAGGATCATAAATTGTCAAAAATTGTACCACGAGGAATGCGTAGGGCTGACCAAGAACGACTTGGAAGTGTTTAATTGTCCTGGTGGCTGTGACTAATATAATAATGGGTGTCTTCTAGGGGCATATTGCTGTTCGCCGTTAGTCATAGATGTCATTAAACATTAGATATTTCATGGGCGTAATTACCCCGACTGGGTTAAATAACGCCTGCCTTAAAAAAAATATGTTAATATTTTTTATTCAAAATATATATATTCTAAGATAGTTTTATTGATCTTCTGTCATGTACCATGATTAAATTATACGTGTTAATGTTAATACCTTAGTTATTTAAAATGTTACTAATACTTAGATAAAACTGCGAAATAAAGTATTTGAAAAATTTATTGACTGATTACTGAAAGTACTGTCATAACTGATTTGGTTTGTGATTTATAAAAAATTAAATTAAGATAAAATAAGAAAAGATTTAAGAAAGAGTGTAGTAGGCGAAATTAAACCGAAGTAGGTTAATTCTGCCAAACGCACCATGTTGAAGTTTAAATTTTATTGTGTTTGTTTTGAAAATAATCCTCATTTTTTTATGTTTCTTTAATTAAGCATTAAACAAACTTTTGAAACACATGCCCTTTTATTTATTATCTTCATAATTACGAAGACAACTGAGCTTAAACCTTAGATAGGCGGAATTCGACAGACATACCTTACACATAAGGTTTATTAAATTGGTGTCAAATTGACAACGCACATTCCAGATTAGGTATAAGTTCCTTGGATCGGTGATATTGCAAATAGACACCTGTAATGACGTCATCTATGACGTCAGACGCGAAATCGTTGTCGCGTTGTCGCGCTTACAGTAATTCGGAACGCTTGTGAGCACGATAATATCGATTTAAGCGTAATTCGGAATGCACCCCTCCATTTGTCTTGTAATATGCCATTCTTGAGTGACATCTTTGAAGTATCTGTCAGTGTCACGGGGTCAGTCAGTCAGTTTATATCAAGGAACTGGTATAAACAAAGCGCTTCTACCAAAATTTTACGGTAAGCCTCTACTAAAGTTTATGACTCTTGTGACATGGACACTGGCAGAATTGTGGCTTCATAGACACAGCGAGCCATGAAATAAGAAGAAGAAGAAGAAGAAGAAGAAACAAAGCGCAAAATTCAAATAAAGATGTACTACTTAATTAATTTTTCATTGTTTGTAAATAATACGTATTTCCGAATATAATAGAACACTTTTTCAAAATCTGTCATCATGCCTAATATTATGGTTTGGGTTACGCTATCGCTTTTGAAGAAAACAAGTTCAACTCATAGCATACGATATTTTGCGTAGAACGAACTGCATTCAGAATTAAAATTAAGTGTTGCTATAGAAAAATATACGTATAATTTAACCAAGCCACACCTCTCGATAGTTTTTGGAACTGAACTTACAGTCCGATCACCACCCATCACCACCATTGTTTTTTTTATGAATTGCTAACATCGTGTTTGATTAGATACCTACCTACTTACGATGTACTTACCTACGATTAATTTTTTCACCGATTTAAGTTTAGGCTCCGGGGACGGATGAAGTTCCCATACAAACGGAATACAAAAGTGATTCGTACTTTGAGCATATTTTCACCATGTACTTACTGCTATTATTTGTATTACAATAGGTACTGTTCGAGAACTCAGTTTAGAGTGATAGAATTTAAAATATAGTGGACTGTAATTATACGAAAACGAAAGATGATTATGTGGTTTATTCGACAAGTTGATCGGTTGATGGATGGCAAAACAGTGAAATGAATTGCGATGATGAGTGTGAAGATGAAATGAGTGATTTTAGCAATTAGGATTCCACTAACCTTCTGTCCAATGTGATGCGGCGAGTCGGTCTGTGTTCATCACCTAGAGTTCACTTACAGCACTAACAAAATACCTAACAAGTCGTATACTCCCTGGTTCAATAAGATGTCGGCCAGTTGTCCCGGGGATGACACAGTGTGGAGTCCTGTAGCCTGGATCACAATCACCATCGAACACTTCTCATCAAAAGGGGGGTTGCCACAGAGCAATACGGGCCCCGGGGTTTGCACGTCTCATCATCATCATCATCAGCCTATGTTAGTCCACTGTTGGACATAGGCCTCTCCTAAAGAGTGCCCTAGCGCCCTGTCTTCGGCTTGTCGCATCCAGCATCTGCCAGCAGTCTTTCGCAGATCGTCATCCCACCTGGCCGGAGGGCGTCCTACTCTACGTTTACCGAGTCGCGGTCTCCACTCAAGAACACGTTTACCCCAGCGGTTATCGGTTCTTCGCGATATATGGCCGGCCCACTGCCACTTCAGTTGGCTAATTCTCTGAGCTATGTCGATGACTTTAGTTCTCTGTCGGATGTATTCGTTACGAATCCTATCCTTCAGAGAAACTCCGAGCATAGCTCTTTCCATAGCGCGCTGAGCGACTTTGAACTGGTGGACCAACCCTATCGTGAGTGTCCACGTCTCAGCTCCGTAGGTCATGACTGGTAGGACGCACTGATTAAAAACTTTCGTTTTCAAACATTGCGGTATGGATGACGAGAAGACTCGACGTAGTTTTCCGAACGCTGCCCAGCCTAGCTGGATCCTCCTCTTGGCTTCCTTCTCGAAATTGTTTTTACCCAACTGCAAAATCTGCCCGAGGTAAGTGTACTCAGAAACAATTTCGAGAAGGTGGCCATGTACGATCACCGGTCTTGGATCAATGTGGGCATTGATCATGACTTTGGTTTTATCCAAATTCATGCCAAGACCGATACATCGGGAGGCTGAAGCTAGACTGTCCAGCATCCGGTTCAGCTCCTCTAGCGACTCCGCCATTAAGACTATGTCATCAGCGAATCGCAGGTGTGAGATGTAGTCGCCGTTTATGTTGATGCCCTTGTCTTTCCAGTCCAGCGTCTTAAACATATCTTCCAACGCGCTCGTGAACAGTTTCGGGGATATGACATCCCCCTGCCTCACTCCTCTGCGCAGTTGGATCGGTTTAGTCTGCTGGTCCTGTACTCGGACACTCATCGTAGCGGCTTCGTAGAGACATCTCAGCACCTCGATATAACGATAGTCTACTTGGCATCGCTGTAAGGATTGTAGAACAGCCCAGGTTTCAACGGAGTCAAAGGCCTTCTCATAGTCCACAAAAGCCAGACACAGGGGCTGATTATACTCTTCGGACTTCTGTATAATCTGCCTCACTGTGTGAATGTGGTCTATGGTACCATATCCTCCGCGAAACCCAGCCTGCTCCGGTGGCTGAAACTCGTCGAGTCTCCTGGCGAGACGGTTCGATATAACTCGTGAGAAAAGCTTATAGACGTGACTTAGGAGCGAGATGGGTCTATAGTTTTTAAGGAGGGTTTTATCTCCCTTCTTAAAAAAGAGCACCACCAAACTCCCACTCCACGCCTTTGGAGTTCTCCCACTGTGAAGGACGGTGTTGAAGAGGCTCTGTAGCTCCTGTAATACAGGGTATCATCCAGCTTTCAAAAGCTCTGATGTAATTCCGTCCTCACCGGGGGCTTTTCCATTTTTAAGCTGCACCAGAGATAACACGATCTCGTCTTGACTGATGTCTGGCAGTTCGTCGGTATAGTGGCGTATCAAGGTGGCTCTATAATCGTGGCCGTTTCGTTGGGAACGGGGAGCATGAGCAGCGTATAAACGGCCATAAAAGTCCTCTATCTCGGCCGATATCTCCGGCTTCGACAATATGGTCCTTCCGTCGTGCGTTGTAAGCTTCGTCAGGTGGCTCCTGCCAAGCTGCTGAGTGAATACTTTGGACCCTCGGTTTCGCTCTATCGCCTCTTCAATGAGGCGTGTATTGGAGCTCCGAAGGTCGCGCCGTACCATCTTCGCAATTCGCTTGTTCAGGTCTGACCTTTCCGACGAAGTTGCTTGGGTGGTTTCCCGCAAAACTTGATGCCCTCGTCCCTCAAAGTTTCGACCAGATTGTGTAGGGTCTCGTCAGCGTCATCAGTGGGTTCCAAGGCAGCGAATCTATCCCCGAGAAGCTGCTTAAACTTCTCGGTGCCCGCCATGATTCTGATTGGGTTCGGTCGGAGCGTGGACTTCATCAGACGGTTTCTCTCAAGCTTCAGATTGATATTCAGAGAGCCTCGAAGGAGTCGGTTATCAGATCCGGTATTGAACCGGTTGATCACTAAGACATCTCTGAATATTAGGCTTGCTATCCGTCATGATGAAGTCGATCTCATTTTTTGTCACAGAATCGGGACTCCGCCATGTCCACTTCCTTTGGGGCTGTTTCTTAAAGAAAGAGTTCATTAAGAACAGCCCCTCTTTCTCCAGGAAGTTGACGAGCATTTGCCCCCTGTGATTTCGAACTCCAAAACCATGCGGGTCTATTCGGGATTCACTGCCACTCTGGGTTCCCACCTTGCCGTTAAAGTCCCCCATAACAACGTTGAAGTGAGCCTTGGTGGTGTGATGTAAGGCTTTGGATATGACTTCGTACATATCCTCCACTTCACCATCCGAGTGTGCCGAGGTCGGTGCGTAGACCTGAATGACCTTCAAGCTGTAGCGCTTAGACAGCCGAAGGATCAGGTACGGTACCCTGGTCGACACACTGGAGAATTCTTCGACGTTGTTAGAGAGGGCCTTATTGACGAGGAAACTTACGCCACCCTGGGATGTTTTATCACCCTCGCGAAAGTAGAGAAGATGGCCCTAGTCTAAGGTTACAGAGTTCTCCCCCTCTCTACGGACTTCACATAACCCTAGAACATGCCATTTAATGTTCTCTAGCTCCACTTCCAACTGCGCTAGATGGTGATCAAGCCTCAGAGTGCGCCCGTTAAACGTTGCCAGGGTCAGTGTGTGTGAACGAACTACGTAGAAAATATTACCAAACGAGATACGAAACGAGAATTTTGGTTAATCAAAATATAGCGTGTGCACGAAAAAATGTAACTGCTCTGTTCGAGATCCAAGAACCGAATAATGAAATGAATTGTTTAAACTTAATGAGCGGGAACCAACTAAAAGTCATAAATGTACGCGACGCAAAAAATTTAGAAGTCATTAATGTCACATACGTCTACTTACTTGTTACTTGTTTCTGGACTGGTTTCCGCAACTAGGCCACAGGTGGGCCCTTTTTGCGTGACGGGTGGGGTCTGCTACTTTAACCACCCGATATCCTCCAGGAAAGCCAGCAGCTCGCTGACGCCGGTGCATGCCTCCCTAGATGTTCTCGGTCTCCCGAGGTATTGCAATCTTTGAGAAGCTACGCTATCGCACTCTACAAGCACATGCGCCGCCGTCTCCTCAGCATTCATGCACCCTCTGCATAGAGGGCTGTCCGTGATACCCAGTTTAAAGAGGTGTTTATTAAGCATGCATGCAGTGTCCTGTGATCACCCCGACAATTAGCCGGAGTTTATTACGCTTCAGATTGAGGAGTTTGCGGGAGAATCTCGGATTTAAAACCGGGAAGGCCTCCTTTGACTGCCTACAATCCGTAATACTTGCCCAGTAGGGTAGACTGGGTTCGGTTGTGCCAATTTTCATTTGATCGCCCATAATTTTGTTATTATTCAAATTAGCTGAAATCAAGAGAGGTTATAGGGTGAAATGGATATTTGTCTACGTATAAATACTACAATTTTGTCCATAAGTGCAATGTTTAACTTAAAGGAATCATTTATAAAAAAAAGAAAAAATGTCACAATCGTCCCCACCCCAAGGACAGTTGTGACAGTGCCTGGGGTCAAAAGTGACGGGTTAAATAATACACTTAAATGTACTTATAATAACTTTATAGCATGAAATAAATGTAGTATTTGTATGACTTACGAGTAATAATACTATGACATCATCTTTTAATCAAAACAGTCTTTATATTAATGAACCAATAACCTAAACTTCTAATCAACTCCTTAACATTTGAAGTAAACATTTAGGTATGTAAGTATACCTAAACATCCAGCAAAACCTACAGCAAAATCAACAAAATCTTTTAAAGTTCTCGTCAAATTTGTGTCGGTAAGATTTTTCTTTATTTGCTAAGCCGTTAATCTTTTTTCTTTTTCTTCATATTCTTGTTTTTCACTGCTTTATAAGCATTTTAAAATTGTTGCAGGTCATACTGAGCTCTATACGTCTTCCTTACACGTTGGCGGGGCATCTATAAACAAAATAAAATAGTTTACTTATGTCACAACTGTACCCAAAAAATATGGCACAACCGTACCCAGAGCATACATTGACAAAAACAGAATTGCCATGACTGTACCGAATTACCTAGCCTCTAAGTAATTGCTGCTATTTAACCACTAATGATTAAACTTTTACGAGAAAAAACACTTATGACTCTATCATTACACATAAAACAACAATCAAGTAAAGAAATCGAAGAAAACACTTACTTTTCATCGAAAATACCAATGTGGTACTCTACACACCGCTATGTCGCGCGCCGGATGACGCAATACTGTGGCACAGGTTCGGACAGGCACACCGCTCCTTTCTCCCTTTGCACCCGCCTCCAGATTCCTTATAGTTTAGACAATACGACGATTGTCACGACCGTACCCTGGCACTACCGTACCCAGTCTACCCTACTCTTGATGTTGTTTAGCTGTATGTTGACGGATCCATGAGCGGACTTGACTAAATGGTAAAGGAATTATTGGCTCAGCTCCTGTTGGTTGCCACTCTAAGCCTCTCCTCGCCAGTGCGTCAGCTTCGTCATTACCTCTGGATCCGCTATGTCCTTTGATCCATTGCAGTGTGACTCTATTGGACTTACTTACCTGTTCCAGCAGGTGGTGGCACTGTATGGTAAGTCCTGAGTTGTGTTCTCTCAAGAGAGAACACAACTCAGGACTTACCATACAGTGTACAGTGGACAGCGCCGCGGTACTACAGGCCCTGAACAAGTTCAGGGCCTGTAGTACCGCGGCGCTGTCCGAGAGGATCCTGATGTTTTGTTCAGTGATCTTCCTTTCCAGCACTGCATTCATAGCCTGGATAATACCTACACATTCCGCCTGGAAGATGGAGTTGTGGGCACCCAGCGCTGCTGTTTTGTGGATGTTGAGGTCTTCCGAGAACGTTCCTGCCCCAGTTCCTGTTTTCATTTTAGAGCCATCTGTGTATATTCTTACCTCGTGTATATTTGAGCTATCACTTGGCTCTTCGTACATTTGTACAGTGAAGCTTTTTGAGTGTATGTGTTTTTTTGGTACCCTATCGTAGACCGGGAGTAACAAAGGGTTATTCCTTGCGTATTCGTCTATGATAGTGGTGTGTTGTGCTCTAGTGTCATGTACCCATAAACGTATAGCCCAGAGTCGATAGGCAGCTGCGGCTGCCTCTTGCTGCACATATAAGTGCAGTGGCGTTAGACCTAACAGGGCTTCGAGTGCTGCCGTGGGAGCAGTTCTCATACACCCTGTTGTAGCTACGCAGGCCAGTCTCTGTAGCTTTTGTAGTTTGTTTATGGTTGTTGTTTGATTTGTTCTAGTCCACCATACAAGGGCACCGTATGTCAGTGATGGTCTGATTACAGTGTTGTATAGCCATAGGGTAATCTTTGGGCCGAGACCCCATGTTCTCCCTAGCATTCGGCGGCACTGCCAGAATGAGATGGTGGCTTTTTTGGTCTTGTTTTCAAGATGTGTGGCCCAGTTTAGTTTGCTATCGAGTGTTATACCTAAGTATTTGACTGAATCGGAAAGTGTGAGTTGCGTATCGAACAGGAAAGGGAGCCTGTAGTACCTAGTTTACGCTTGTTGGTGAACATTACTAGCTCTGTTTTGGTCGGATTCACGGTTAATCCATGGTCTGTGCACCATGTTTCGACGACTTTTAGTGCGTTGTTCATAATGTTACACGCCACGCTGGCAAAGTGTCCCGATATGAGTATTGCCAGGTCGTCCGCGTAGCCGCGCGGTGTGATAAAAATTAGGTGATAAAAATTTAATTATTGACGAAATTTTAAGATTTTTATTTCAAGTCTGTAACGTTCATACCCATGGAAAAAGAATATTGTTGTTGATGTCAATGCATGTTGTTGATTTCAATGCATAAGAGAGAGATAGCAATTACTTGCTACTTAGCGTATAATTATGTTATTTAAGAAAAAAATACACAAATAGATTGAGCTTAAAGACATTACACAAAATTAAGGCCACCTTTGATGCTCTATTACTCACCTCACCGGACGAATGTTTTATTTTCGTTTTTTTTCCGGCTCTGTCTTTTCTGCTTCTCTTGGGTGCTGTTAGCCGAAATGAGCGTTTTTTTCTTGATCGCAATGGCTCTGTAAATAATGTAAAAAATAAATAAAGCATAGTTAATTGAATCGATTTACCATATACTTTTTTTCCATTTACTATATCGCCATATTCTTTCACGTCGAGTATCGGAAAAAACTTTATTCAATTTCTCAATTTCCATGAGAGCTATTCTCACCTACTGCCATTGAAATACAAACAGGCATTACAATTAAATAACTCAATTAGAAGTAGTATTTACAATTGAGCTAACTGCTGAGTGTTGCAAACAAACTACAGGTAGCTCAACTGATTCATATCAATAACAGTCGGAAGTAACCCCAAGATGCTGGGTGAATCCAAGAAAATACGGATCGATCGAAAAGCAAGAAATTTTTTCACAAAAATCCGATCGTCCGGCGAGCTTGCCAAGGTGCACGAAACTAAATAAAATACTTACTTCCGGGTGACTCGGCCGCGCCGGCGCTTCTCTGAGATAAAAACTGTGTAGTTTTTCCAGGTCTGGAAGTCCCTACCTATTGAATACCAATACGGTTTGAAACATTCCGAGAATAAGTCGTTCACCATTCGGTTTTCTTTTGCTTTTACGTTCTTTCGAGACTTTTTACTCCTAGGCTGTTTACCATGTTTTAATAACTTACTTTGAGACGTAAGGTTTCCCTCCTCAGAACATTGAAGTCCGGTCTCGTGTCTGACGGTGTTCTGTTCTAAGTCTTTAAAAGGATCGAATTCTTCAATATCAATGTCTTCTTCTTCCACTTTTATTTCCACTCCTACCATCGATTCTAACCTTTCATCTGATTCGTTTGTTTCAAGCTCCCTCATGCAGATTCCCGTTTCACTCCCAGTTTCTGTCTCAGAATCACTTATATTCTCGACTTTCACTTTATTTTTCACTTCTGCAAAAGCACACTCCTCAGGGTCTTCCTGTGTGTGTATAGCGGTTAACGGAAACTTTTTTACATCGAGATTTTGTTTAATCAATTGATGGCGCAAAGAAACGTCCTGTTCTGTTATCTGAAATCAAGAATAAAATGTTAGGAAACTACAAATTTAAAATATAAGGTTTTTAGGTTTATCAGTCAAGTTAGTGTCAAATAATGACGTAATGACACATTGAAATGGCATACATATAATAGGATAAATTGACAACTCGTTCTTATGATATGTAAAGATTACTTAAGAGCCGAAAGGGAAGTAAATGCTATAATTGGGATACGTGCAAACCATATAATTACTCAGGGTGACAAATAACAAAAAATAAGTCCAAATACATACCTATATGAAATCCTTTTCTATGAAAGCAAACCCTACAGAAGTTACAGCAATTCTAGCCCTTTGCAATGTTCACAGATAAATTAAAACCTTACTATTTATTAAATGTTACTATCCAATTAAAGATTTTATAAACGCCAAAATGTTAATAATAAATAATCAAATTCATTCTTCATTTCCATTGAGTAGCCTTCTTTGTTTCTTCAATTTGATATAAATTTAATATTCATCTCTTCTTCTGTTAGGTATTACTTATTATTAAGTTTTATTCTTAGTTCATAATATTCATGTAATGGATAAAAATTGCACGCTCATAAAGGGGAAATTACTACATTGTATCTATTATTTTTACAGCACCATCTATTTAACATTTAATTATGCAATAATATACTGTGACTTTGTAACTATAGTTCCTTGCAGCGCGGGTTCGTTCGCTTTGTTTCAGTGCAGAGTAGCCTAATATACAATTACAGGTCTGGTCTGGAGTTCCCTACCAACCTACATGACTACATCGTGATAATTCAAGTGTGTATCGAAATCATTCTGGAATTTTTCTTAAAAATTTTCAAGATTGTTATATCGAGGTCTAAGTATCCTGGATAGCGGCAAGCAACGGTACTGAGTGGTTTGAAAACATTATTTGAAATTTTCACCGCTTTAGCTACAAGCACAGAATAATTATATAGTACTAACTTAGTAGGGGGAGAACCCTCAAACTTAAATAAAAATAGGCAATGGGCTTTAAACTAAGCCCAATCACACACCTGCTTGCCCTCGCTGAGCAGTTGAGTCATGTATGCGTCTGCTCGCCGCGACATCTGGCAGAAGGCTCGGAACCGCTGCAGCTGCGACCAGCACACGTAGCACACTTGCGTGGGTCGCTGCTCGCTCCTGAGGAGCTGGAATGGAACATAGGTATGTATCATTTATAGATTAGTTTGTAGTATCTACAAAAACCTTTAATGAGGAAAACTTTGCTTAGTACACTGGGAACCTTCCCCCAGTAAGAGGGTACGCAAGCTTGTTCAAAGATATGACTTAGATCGATGAGAGTAAAAGTGTTTGTTATCTATATTAATACATATATTTGACGACCTCTGTCGCGCGGTGGACGAAGGTCCGTTGCGGGTTCGATTCCCGCCTCGGGACAAATATTTGTTCAGGGCGTTCTGGTCGTTTTCTATGTATAGTAAAAATATCTATATATGTAATAATATTGTATTATGTATATCAGTTATCTAGTACCCATAACACAAGCTCTGCTTAGCTTGGGGCTAGATGATGCTGTGTGGATTGTCCGGCATTATTTATTTATTTAAACCTTTCATGAGGAAAACATTGCTTAGATACACCATATACAATACAGGATCCGTGCGGTTACGGAATTGAATTCACTAAATTTACTGATTAAACCCAACGAGCCTGGCGGTTTGTTAGAGGGACTTTCCCTGCGCAAAAGGGGAGGTCGTCTTACCTGAGTTCTGGTGACAGTTTCAAAAGTGTCGTGCAGCCCACGCGCCGCCACGTCGTACATCCTGACTCCAGTCGCGAGGCACGTCCTGCACACCTCGGGGACGTCTCCGGGACCTAGCCCTGGATCTGCTGACAATAGAAAGCAAATGCAATAAGGGACATTACGGACAGCTGCTCTATTCTATGTATAACTAATTGTATTTCGCCGCCGCTCATAGGCTATTTGAATTAACTGTTATAACAAATATAATCAGCTGTTTATAAGCCAAAATGAGCACGAACAGAGACTGGCCTGCGTAGCTACAACAGGGTGTATGAGAACTGCCCCCACGGCAGCACTTGAAGCCCTGTTAGGTCTAACGCCACTGCACTTATATGTGCAGCAAGAGGCAGCCGCAGCTACCTATCGACTCTGGGCTAAACGTTTATGGGTACATGACACTAGAGCACAACACACCACTATCATAGACGAATACGCAAGGAATAACCCTTTGTTACTCTCGGTCTACGATAGGGTACCAAAAAAACACATACACTCAAAAAGCTTCACTGTACAAATGTACGAAGAGCCAAGTGATAGCTCAAATATACACGAGGTAAGAATATACACAGATGGCTCTAAAATGAAAACAGGAACTGGGGCAGGAACGTTCTCGGAAGACCTCAACATCCACAAAACAGCAGCGCTGGGTGCCCACAACTCCATCTTCCAGGCGGAATGTGTAGGTATTATCCAGGCTATGAATGCAGTGCTGGAAAGGAAGATCACTGAACAAAACATCAGGATCCTCTCGGACAGCGCCGCGGTACTACAGGCCCTGAACAAGAGAGAACACAACTCAGGACTTACCATACAGTGCCACCACCTGCTGGAACAGGTAAGTAAGTCCAATAGAGTCACACTGCAATGGATCAAAGGACATAGCGGATCCAGAGGTAATGACGAAGCTGACGCACTGGCGAGGAGAGGCTCAGGGTGGCAACCAACAGGACCTGAGCCAATAATTCCCCTACCATTTAGTCAAGTCCGCTCATGGATCCGTCAACATACAGCTAAACAACATCAAGAGTACTGGGCAAGTATTACGGATTGTAGGCAGTCAAAGGAGGCCTTCCCGGTTTTAAATCCGAGATTCTCCCGCAAACTCCTCAATCTGAAGCGTAACAAACTCCGGCTAATTGTCGGGGTGATCACAGGACACTGCATGCTTAATAAACACCTCTTTAAACTGGGTATCACGGACAGCCCTCTATGCAGAGGGTGCATGAATGCTGAGGAGACGGCGGCGCATGTGCTTGTAGAGTGCGATAGCGTAGCTTCTCAAAGATTGCAATACCTACCTCGGGAGACCGAGAACATCTAGGGAGGCATGCACCGGCGTCAGCGAGCTGCTGGCTTTCCTGGAGGATATCGGGTGGTTAAAGTAGCAGACCCCACCCGTCACGCAAAAAGGGCCCACCTGTGGCCTAGTTGCGGAAACCAGTCCAGAAACAAGTAACAAGTAAGCCAATGAGCCGTTTCCAAGTTTTTTCATTTATTATTTAAATTGTTTTTTAGATTAAAATAATTTCTTCTTTCAGTAAAATGTTCCTTCTACAATATTTACGGTACTTTCCCTCCATGTGGCACAGTCATGGAACAGACCCCCTGTATAGCTAAAGGTATGTACAGTGCGCGTCAGAATTAAGTATCCTCTCCTGAACCTACGTTCAGGAGATTCGAACCCTGTCGCTCGTATAAGTATAGAAGTAATTTGTCCGTTACAGCCGCAGAGCCACGGAACTATTTAAGAGACTACTCGAAATTATGAGTTAGATTACTAAATGAAGATAAAACAAAATTAAAATTTATAAATAAACATAATTTTTTTTAAGAAACGTCACAAGGTATTAAAGAAAATGAAAAAAAATCATAAAAAATGGGTAGTTTAGATATCCCAATCTTCAACGATTGGCGGGAGGATTTGAACCCACATACATTGAGATAGGGGGGTACTTATATGTGACGCGGACTGTACATGGCCGTAGGGAGAGGGGGGTTTTGGGGGTTCAAACCCCCCGAAATGTTGAGGCACCGTTAAAAATCAAACTTTAATAGGTAAAATTTTCTCGGATCCGTATGTGGCAAGCAGCACTTTAAATGGTTATTCTCTCTTAAAACCACATTTTTTTTTTCGTTTCATTTCGTCTTTGATTGACATCAGCGCGCTCTGCGTCGCGTCAAAACGAAAATTCGTCTCTACTTTTTATATCAATGAGCTAGGTGCACGCATCGCATTCATTTACGGCCAATTCCAGCTAGGCAGGCAGATCAAGATATTACTTTTAATTTCGTAAATCAGACCTATTTTCTTGTTTTTCCGTAATTGAATTACTCCCTCCGTTTGCTGTTATGTCTTTAGTTATTTTTAGCATACTTTTCTGAACTATTTGGTAACGACCGAAAACGTCACAAAAAATTTCGCGGCTCTTCTAAAATTTTCGGGGTTTGCTAATCATAATCTTTTGTCACTCTTGATTCTACTTTAAAGAACATCCTAAAAGTCGCAAAAAAAATTGCGGCGCCGCTCGCCGTTCATTCTGTAGCCGCGATATTTTTTGTGAAATTTTCGGTCTTTACCACCGAAAATGTCACAAAAATTTTCGCGGCTCGCTCCGCTCGCCGTTCATTCTGATATTTTCTAAGCTTTTTAGCAGCCTCGCCAAAATGTCACAAATTCTCAAACATTTTCAGCGGCCGAAAACACAACAAAATATCGGCGCTCATTCCGCTCACTGTTATAATTTTTACTATACTACCACGTGACCATCCGAAAAAGTAATAAAGTAAATTATTTTGTAGAAAAAAATTTCATTCTAACATTTTTTGCCTTTTTACCTTGCTTACTTCACCAAACTCCAAAATTACCACCGCGAAGCGTCTAAAATGTTCGGGGTTTGGTAATCATAATCTTTTGTCACTCTTGATTCTATTTTAAAGAACATCCGAAAAGTCGGCATAAATTGCGGCTCGCTCCGCTCGCCGTTTATTCTGTATTTATATATGTTTATGTCACACGGAAATGTAACGCTCTAAGTTATTTATTTTTTCGTCATTTTTGTTTCTCACATTTTTTTTTGTTGCTTGCATTCCACACCAATCTCCAAAATTACCACCACAGGTTTTGAAATATTCGGGGCTAGCTGTCATATCTATTGTCACACTTTTGCATACTTTTTTGTACAAAACATCGAAAAAAACTCAAAAAATTCTATCAGTTTTTTTGGAAAGTGCTTGGTTGAAAATAGGGCTTGTAAAAACCGGGTTATTTTAGAAGCCGGTTAATTCGGTTTTTTTATTTTCAAACCGGTTAAAACCGGGTTTTTCGGTTATTTCGGTTATTTTCCAAAAAGAGTCGTAGGACGTAAAAAAACAGTAAAATTCGATTAAATTTACATATTATTAAGCTTAGCACTAATTAATTTGACTCAAATCACAATTCAGTCTTATGATTACATATCTACGGTACGGTTAAATGCACGTGTCACTCATTTTCATTTATTTGCCTTTGGAGGTCAAGGCATACCTACTTGGTGAAGTCAATTTATATTTCAAGTCATGAAATCTGTAATAGACCTAAAATATAGGTTGTCAGTCAGACACAAAGTGATAACAAACAAGGTACCTAAGCAAAGCAATAGGTACAGACAGAAGCATTAATTGGTAACCCCCTAATAGCTAAAGTTTACATTGCAAATCACTGTACGATTTACAAATCTTTTACTCAAATACTAAGAAACAAAAACGTAACACCCAGTGGGAATCGAACCAGACATCCAATCGCTCACATGACAAGTAATGCACGCACCAACCAACTAAACCAACGAACCAGTTATCAGAGCGTCGAAATTTTATGTTATTAGTGTTCGACAGCGGATTTTTATTTATGAGATCTCTTTACACTGGATAAGAAAAAAAAAGAAGTATTTGAGGGTAGATTTAAATATAATCTTGGTGAATAATGAAAAGGTCACTAGCCATACTCAATTCTAGTCTTGACTTACTGGTTTGAATCATAAATGAATTGAAGAATACTGAAGGAAATTATGCAAATTAAGAATTTTGTGAGAACTAAGATCGCGGTGCTATTCGAACAGCAAATGAGTAATCAGGAGATTGCTCGTTAGCTTTGAATTACGGTAAGTTACAACTTATTATTCTTGTGTCATAATCATTACGAAACAAATACATATTTTTTTAGTAAAACCTTGTTATCTTTAACTTCATTTAAGTATTGATTTGTTGTCTTACAGATAAAAACCGTGCGCTTAAGTGTAATGTGGGGATGTGAATGTAAGAAGCAATGGCAGATAAACAACAGGAGTGTATTACAAATCAGTGAAGTCGCCACAATAATATTGTTGACATTCAGACTAGTTCGCCTTTTGCATCCACTCGTTCTACTGCTCAACAATATTTGATATCAACATCAACAGAAGGCATTTGCATGCAGCTAATATACTTACACAATTATCGAGCAGCAAAAATAGGACTGTCTGCTGAACTCCATCGTAGGGCATGAATAACTTTAGGTAAGTGATAATACTGATAATTCTCAACAAATTCGAACTCCTTTATCTATGATTATTTCATCATAATAATGATATTTTTAACAAGTTAGTATTTACACTAACTAAATTAACATTATAACAGTTGAATTTTTTTTTTCTTTTTAGGTTTTGGAGATGGATATCCTCTATGGGTCCTGGAGAAATAGTAGAAATAACTGGGCGCATGAATGACGAGCTTGAAAATGTTGAAGGTTACTACGCGGATCGCATATCGAGAAGCCCAAATTTATTTTGTCCATGATAATTGTGCAGTGCATCGTACGCGGATGGTTTCTCAAGGGTTGTTCATCTCTACAAGGCATTACTGTTATTTCTTGGACATCTAAAAGTTCGGACCTAAATCCGATAGAAAATATGTGGGGTCAAATGGTTTTAAATTGAGATCCGATCCGTTAGCCCTTAAGCTATTAAGCGATAAGTATCACTAAATATAAAGGACGATAAATATCACTACCTACTAAACCCTAATGTAATTTTACCTTTTAACATTGTCAGAAAAACTCCATTTGACCTCATTTATTTTCAAAACTACCTGATTATTTAGTATTCCATGATTTACACGAGATCCAAATTGTTTAATTCATTAGATTAGCAAAGCAAACGAAATTCTAATGAAAACATGTGTATTCTCGAGCACTAAATCGAAAATGGAATATTATTTTTCAGGATAGGAAGCTATTTGTAAGTAGGCTAAATAATAAAATAAAACATCAATTAAATTTTTTGTGTTGTTGTTTGTGTAGGCAAATTTTTGAAAAAAATAAACGTAATTGTTTACCTGAAATTATTATTATTGTTTTATTTTATCAATTACTTTAAATTCATACTAATAGACAAAAACTTCACTATTACACATAAATAAATGTCATTACATTACTAAAATTAAGTAGTAGTTAAAAAACAAAAACATCCACTGCAAGGATTCGATGACGATCATTACGATGTGCGGTGACAGAATCTCGGTTACACTAACCACTACACCATAGTTACATGTGATACAGGCTCGAAATTTCAGTATCGTTACTCCTGATAAAAGAAATGTAGGTGTTGAAAAAAACATTTGTTTTTTATTTAAACAATTAAACAAACTTTATAAAAAAACAAAAATAAAAAATAATGTAAATTAAAATGAATATATAAATCTTCACGGGTTTGAACCTACATGCTACTGAATGATAACTATGACATATTCTGTGAGGGGGTTACCAATTAATGCTTCTGTCTGTACATAACAATGAACTGAGTAAACGAAAAGACGAAAATTAAATTAATTAATAGATCTGCTGTTAACGGGCATCGTCTAAATTAAAGTTAATAATAGTATAAAATACTATATAAAAATGCAAGTTTCTGAATTTTTTGCCTGATCGTTGGATAAAATTGTAATATAGATAAGCGATGTCTTACGAAATGTATTTATATACCACCTGTTTGTCAAAGAATCGGAAGTGTATAACCAGCCTGATGATTGAGCCTGGCAAAACTACACTCATGGACATAATTAGAGGAACGTTTCTTCAATCTAAAAAAAAACTGAAATATGTACTAATAGTACTTAGTACAAACTGGCCACATAATATACCATAATATTTAATTTGAAAAAAGAATTACTTCAACAGTCTTTTGTTTCAGGTATTCGTTTCTTTGTTTTGTTTATTTCCTATTTTCACTAGTCTATTGGAATAATTTTACTAAGGTGTGCGTAATCAATTCATAAAATTCTGTCTGTTTTAATTATTTTTTCAAAGAAACATATCGCAATAGTGGTGCTTACACCTCGATGAATAATTGAAGGGACAATGCTGGATCTTTGCGTAGCTCAGGTTTCCAAAGCTGTTACTTTAATTGAAAATGGTCACAGTTATAAAGAAGTGGCTCAAAGATTACGGGTTTTACAAATCCATCATCTTTCGAATTGTTCGACGATATCAGTAAACTGGTGAGTTTATTAAACGAGACGTGCAGGGCAAGGTCGCAAAAGAGTCACTTCAGCGAGAGACGATTGATTTATGGTGAGCAGTGTTCTGAGAAATCGCACTTTGACTTCTTCTTAGGTCAGATCTATGCGCCAGGATGTTCGACAGGTTACAGATAGCACTAAAACCGTAAGAAGAAGAGCTGGAATAAAGACGTACTTGCCAGCTAGAGGACCCTTACTTACCACAGATCATCGAGTAGCTCGGGCTTACTTTGCTCGCTCATACCAAAACTGGAATGATGATGACTGGGGAAAAATATTTTCACTGACGAGTCTAGGTTTTTCTAAAGCCAGATGATAGAAGGGTTAAAGTTTGGAGACGACCCGGCGAATGATACGCTCAGTGTAACATTGTCGGAAGAGAGTCATATGGTGGAGGGTCATTAATGGTATGGGACGGTATTTGCATAGGGGCGCGTACGGAGTTGCACATGTAGATATAATAAATCCCTGATTGCGGCTCGGTACGTAAATGATATTTTAGAATCAATTATCATGCCCTTTGCTCTCTACATCGGAGAGAATTTTCAATTAATGCAGGATAATGCGCGACCCCACCCTGCAGCGATGGTTTGGGAGTATCTTTGAGAGGTGGCCAGCACGCTCGTCAGACTTAAATCCCATCGAAAAATAATATTAAATCTGTGGAGCGATCTCAACGCCCACCTCCGAGACACAGCACAAATTTAAATAGCAGAGCAACTACCTCATTCCACTACAACTACCACTCAGAGGAAGAGCGATTGAAGAGTGTGGAATCGGTGAGGGATCAGGGGGTTCAACTGGACAAGGAATTGAGGTTGCCAGCGTTTGTACAAAGGCGTACAGAATTTTAGGATTCATCTTACGAACTAACTGGTTCACAAAATCTTCGGGCACTCACAGGAATAATATGATGCTCCGGTCAGAAATCAAGAAGAAAGCGCAGTTTTTGTATGGGATCCTCATAAAGCTAGATAAAGTCTCGTTATGGAGCGTATAAAGGACAATTTTACTCGATACCTTTATTAAAAGGAATATAATGGCGTCAACCCTTTCTATTCCTTTATGTATATTTATTCGTACTGGGCTAATATAATACATTCCTTTTGTATTCAACTTTTCTTGGAAATTGGAAATCAGGAGAGGTAGGTATGGCGTTAACATTGTATGTGGTTAGGGTGTTTAGGGGAATGACCATCAAGTTCATGGTGTTGATAAGTCTGTGTCAACCGGATGAATATGTCGGAGGGCGCAGGCTACCTTTGTTCTCAAAGCGTCGCGGAAGAACTAAACTGATTAACAATGCACCACTGTCACTCATCAATCAAGCACTTAATCTAGTAGCGCCGACCATTGACGTATTCCGCTGTTCACGGGGCGGCTTCCCAAGATCTCCATCAGTACTTACTATTCAATTCATCCTATTGTAGTATCTTTTTGTAAAATAAGTTACAGACATTAATAGTCCATTTTTTTGTATTTTATTATTATATTAAACTGAAATTACTAAAATTACTCACTTTTTATACATTCAATAGTGTTTTTGAGATGTTTGTTGTCCTTACATATCGTATTAAACGATAAACTAAGTAATTTTATAGTCGGTGGGTGATATTAAAACGTTTAGAATGCTTTTTTTTAAATTTTACTACAGCAAAAAAAAACCGAAAAACCCGGTTATTTTGACCAAAAGACCCGGTTAATAACCGAGGCAAAAACGGCCGGTTAACCGGTTTTTCGGTTAACCGATTAACCGGTTTACAAGCCCTAGTTGAAAACCACTCCGGGTACTATCATAACTAGCATAAGTATAGGGAGATGTTGCATTTTGTTGCTAGCAGGTCTAAGGCTCGACCCCCCCGAACAGAATTTCTGGCTACGGCCCTGGGTATGTACTTATGTATATTATACACTTTTATTTGATTCCCTCTAATTTATATATATTTATGCTGAATTAATCTACTGATTCCCTGAACTGATGATTATGATTTTGAATGAAATGCAGAGAAAACAGTTAAAAATGTTTATGGGCATTAAAATTAAACTCACTGTATAGTACTTGCGTATTTGATTTATGTCTTCTAGAGCACTAATTCTTGGATTGTATCACCATGTACAGCCTACGTCATGTGTACTTGAGTTGATTTATCCGCTGTCTAACATGCATGCATCTTGTGAAATATTTTCTATGTATGCTTGCGAGATTGAAAAAGACTATCAAGTACTTACTCAACAAAAAAAATATGCTGAGAATTCGAAATAAGTATTTTTAGCTTCAAAAGATCCTAGCAAATTAATATTAGATGCTTATGTTTGATATGTAAGTAGGTACCTATGTTGTTTACAAAATAAAGACATGTCATATAATTTGTGTCATTTCAATTATTAATTATGCAAGGTAGGGATCTAATATGGTAATTGAAATAATTAACTACCTAGGTACCAACCTAAACTTCCAGATGAAGTCTCTCCAAGTTCCAACTGTTTTGAAGCAATAGTTCTTTCTTTTAAATCTTGCTCACATTCTTCAATTAATGTCTTTCTTTGTTTTTTAAGAATGTATGGTCGTTCTGTTGCATTAGATGTACGTTTTCTCCTATCTGGTTGACATTGAAATTTTGTGGGCATACACCCCGGTTTCATGCGGACTTGTGACACCGATCCCATCAAATGATATTTCATATAATTCTCCATATCATTTGGCAACTGAAATTTTAATAAAATACCTACTTATTAAGATCACAGTGATGCGCGACGAAACTACCTAACCTAAAAAAAAGTTCATTTATTATTATTAAATTTAGACCTCAAACAAGATCATTATAATACCTACCATTTTAAAATTCCTACAAAACAAAATAAAAACTTACGTCAAAGTGATCTTCACAAAAATAAAGCTGAGTACTAAGGAATATCGGTGTTGAATCCCGCCTTGCAAGTTTAAGCCATTTGTACCGTATGTTTTTCTTATGCGGAACGGACACAAATAACTTATTAGGAGTTGTTATTGATGTATTTTTACACTGAGGGACCGCACAACACTTATACACTTTCGAATTCATATTTAATAAATTAACACAAATTACAAAAATATTCAATGAACGAACGCCTACGTTACGTTTAGTTTACTCACACGTGACGTCACACACAAGCGCTGAAGCGCGTCAGTCCAGTCGACTTGAGTCGGTTCGGTCGTCTCGGTCGACTGGACTGACACAACCAGGGTTGCCAATGCTAATTTATCCAATTCCCCAAAGAACAATGGCAAGTTGCCATACATGGTTGTCCCAAAAATATGTATGATATGAATAAAAGGCCTTACATTTCACGATTTACCGGAACGGTGCGCCCCGTGGCGGCGGAAAGAACGTTCTATTACACTCCACGGTCGCCGCCTTCATAACTCAGTTATTGCCAGTCGAACGTAGTAGGAGTAAGGCGCCTGTGCTCTCAAAATTTCAAAAAATTGGAATCGCCCTTGCCGCAACTGCGGCTGTAAATGTGAGAAGGAAGAAAAAAGAAAATGTTGCATCAAGCAATATCTCCTTTTAAAAAACAAAATGTGTAATATGATTTTTGTATTCCTGATGAGTTTTGTTCCATAAGCTAGGCATGTCTTTATACAGTTCTAGAACATTGGACAATACATCCTTTTCCTTTTGGGAAGTCATTTTTGCACGCAAGGCTCGCTGATGCACGTCCGCTCACAATAAACGACTCGCGCGACTGAGCGGCCGGTCTCCTAACAGCGATTACATTTGCCGGTGCACCGGCAATTAGGAAGTTAGGACGGCCGGGAGCGCACGGTCTTCCGGTATCGGCATCCATTCTTCCTAACAGCGTTACACCTTCCGTTTTAAGCTTCCTAACTCTTACCGTTGACGGTGAACCGTAAAGTGTAAACGAGCTTTTAATGTGTTCGACTATAGTTCGACCGAAACCGCTGTACCGCTCCTGAGGTATGCGCGCGGCGAGACGGGGGGGAAGTATCGGCCGCTCCGATCCATCAGTCTGCCGTCGACGCTCACGGCAGTAGGTCGCCTTTGTACCGGACGGTCTATGTCAGATACACATGAGATAAATATCCAAAGATGGGCCGAGCGCTATCTCGTGATGTCAAGGCCATAATTTTTAAAGTGGCCGAATATTTTAAGAAAAGAAAAGCAGACAGAGAGAGCTTTGAATATAAAAGTGATGCAAATATTGCCAAAATCGTGGCAGACGCTACGGGGTACTGCGAAAAAACCGCAAGAAATGTGATAAAAGAGGGCAATTCATCAACTGAAAATTTGGGCCGATTGAAATTTAATTCGCCAAAACAACCAAAAACTATAAAGAAAAAACATGTTGTTGATGATTTTGATTTAGGAGTTATCAGAAGAAAAATTCATCAGTTTTATGAATTTGAAAAAAGAGTGCCAAGTGTCCGTAAGTTACTTTCAAGTTTGAAACAAGATGGCATATTAAATTGTGGACGAGAATTTCTAAGGAGCCTCTTACACACAATAGGTTACTGTTTCAAAAAATGCAAATCGAAGAGACATCTCCTTATAGAGCAGCCTAATATTGTAGTGTGGCGGAAAAAATACTTAACACAAATCAGAAATTACAGAACGCAAAACCGCAACATATATTTCCTTGATGAAACATACATTAACGCCAGTCACCATGAAAGCAAATGTTGGCAATCATCGTCCGAACCTGGAATTCATGCTGATATTGGAAAAGGACGGCGTTTGGTAATTCTTCACGCTGGATGTCGAAATGGCTTGGTTGATGGTGCATTGACGATATTCAAATCAGATGCTAAGACCGGCGACTATCATGGAGACATGAACGGGCCTACTTTTTATAAGTGGGTAGATGAAAAGTTAAAAGATAAATTGCTTCCGAATTCTGTGGTTGTCTTGGACAACGCGTCTTACCACAGCGTTCAGGTTGACAAGAAGCCAACCATAGCAAGCCTCAAAACCGAAATGCAGAACTGGTTACGGCGCCACAATGTTGAATTTTCGGAAGCTATGACAAAATCTCAACTGCAACTTCTTATCGATAATACACAAAAAGAGCCCGTGTAAAGAATTGATGAACTCCTGAAAGCCAATGGACATACTGTTCTACGATTACCGCCGTACCATCCGGATTTGAATCCCATAGTTAGTCTGGGCTGATATTAAAAACAATATAGCTCATAACCATATTAACTCTTCTCTATATGAAAAGATAAACTTATTGAATACATTGTTTTCGGAGTTCACGGCGGAAAAATGGCAGAAATGTGATGATCATGTCCAAAAAAATGAAAACAATTACTGGGATCGCGATAGTAGATTTGATATTATTATCGATCCATTAATTATAAATTTGCAGAACGACTCTGATTCAAATTCCGATGGCGAAACGGAAGATGAAGTTGAAGCAGAAGCTCTGTCAGAATATCTGTAGATAATTTAGTTATAAAAAAATATAAACATATCGATATAATATATAAAACAAAAATATTGTTTATATTGGTACGATATCGTAAGATATATCCGACAATATCGATCTCATGTGTATTCTTGCTCTTTTTTCCTCGGCCCCCACTTCGCCGCACTTTCTTAGGGAGCGGTACAGCGGTTTCGGTCGAACTATAGTCGGTCCCTCCCTGGTTTTGTTTGACACATACATCAATCAAGCAATGAAGCTTCGGCCCGCACGGCAGTCGGCATCGGTGCCTGGCGAAAAAAAGCGTTTGAATGGTCGGTGTCAATGCGATGATTACATTATATTATATTGCGCCGCAGGCGGACCTTCAACACTGAATAATATTACTCTCCGAGACCTTCCTTCTTCGCCCACCGCGCTCTATGATATACCTAGTGTTTTCACCAATTATTAACCTTACTGTTATTATTGCACAAACTTGTGAAAAAATAACCACACTAATAGATCGAAGTGTTTCGTCTAAAAACTGTGCAATCTCTTAAACTATATAATTTTAATATTTTTTTGTCAAAATCTAAGTGCTTTATTTCCTTTAGACCTTACAGGACTCTTGGACTTGTCAACTATTAACAACTATTGAAATTATAAAATGATTAAGAGCGTGCCATACCTCAGCCAAAATTCAAATTTCGAGCAGGATGACAAGATATGATTTTCGTATGAGTGAGAAGCACAGAGCGATAGACGTGCTCCGTATTTTGGTCCGCCAAAACTGTTATGCCTAATTACAAGTTATTTACACAACTAATCGAAAAATTAAAAAGACGAAAACGAAGAAATTCTACTACGATTCTTGACAAAACAAAAATCCAACAAAAAAATGAGGTGGTTCCTGAGATAAATAGCAAAATGTGTGCAAAACATGTATTTTTCAAAAAATAAAAGTATCGAGAAAATATTTACCAATCGTGTTTTTGAAAAGACGGAATCCAAGATAAAAGTTCGAATTATCACTTACATAAATATGAAGGTAGCTTTCACAGATTCTGAGATAAATAACGATTTCTAACTATAAAATTACATAAGGTACACTCTTAAGAGGAAGATTTCTTTTTTAAATAAAATATTTTAAGTACCTAGGTACTCTTGGCTTTATTTATATTTTTAATCAAAATTTACTTACGAAGTAATAAATAACATAAAATAATAGACAAACTTAACTAATAAGTAATAACACAGTTTTCTTAAGATAAATTAATTAAATCAGTGCTATTTGTAACCCACACTTAGTCTTATGACATTTTTCTTCACTTACCTAATATCAGACTTAATATAATGCATTATCTAAATTGGATTCCTTTTGCAACAACTTTTCCAGAAAGTCACAGTTATATGACTTTCTGGAAACGACGACCACTGTGGCGCGGTGGGCGAAGGTCCGCCTGCGACGCAGGAGGTTGCGGGTTCGATTCCCGCCTCGGGACAAATATTTGTACGATCCGCAGATATTTGTTCAGGGGTTCTGGTTGTTTTCTATGTATAATAAAAAATATCTATCTATTTAATAATATTGTATTATGTATATCAGTCATCTAGTACCCATAACACAAGCTCTGCTTAGCTTGGGGCTAGATGATGCTGTGTGAATTGTCCAGCATTATTTATTTATTTATATTTACAGCTGCAATTTTGTAAAACGTCTACAATATTGTAGGTCAGGTTTTATCTTCCGGACACACATCCAGCCGCTACCACACAACACAAAAAAGCATTCAAGTATGGCGTGACGCTCGTTTACTTTACTCGATTTGGAACTTTTGAATTATTTCACAGTGACATGTCACCAGGCTGTTTGTTACCTGAATGTCTTTCATCTCATTAACAAACATTACGACGTATCTTTGAATGCAACATACAGCTGCACAAATATGTATACACTGCCAAAATTTCATTTTATGTATATGTAAGTGTCTACATAATTTTAATAAATTGTATACCGAACCGATTTCTGACCATTTAGATGGCTACATTCATTTGAAATGTAGGTGGTTTACTAGACTTTGAAAAATAATGGTTATACTTATATGTGAAATTTTAGGAGTGTATACACATCTGTGCAGCTGACTGTACATACACATTATCACCTTTTTTGTGCTGTGATACAGCGGTGGTGCAGTCCAGATCTGCGAGGACCTTTATGTTTATACTTTAAGATTGGAATAGGTATTTGTCAAAATGATCTAATAAATGACACCACCACGTTTTCAATCAAAATATTTATCACTAGGTTTTTTAAAGTATATTAGGTTTTCTTCTCTTGGCATTTTGTGCAACTTCTCTAAAGCCATGGTCCCTTGTCACATGTGTTGCTAATTGAGTTTCGAATTCCAATGTCTTGCAAAATTCACTCTGAGATTCTACTTCAGTTTTTATATTCTTTTTAGCACTTATGACTTTTTTGTTCAGTCCCGGGGTATTGGCCTGTTTAATTTTTTTTTGCGCGTGATTCTGAGCGTGTTTCAGTAACTCGCTTTGCGACGGGAACCCTTCAGCACATTGTAGACAGTAGCAGGTCTCATCGCCGACGTTAGTTTGTTTTATCGCTTCAAGAGGATCAAATTCTTCAATTTTTATGTCATCTATTTCTATTTTAATTTCCTTTTCAGTCTCAAAATCTGAACGACTCTCTTCCATTTCGTTTTCTCTATCACTCACGTATGTTCCCGTTTTAACTTCACTTCTAATTTCCGTTTCAATTTCTGTCTCATAATCACTTATATTCTTGTCTTCTTCTTCTGTATCCTCTTCTACCTTCACTTCTACAATCGCACACTCGTCAGGATCTTCTTGTGTGTGTAGAGCGATTAATGGATTCCTTTTTACATTGAGTTTAGGTTTAATTAAACGATGGAAATCAGAGACTTCCTGCTGCGTTATCTGAAATCATGGATAAAATAACAAAATATTAGGTTCTTGTATAGATTCATATTTTAAGGGTAGGGTTTTGCAGTATTAAGAGCCCTCTTACATTTCGATGTTACGCTAATTTAGGTATTTACGTACCGAGCGAGCGGCGAGTTACGAGAGCGCTACTTTCTGTCTCGCTCGCGCCATGATATTGCGACGAGTATGGCGTCTAAATGATCTTGATCCACCGTAATATAAGTTTTCATAGAATGGAGTTCGGTGGATGGATTTCACGGTTGTAACCTGTTTATATAAATAAAACATACAAATGTCACTAATAATTATTTATTTGAGTATAGTCATTTATCATATAATTACAAAAATATTTCCCGCAACGGCATTGATCGAGCTTTTCTCGAATCGACAATTTCAGGTAGTATACATTTTTCATAAAAAGTTTGCAACTTAGGTAACATATTTAAATTCCAAAATTGTTCGTCTTTGTTGATTTTTATCACTTTTAGATGATCTGGGCCAGTCCATGAGCGTGTGTTATCTGTGTCAGGATCCTGAAAATAAAAAATAGCTAAATAGGACATACTACGTTAATTTAATTATTTAATTCATGAACAGATCGCTCTAAAAGTGATATTTTTTTGGATTAGCTATTTTCAGCTTTAAAAGGTGATCTGCTCGATTGATGACACCGACATTTACAGACATTACAGACTTAAAAACGTAATGAGCTTATTTTATTTATTTATTTATTTTCGGCGAGGTTGCTTGATGTTGAAGCGACAATATTCTCTGGATTACCTCGTTTTTTCATTCTAAAATAATAATTAATCATGAATGATTATTTAAAAAAATATATGTTCTAAAGATTTGAAATAATAGACCAGATTTAATATAAACATTGATATTGATATAATAAGATAAAGAGAATTGATTCTCCGAACAAAATTTAAAAAAAAATCCGCCATGTAGAATTTAAGAAATATTATTAAATTACTGTCAAAATCAAAATTTAGAATAAAATAATAAACCGCCATTTTAAATTTGAAACATAACCTCAAATTCGTAATCTACACCCTCGATTCAGTTGAAAGCGATACCCATGATCAAAATTTGGAATAAAAAAAAAACCGCCATTTTGTCGTTAAAAATGACCTCAAATTCGTATCTACACCCTCGATTTAGTCGGAAACGATACCCATGATCAAAATTTGGAATAAAAAAATCTGACATGTTAGTTTTAAGAATAACCCCAATTTCGTAACCATCGATTTAATCTGAAACGATAACCAGATCGAATCTTTGTTTTGGGGAAAAGATTGGAGAGATGGGTATGTTCACATCGTTCATTATAAAATTGGTCCATTTAAAAAAAAACACGAAGTAAACAATAATGATAAAAATCAGGTGTTAACCTACTATACATATATATGCAGTTCTCGACGCTATTTGCGTATTGTTATATTTAAATAATACCTTACCTTGCTTCTCTTGCTTTCTCCAGACATAGAATATTTCTTTTTTTACGCTTAGTGACGCAATGATATTTATATTTATTTTTCCCTATTCTGACTTGTAATAAAGCTCAGCTACAATAAAAATAACTATAATGAGTTAACTAGTACGAACATAATACTAATTAAAATATAATAATATACGAACGTAAATACTTAACATTACAACGATCAAATATTTCGGTCGTAGTTTACGATGTTCTCGCACGCACACTAACAGCGTTTATACGGCAATCGACAGTATCAACACGAGACAACGGGCGCGAAATCAACTGACATAGGTCCGTCCTCGACAAGCGCTCGCGCGGTACTGAGGGCAGATCGCCGGCGCAATGAAATATATAGTACTTTTATTTAATTCATAAAAAATTCATAATACCGATTTAAAAATTAAAATTAATATTGTAGCTTAAGCAAATGTTGACGATTATTTTGGTATAAATATGATGTCAAATTGATTTAGAACTTCGGAGGTATTGGGGTTTGTTTCGAAGCCTTTTCGGTCGATATTGAATTTGGTTCAGTTTTTTCTTTCTTTACTTTAAAAGCATATAATGAAAATGTTTTCTATCATTATTTAAGTATAGGATATTAGTAACATGAAAAAAAATATTTTGATGGTCTATATTCAATAGAATCTTCAAATTAGAGCTCCCAAAACAGGTCTCCGAGCGTTTTTCGATAAACATGTATCGGGAGAATGATTATTACAAAATAAATGAATAAGTTATCTAAAATTTGTTCTATTATTATTGTAGTGGAGAAAACGAACTATTATAAACAAGTAATTGTAATTTCAAACAACGAACGAAAACCATAAAATTTGGACGAGGAAACCGAGCAATTTCGCGTTTTTTTGTAATAGGCCTCTTAATAAACTTGTTTAGGACCCCGGGTCCCTTATCTGTATTGCATCTTACGGAATCACGGGTTAAGTATTAAAATGTAGAGGTAGATTCTTACGACGCGATCAGTACAGCTCCAAATCCATCCAAGTAATGCCACCTAAAACCTGATTATGCGGGTTGGGGACCGCAGTTCGGTGGTGGTTGTATCTTGCAGGGGGCGCTAATGCCCGTCAGATTCAAATTTACTAACTTTATTCCTTTAGGCTTATAAAATACCTAAGCACTTGGACAAGTCAAATATGTCCCGGTCAGTATCCCTCAGTCGCGGCTAGACACCCGCGGGGAGTCACTGGCGTTTAATTAACCATGACACCCAAGGAAAGCGGAAACATACATGTGCTGACGTCACGTAGCGCGGGATAATGACCAGAGAATACCCAACACATACCTGCCTGCGCTCGATGAGCAGTTGAGTCATGTATGCGTCTGCTCGCCGCGACATCTGGCAGAAGGCTCGGAACCGCTGCAGCTGCGACCAGCACACGTAGCACACTTGCGTGGGTCGCTGCTCGCTCGTGAGGAGCTGGAACATAATGATATTGTTTTAAGGTTATTTCTTTATGTATGTATAAATATGTATTATGTTACCTACTATAATTACTATTTGATAGAAATGAAACGCATCCAAACTAAGTTTTTTGAAAGACATTTTTTGGACGACCTCTGTGGCGCGGTCGGCGTTGGTCCGCCTGCGACGCAGGAGTTTACGGCTGCCTCGGGACAAATATTTGTACTGCAGTTATTTGTTCAGGGCGTTCTGGTCGGTTTCTATGTATGATAAAAAATATCTATATATGTAACTAGCAGCCCGCCCCGGCTTCGCACGGGTATTTTAAAGAATTTTAAGTTCTTACACACACACACACGTTATATAAGGTACTTTATTATTGAAGTTTTCATATGGATCACAAACTTTAAAAATATTCTATAGATAGCCTATGATTATCATTCTAATGATGATTTTTTTTTTTTCAAAAAGGTTTAGTAGTTTCGGAACCTGTTCAATTCAAACCACAAACAAACAATAAAATCTTTCCTTTTTCAAATTGTACCTTTACCTCCTTGAAAGAAAAACAGGGAATACTTTATTTTTTGGCATTGACTTTTCTCTCGCACCGCTGTATCGCCTACATCTGAGCCTACATCGCATGGTTCCAATCTTGAAGTTTTTATATTTTTTGACATTCAGTTTCCTCTCGCACCTCGCACCCCAGCTCACACCCCAGTAACGAATTGTGATGTCTATGACGAGACAATCCAAAACTGACACTGGGGCGGAGTCGTCGTAGCAAAAGCGGTGCCATAAAAAAAGAAGTTGAAGTTGAGTCACAGCAAAAGCGAGCAGCGCAAAAAAAGAAAAAAAAGAAGTTGATGTATAGCGTTTTTTTTTAATAATAATAATAAATATAATAATAATAATAATTGGTCCAGTAGTTTCGGAGCCTATTCAATTCAAACAAACATACAAACAATCAAATCTTTCCTCTTTATAATATTAGTATAGATAAAATAATACAAATACAAATCGTTTATTTACAAAAAGTGTGATTACAGTTGTAGTTTGAACACTGTCTCCTGTGGTAGCTACAATGTAGCTGTGTTACAGGCGAACAGCTTCTTCCCATGAGAACTTCACTATTTAACACAATATTTAAAGTTATCTTATTCTAAGTTGGTTAGTGCACTATGCTTATACCTGTGTTTATACCAATAACTTAATGGTACTAGGTAGAGCTAATTCTTGGTAAGTATACAATGTTTCTAAACTAGGTAAGTACTAGCTTATAATTAGCTTAAAATTATACTTCTAGATAATTTGAATTTCTGTGAGTATAGAATAAGAATAGAGTATAGGTAGTGAGTAAAGAATAAAATTGACAAAATAAACAGTGTAAACCTAAATCAAGTAAGATAATAATTATATAAGTCTATCCTAATCTAGAAGTTTTATATATGTTTATATATTATATATGTATTTATATAAAAGACAAAGACATTCCGTACAAAGTGTGAAAAAAAGTGTGTAAATTTATTAATCCATTATAAATAGACATATTATAGATAACCATCATTATTCTTAAACTCTAATCGGTTTTATTTTTATTCATAATAATATTGTATTATGCTTAGCTTGGGGCTAGATGATACTGTGTGGATAGTCTGGCATTATTAATTTAGCTATTTATCCCTCCTAGGGTGCTCTGGTGCTTCCGCTTCCCGCCTCTCTCGCAACTCCGTTGAAGTTTGTGCGCGTTGTATTTTAACAAATAAAACTCTTCTCAGAATTACTTTATCAATGACTTTATCTTGTTTTATAATTAGAATCTGATCTGTATCTTTATCCGATCAAAATTAAACACTATGAAACTGCATTCTCCTATTCAAATATTATATTTAAAAATATAAAAATTCTACCAGGAAGAGCAGATGAAAACTCCTACAGCAATCACTCGGACTAATGCTTGTCTAAGAATCGAACCCGCAACATTGTCAAACGGCGTCGCCAGAGGTGGTCTTACCTGAGTTCCGGTGACAGTTTCAAAAGTGTCGTGCAGCCCACGCGCCGCCACGTCGTACATCCTGACTCCAGTCGCGAGGCACGTCCTGCACACCTCGGGGACCTCGTCCTCCATCTCATGCTCAGGAAACGGCTCTGGATCTGCCAATAGACAGAACAAACAACGGCTCAATTTCTATTTACTGATTTAAATTTTCCCCATAGAAGGTTCGTTTGTTGCCTTTTTACAAGCTATGCTTTGTTCAAAAGATGTCATAAGTACCTAAATCTATATATGGCAGGCGAACTGCATAGAGATTATGTGGTGTGGGACATGGACACTTTAATTGCCTATGTGGGACATGGGCAATTAAAGTGTAGACAAATGAATATTGAAATTGACAACGCCTTTGTTGTGTGTGTCATCATGTTTTTAAAAAAAAGTAATAAGGGAAATATTGTGCCTATAAAATATAATTTTGAATAATATGTTGAAGAAAAATGAATAATATACTTAAATTGGATATTTTTGGGGAAAAAAGTGTATCCATTAGTCTAAATTAGTACTCAATAAAAGAATTCAATGGTAGCAAATCATGTATTTTTAATCATACCATCCTGTACAATAATATGTATTCATAAAACAAAGATTCATTCAAATATTATATTTTAAAAGAGATTTTAAGGTCTTACCTACTCATGTCTTATCTCTCAAAATGAATCCTTTTGTTTCTTTTTTTTTTACATATTTTATTACATTTAATTAATTCCTTTTTTTCTTAAGATATCTATGTATAAGTACTAAAGATATCTGTGTCTTATATTTTTTATTTTTATTTTTTTTATAACTGATAGACCTCCGTTTGACCACGATCTCACCTGATGGAAAGTGAAGATGTGGCCGACGGTGGATCACGCAGGTCTAGAAGACACCTATTCACTCTACTTTTGAAGAGACCCAGGTTAAGAAAATGAAAATATGAATATCCTTAAATATGAAAAATGTAAATATATTTTCCCGTCGCCTATAAGTAAGTTCGTTCTGACCTTACTTTACAGTGGCGCTAACTGGTGAGTACAAAAACGGTAGCCCTCATTGATACAAAAAAAATATACAGTTGAACATAGCACCTTTCCTTTTTTGATGTCGATTAAAAAGACAAGCTCGTCCATCGATATAATGTTATCGACTAGACGAACAAGTGAACATCCCTAATCCGCCATGTTGCTCTACCGATTTGTTTACATAGGTATCCGAGGAAAGTACATGCTTAGGGCACTTCCATAGACAATCGTTTTAAAATAATATATAAAATATATATATATATATATATATATAGATAAATAGCTAAATTAATAATGCCAGACTATCCACACAGTATCATCTAGCCCCAAGCTAAGCATAATACAATATTATTACTTTATCTATACTAATAATAAAAAGAGGAAAGATTTGATTGTTTGTATGTTTGTTTGAATTGAATAGGCTCCGAAACTACTGGACCAATTTTAAAAATTCTTCCACCATGAATCCCATCCATCCTAAAATTTCCGTGATGAACATAGGCTGTAAAATATTTTCAAAAAAGTTAAGAGATCCGTATAAAAACTTCAATAATAAAACCATAGCGCTATACATCAACTTCTTTTTTTTCTTTTTATTATTTAATTTTTAATATTATTTTTTAATATTTAAGGATATTTAAGGAACTTGTTTATCTAGTACCTTTAACATAAACTCTCCTAAGCTTGGGACTAGATAATGCTATTGTAGAATGTCCAGCATTATTTTATGTTATTTTCATTTGCTAGGTTCATAATTCAGTAATTCAAACAGCTTTAATACCTACTTTATGTTTATCTATTATGATTTGTATTTGCGGAGGGTTGTTGTTAAAGCCACCTTTACACCTAATTGTTTATTAATTACTAATTTAAATATAAAAATAGGTTTGCCATTTTACTCAATGCTCTGTTTGTGTTTTCCTTAGTTTTTGTTTGATAGCTATCCCAAAAGGGTAGTGGAAATATTTGGTTGATTCAATTGAATATATTAAATTGAATGTTATGCTTAGCTATATGTATTAAATAACTATTGACATGTATCTAAATCACATTAAACTTAGATTTAGATAGGCAAAACAAACATCGTATTAGACACATAAGTTATACAATAATGTACTAGATAGTGGTTTCCTTTCCACTTCTTTCACTAGTGGACAATAAATTGAAGTGAAGAGAAATCAATAAAAATAAAAATAATTATATGTAATAATTTTCTGTAAAAAATTTGAATTGACTAATCTAAGTGCTTATATTGTAAGCCTATAGAAATAAAGTTATTGAATCTGAATATAAATACCTTGTTCCCAAGTGGCTTGCACATTTTTGAGTCTACCAGCTGATGGTTGGTTAGAGTGATGCAGTTTTCGTTGCACTGCTAGCGGTGTGTTTGATGAGAAGACCTAAAAACAACAAAAATTTATATCATAAGCTTACATACTATTGTATTTGAACTGGGTAGAGTAGATGCTTAAGCAACAACCAAACATGTTATGGATAATACCATGAAGTTAATATTTATAACAATTTATTGAGTTAGTCTGTGTTGTTGTATTTCTTTTACATTCCAGGCAATATATTAAAAAGGAGTAATAAATAAATAATGTTGGACAATTGAGTTACCTGTTTAACCTCTCATAAGTATATCTGTTAGGTAAGTATGTACAGTGGTGGACGTATAATTAGAAACACTACTACCCACAGAACTTAACATTATGTGGCATTTGTCTGAAAATGTTATTCCATTGAGAAACAAAATGAATTGCATTTAAAACATTGAAAAGAAACGCGATATACTAACTTTTAATATTGTTTAATAAAGAAATGGGGTACATTATCAAATTATCACAAAAACTATCAGAAAAATCAGAATTGTGGGATTCACAATAGTTACTCCTTTGAGTTACTTTACTGATTTAACCACAATCTTTACATACCTATAAAACGGTAAGTTTAAAAAATAGTGGTGCAAGGAACTTTCTGGCAATTAAAGAACATATTTCGTAACCAAATAACAACACTAGAATATACACTTTGAAATAAAATAAACGGTATTTTTTAATAATACTGTAACAATTGAGGGACAATTTCTCAGTGGAACGTAACAAAAATGTAACGCTGCATTCACCTTTGACTACAAAACTGACTTCAGTACAGAATATTAAAACTAATTATATAGGAATTTGGTAAGTAGGTACTTAAATATTACATTATTTTTACAACCATTAGTTGTTTTTTTGCAACTTTGAGTATATCAGTCTCATTGACAAGAACAATTATATCACTTTCATATCAATTAATAATAATAGAAAAGCTTAATAGGTAGCCTATTAATCATAGTTTTATAAAACCTAGATTTTTTAAATTATAACAAAAGTAACACTAAGGAACTTTTACTTATCAGTACTCTATCAAATCAACAATATCAAGCTTTACACCTAAATTTAAAAGATTAATTAATCAGTCTCATTGACAGCTTCTCACAAATCTTATAAATAAATAAATAAAATATTGCTGGACAATCCACACAGCATCATCTAGCCCCAAGCTAAGCAGAGCTTGTGTTATGGGTACTAGATGACTGATATATGTACAGACAGAAGCATTAATTGGTAACCCCCTCACAGAATATGTCATAGTTATCATTCAGCAGCATGTAGGTTCAAACCCGTGAAGATTTATATATTCATTTTAATTTACATTATTTTTTATTTTTGTTTTTTTATAAAGTTTGTTTAATTGTTTAAATAAAAAATAAATGTTTTTTTCAACACCTACATTTCTTTTATCAGGAGTAACGATACTGAAATTTCGAGCCTGTATCACATGTAACTATGGTGTAGTGGTTAGTGTAACCGAGATTCTGTCACCGCACATCGTAATGATCGTCATCGAATCCTTGCAGTGGATGTTTTTGTTTTTTAACTACTACTTAATTTTAGTAATGTAATGACATTTATTTATGTGTAATAGTGAAGTTTTTGTCTATTAGTATGAATTTAAAGTAATTGATAAAATAAAACAATAATAATAATTTCAGGTAAACAATTACGTTTATTTTTTTCAAAAATTTGCCTACACAAACAACAACACAAAAAATTTAATTAATGTTTTATTTTATTATTTAGCCTACTTACAAATAGCTTCCTATCCTGAAAAATAATATTCCATTTTCGATTTAGTGCTCGAGAATACACATGTTTTCATTAGATTTTCGTTTACTTTGCTAATCTAATGAATTAAACAATTTGGATCTCGTGTAAATCATGGAATACTAAATAATCAGGTAGTTTTGAAAATAAATGAGGTCAAATGGAGTTTTTCTGACAATGTTAAAAGGTAAAATTACATAAGGGTTTAGTAGGTAGTGATATTTATCGTCCTTTATATTTAGTGATACTTATCGCTTAATAGCTTAAGGGCTAACGGATCGGATCTCAATTTAAAACCATTTGACCCCACATATTTTCTATCGGATTTATTTATTATATAGGCGAACTAGTCTGAATGTCAACAATATTATTGTGGCGACTTCACTGATTTGTAATACACTCCTGTTGTTTATCTGCCATTACTTCTTACATTCACGTCCCCACATTACACCTAAGCGCACGGTTTTTATCTGTAAGACAACCAATCAATACTTAAATGAAGTTAAAGATAACAAGGTTTTACTAAAAAAATATGTATTTGTTTCGTAATGATTATGACACAAGAATAATAAGTTGATAACTTACCGTAATTCAAAGCTGACGAGCAATCTCCTGATTACTCATTTGCTGTTCGAATAGCACCGCGATCTTAGTTCTCACAAAATTCTTAATTTGCATAATTTCCTTCAATATTCTTCAATTCATTTATGATTCAAACCAGTAAGTCAAGACTAGAATTGAGTATGGCTAGTGACCTTTTCATTATTCACCAAGATTATATTTAAATCTACCCTCAAATACTTCTTTTTTTTCTTATCCAGTGTAAAGAGATCTCATAAATAAAAATCCGCTGTCGAACACTAATAACATAAAATTTCGACGCTCTGATAACTGGTTCGTTGGTTTAGTTGGTTGGTAAGTGCATTACTTGTCATGTGAGCGATTGGATGTCTGGTTCGATTCCCACTGGATGTTACGTTTTTGTTTCTTAGTATTTGAGTAAAAGATTTGTAAATCGTACAGTGATTTGCAATGTAAACTTTAGCTATTAGGGGGGTTACCAATTAATGCTTCTGTCTGTACATAATACAATATTATTAGATAGATATTTTTTAAAGAAACCCCTGAACAAATATATGCAGATCGTACAAATATTTGTCCAGAGGCGGGAATCGAACCCGCGACCTCCTGCGTCGCAGGCGGACCTTCGCCCACCGCGCCACAGTGGTCGTCATACATCATCTTATATATGACAAAACATACATTATGGCAATTTTTATTTTAGTTTCCTAACCTTTTTTTCTGTTTCATTTTTTTGCCGATACAGTCTTTTCTTACATTTGGAAACAGTTTTAGTTAAGTTTTCTATTTTTGTTGTAGCTGACCTATATTTCTTCATCAATATATTTCTCTTTTGTTTCTTATCGTTTTTTGTCTCTTGAGTGTCTTTTTTTTTTGGTAATTCAAGCTGGTTTTTCTTTTGTTTCTGCTTACTTTTTTGGTTTCTCCATATTTTACGCTGTTTTTCTTTTTCTTTCTCCGTTAGTTCTTCAATTTTTTTAGTTTTACACTTAACATATTCTGTGTGTTTTTTTTTTATTTTTTCATGTTTTTCTGGATTTTGTTTTAACTTTTCTCTGTATCTTTTCATACGTTCGGCTGGTGTCAACGCCATTTTAGATTATACTACCTACAACAAAACAACGGTATTTAAGACACAATCAACACATCGCTACAAATCTATTACATATATTTTTTTACCTACATGTATTTTTTTAGCTTCATTATTCACTTATTATATATTTTTATTGTAATTTCGACGAAAGTTACATAAAAATATTTTTCATAACCATAACTTTATCATGTATTTTCTTAAAGTTTTTTAAACTTACACGATCTGAACACATTATTATAAATAGGTACACGCGATTAAAACGCGTGAATATTTATTTAGAATAATGTATGTGTTTTCTTGGTTTTTATTTTATAATTACCACTGCTTAGCAGAAAACCCTCTATACATACATATATAGGTTTCTAGGTTAACCAGAATAAAATGACAATTTAAACGCGGCTTTAGCATTACATTGAGTTACAATTCGTTCCGTTGAGTTAGGAAATTTAATAAAATTGACGATTACTTTCCTATTGTTTTCAATCATTTTAGTTGAAGTGAATATAGAGGAAACGAAATAACTTCATTTGCTACATAAAAATAAGCTACTTACCACCAAAAACTCAGTCTTTCAATGGAATACAAAAAAGTCACAACGAGAGCCGCCTTCTGCCACGGCACACAGGTTCAAACAGGAAAGACAAAATCAAAATGGCTGACTTGTTTCGTCTTTTTAGTGTTGCTAGCTCAATAAACTACTAAAATATCATTTTAGTAGTTAATACTAAAACTAACTAATACTAAAATTAACTGTTATATCTATTGTGTGTGTTAATACTAATACTAAAATTAACTACTAAAATATCATTTTAGTAGTTAATCAAGAAATAGTTCGTAACTCAATAGGATTTTCCACTAATGTTCATTTTAAGTCCACAAATAAAATTGTATTTCTTTAAATTTATATCTATTATATAATAGTTTTAATGCCAGAAAACTTTTAAAAATCACTTTCCGAAGGCTCTTTGCCCTACAGTATACCTTTGCACTGGTAATAACCTAAAAAACGACTTCAAAATGTCGATTTATGTGAAGGACATCGTACAAATCATGATTAGCAAATAAACAAAGTTATTTTTTATAAGAATTTTTTTTATAATCGAAGGTTATTTAAATTCTCGAGGAATTTTCATATTCTCGAGGCCTGTACTGTATTATTTCATATAAAAATTTAATTATGCCTATGAAACATTTATCAAAAATGACACAAAACTGTCGGGAGGACAATGGATAAACGGCAAAGACAACAAAAAAAAAATATGCCCATACAAGATATTTGACCTTAATGAGTTTTAAAGTACCAACAGTAATAGAACAACTAATTAGAAACAAACAACAAAATAAAAGCTAAATCATATTTTATAGGTTTAATTAATTAGGTTAGATGGGGTAAGTAAGTGTAACACCGGGGTAAGAGAAACGAGAGGCTATATTTGGTACAATAAAAGCTTTAGGTCTAGTTATAGTAGCTCTGTTGATAAAACTGTTTTAGTTTATTAGTTCCGCCGTTCAGGTAAATATGATCACGTGTCAGTGTTCAGAGACCAGTAAAAATGGCTTCCGATCCGTCGTCGGCGTGATTTGCACGTTCTCTCACTTCTTTACAACATTCTGAACAATCCTCTTTCTCCTTCTTACCTCCGTGAGCGCTTCGAGTTTCTTTACCCTCGTGACAGACCATGTAGATCTTCTTTATCCCTTCTCCTTAAACCTATTCATACATCCAGCCGCTACGGCGCGGCTCCTTTACTGTAGACTCGGTCAGGTTATGGAATGCTCTCCCGCACGATATTCGTGCTAGCCCATCACTTTTCATTTTCAAGCGTAAAGTGAAAGAGCTTTATTTATCCTCATGACACAGTTGTATTTTATTATATATATTTGTGTATTTATATAAATTATACTTGTGTTTGTATATATTATATGTAGTATATTGTAGTATATTATATGTAAAGTATTAAATAAGTAGTTTAAAAATGAATAATGTTTTCCCTTTTTTTGCACACTTACCCGCGTTTATAACTTTATCACACTCTCACAATAAGGTTTGCTGGATAGGGTTAAGCTCGTCTTTGCCATTTCTTTTACATTTTAATGTTATTTTTGTATTTTTTTACCATGCTACATATAAAGAATTCATGAGGTCTCCTTTTTATACAAACAAATGCAATAGATCCACAACTACACGCACTTTGATCCGACATGGCTGAGGCATAGAATGGGACAGATAATTATTTTGGCATTCATTAGCAAGGGGCAGGAAAGAAGTAATGTTTGCAGGGAGTTGTCAACACTTTTTAACCTGCGACAGGTATAAGTCGCCAAACTTTAGCAGAACAAAGCAAAAGAACTGGTCATTTCGAGTCAAGGCATAAAATAGATGACATTAGTCAGAGTTAATACTTTTCTATGATAATAATAAACATCTTTTATTTTTAATGTAATTCAGATGTGCATTTTTTATTGTGTACTTCATTTGTTGATTGGTTTTCAATTCCTAATTTGAAATATTTTTATTAATTGTTTAGCGGTGGTAGGAACAATTGGGAACTTTTTATTAGATAGAAATTTTTTTCCCGATTGTTTCTAGTAGGAACGCAGGGGAGGGACAATCGGGAATAGGCGGTTTTTTTCGTAGGTCTTTCAAGTCTATTCTATTCTAGATGATGCTGTGTGGATTGTCCAGCATTATTTATTATTTATTTATTATTTATTTATTCCTTCGTCTGAGTGCCTAAAAGAAAGCTTTTAGCGTCAAAAGTAACCTTACATAATTTTCTGTTCCGAAATTGAAGGTGCTAGTACTCTATAAGAAGGATGATCGAAGTTACTGAATTTATTAGGTAGGTAGTATACCTAGGTATGTTGGACTCAATTAGTTTCTTGCAAGGAACTTATGCCCAATCAACCACCCAAAGGTGATATACAGACTGACAGTTCATCAATAAACATAAATCCATAAATCAAGTTACGCTACCAGAAATCTGTTTTATTAGCAGCAACCAGCAACCTACTATTTGTGTACTATTCTTTACCCACCTTAGGGAAAATAGTTGGAACAGCATCGGATTTCAGTTTTGAAACTGAAATATGTTTTGTTATATCCTGGAGCCTGAAGTGAAGACTGCAAATAACGGAATAATTTTTGATATTTGAATGACTTGGAATGACATCAAGCCATATTTTTCTCGCTGATTCTTCACGAGGCAGTCTGAAATTATATTTTTTAAATTAATAATGACTCAACCAAATCAGAATCAGCAATTAATATGGGAAGTTAAAAGTTTTTTGCCATTTTCCTACAATATTCCACAGGGAATGTGAATTTTCATGATCACCCAATTCAACCATATAAACTTATCAGACATGAGTAATTTAATTATGCTTACGTTGAAAACTACCTCCTATTTATATGATGCTATGCCTATGCTGATGAAAAATTGTGATTTTGTGTAGGTAAGTAAAGTAATAATCTTATAAATAACCACTCAATTGATTCGTGGAATGATCGTTACCTGGTGTCAGTGTGCGGGCATCAAAAGCCTAAATCTGGGGAATCTAGTCGAATCTGAATCTAGTTTCGTTCATTATGGGCACCCTACTTCAAGAATTGAATTATTATACTTACTTGAAGAAAGAAACACCGCATCCTGCATAGCATTCGCTTCTGCAACCTTTAATCGCACACTTTTTTACCATGTTTGTTGCATCCGAATGAATAAATTAATTGTTTTATCGCCGAATTACATAGGATCAAAATGACACCATGTTGATCAGGATCACCATCACAACAAACAAACAAATTATTACGGCTGACTGACGACGACGACGGGCTGCCTGCCAGTCTAACCTAAACTAAATTATAAATCATTTCTGTTTTACTGACATTTCAATATAGTGTCCAATATAGGAAAATATTAGAAAATAAGGAACGAAAATTAATGCTTATAAAAATGAAAGTATGATTATGTACGGAAGGAGGTAGCACAGCACAGACAGAGGGAGGGAGGTAGTATCTAGTGTACGTTAAACATCGATAGACTATCGATAGAAGATCGATAGTATCGATAGCCATAGACTATCGATAGTATCGATAACTATCATGGCACTATCGATTGTTGGTTTACTACTATTTCACTTCTCTACAGACTTGCATCGCGGGGAATTACCGAAATTTATGCCTAGGTACATAGGTTGTGTTCATTCTTTTTTTTATTGTTTTCTTTTGAAATGCCTCGAGGCAAAACTTTAAAACGGCGAAGTAGGAAGATGGACGTTTACAAGTTTATGGCGAAGGAAGCGGAGGAAGGCGTCGGAAATTTTAAAGCGACAGCTCGTGATAGTGGTTGGCAATTGCCATCGCACTCACGAATATTATACGCGGTATTCGTTTGATACACGATGAGGACAGCGATTTCGATGTACAATAAATATCATTAATATTAATCCGAACTAATTATTTTATTTAACTATTTTAAGCGCGACTGTACCTGCGCGAAATCCCCTATACTGGCATCTGACAGGTCTCATCTTTCGTTGCGCTTACTGTACTAATACTAATAACGTGGACATAGAACGTTTAGTTTTTGGAAAAAAGTTATTGTTAGGGGAAGTTTTGAACATTAAAACAATTAGCTAGAGAATCAGTGTTGCCGATTTAGCATTTTTTATGCTAAATTTGGCATATTTTATTTCTGTCTAGCACATTATTTTGTCGTTTAGCATTATAGCATATTTTTTGGCATATTTTTAATAAATCAAGAAAACATGAAACGAACAAACATTTATTAAAATTTAAACACGAAACAAACAATCTTTTCTGTGATTTCTAGGGGATTCTCCAATAAAACTGTAATAAAACAAGTGGACCTACGCCGAAATAGGCTAAAGGAGAAAAATGTTGTTGTTCTTGAAACAAAATATACAATATTTTGATTAAATGTTTGTCAATGTTTATTAAAACTATTCGTTTTATTAAATTATAACATAGGTACCCATACATTTATACAAAACTATCGATAGTATCGATAGTTTTTTGTCGAACTATCGGTATCTATCGAAAATCTAAACTATCGATGTTTAACGTACACTAGTAGTATCCCTCCCTATATAGTTTGTGGGATTAAGAAGGAGTCTCATAAAAATAAAAAGAAGCACTCGGTACTCTGACATAATGGGCTGCGTTCACAACCTACGCTCGAGCGCGCTCGGAGTGTAACTAGGTCGTTCATAACCTCAGGAGAAACGCTCGGTTGTTATTATCTATAGCGTTCACAACCTCCGACGGTTGCAACTTTTTACCAGTGTAATTCGATCGCCGAAAAACACTCTGACATTGACAGCTGTCATATTTTCCGTTGTCATAGTTTGTTATCTACCTACATATCAAGATTTATACAGTAAATTTCAAAATTTTCAGTATTTATCAGTAAAGTTATCGATCGTTTACAGTCAGTAGATACAATTTACCTAAAAGTAACCGCAAAACAAAAACAAAACAAACGATCATCAGTGGTCTTCGGCGTTCGACTCTACGTTGTCAAATGCAGGTAAGAAACTAACTAAAGTTTTTTTTTCTGGCTTCAGCGTCGAGAAAAACTTTTCCCGAGTCCCGTGTTGTCGCTTCGAGGGCCTTGTAGGATCTCAGAAGCTGTTCTTTAGCCTGTTGGCTGTGCTGGTACTTCTTGAGCGATAGAATCGGGAGACTCCAAAAGCTCCCGGGGCAGGGGTAAAAAAAACAAACGAACGTCCGGCAACTGTAACGTCAGTTTTGTCCTTAAATTATAGAGGAATATAGATCTGGCATAAACATCTATACGAACTTGTTACGAACAGTTAGTTATAGAAGTGTGATGTATTTCGACAGCAGAGTTACTGACATATCGGCATCTCTTTTTGACTAATGAAGATAATCATGAGTAAAAAAGGACAACAGCAGTTTGATCATGACTGAAAATGGCAACATTGTTTTGGTGACAAAATACCTCACCCCTCACCCCCTGCGGCCGGTCGCCATGTTTTGTCTCCGTAAACAACAAGTACATCAGTTGTCATCCGGACTTGTTTTTATTCGAAAATGAAGGAAATTTAGAGTTAATAGGCGATAATTATGCTTTTTTATAGTGTGCAAACTTGGAGAATAATGCATTTTATAAGTGTATGTGCAGAGTGTTTGGCTGTCGCATGAAAATCAACAAAAAACATCAAAATATAGCGTTGCATGGGAAAGGTACCGCCGAATTCATTCAAAATTTCTTACATTCTTACATGTTTTACTATGAATATTATGTGATTTTAGGAGAAAATTATTCGTCATAGTGAATAGAGTAAGGGTTCGGTATTTTGAAAACATCGATTATCGATAACGAATTATTTCATCGACGCAGTACCAAAAACACAAAAATAAAAAAAATTATTTACAGCAGCGTCAGCAACTTTGAACCAAGCTAACCAAGATTCAAAGGTGTAGTGCCAGGGACAGAATTTTTGGTTGGGGTGGAGTTTACGGGACGCAGGACTTGGAAAATTTTCGACGAATTTTTTTATGTATATATAACATGTATTTTTTTTTGGCTACGTAAAGAGGGTCACTAGGGGTCCAACTTTGGTTCAGGTGATCCACCCCAAAGTTCAATGACCTCGGCGCTAGAGGTCAAAGTATGTCGTTCAGACTTAGAAAAATTTCGAAAGATGTTTTAACAAATGTTTTTTATCTTGTGGCATCGTTATGAGGGTCACTAGGGGTGCAAGTTTGGTTCAGCGGTTTGACCCCAAAGTTCAATGACCTCGGTGCTAGAGGTCAAAGTGTGTCGTTAAATATGGATGCAGAAACAATATAAAAACTTTACAGAGCATTCCGGGAAGAGTTGATTAAGTTCAATTTGAGTGGCGGATCCGACACAGAGTACCCCGACTCCACGTGGTCTTGTGCGTGGCGCCCCTAGAGTGTTTATAATAAGCCGGAGGCGCGAAGGGAGTGCAGCCTCCGCCAGCCGTAACAAGGGACAGGCACCGCGAACCAAGATTCAAAGGTGTAGTGCCAGGGACAGAATTTTTGATGGAATGGGCTTGATAGGTCAGTGATTGTCTAAGACTCTTCCACACACGCCATCAAGGTACAACGTTTACACGTTTATTTATTTTTATTTATTTATTCATTCACAAATCAGATAACAATCAAATTACTTACATTAAACTTATGGTATTTACAATTCTGATCTAGATTGAAATCAATTATGTGAACACAGAGAAAATCAATAATGTTGCATGCATTAATAATAAAATTACATAAATAAAGAGAAAAAAGACATAATATATCAACTTAGTTAGACAAATAAATAATAGCTTTACAAGATCTTTTTATACTACGCTTAAATCTACAATGGACATAAAACAATTTTATTTGCCGACGATACCACAATTATTATAAGGGGAGAAAAAGATGTGACATTTGAAAATGAAATTAATTTGACATTATCTAATACAATTGAATGGCTGAATAAAAATAATTTAAAAATAAATTTGACAAAGACGAACATAATACAATTTAGAACACACAAAAGAGAAAAGATGAATCTTGCGATTAAATACAACAATACTGAGATTGCCGAAGTAGGGTCAGCAAAGTTTTTAGGCATTTGGCTTGATCAGCACTGCAATTGGAAAGCACACGTTGATCATATATGTGATAAACTGGATAGATTCGTTTTTGCTATAAAGAGTCTTAGACTACGTGTATCTACAGACGCCGCGCTTAAAGCATACCACGGTTATGTTTCGTCAACCCTGGCGTACGGACTGATCTTGTGGGGAAACTCAACCGATATACAAAAGGCATTTATTACTCAAAAAAAGTGCGTGCGGGCCATCTGTGGCGTATGGAGTACGGATAGCTGTAAGCCCCTATTCAAGAAATTTAATATACTTCCTTTGCCTTGTATGTACATAAGAGATATTTGCTTGTTTGTGAAACAAAATCCTCACTACTTCAAAACTCATGCAGAGATGATGGTGAGACAAACAAGGCATAAAAACAGGCTTTATGTACCAAAATTTAGACTAGAACTTGTTAATCGTAATGTTTATCATCAGGCAATACGCATTTATAATAACTTACCCTCTGATTTTAAAAACCTGTCATCTAATTTATTTAAAATTAAATTAAAGAAGTGGTTGATGGATAGATGCTTTTATGACATGAAGGATTATTTTAGTTACAACCCATAAGTAAAAAAGTCACAAATTATTATTAATTTTCAAATTATTATCAATTATTATTATTTTTCGTCAATTAATTACGGTATGACATCAATTATTTAATTTAATTTTATTTAACCTTCAATTAATAATATGTTAAAATTTTGCACGCCTTGACGAGGCAGAATGTATTGGAACTACCTATTATTATCATTAAAACCTATTGTACCGACATTCCTGCAAATAAATGATTTATGATTTATGATTTAAATGGTTTTTATCAAAAATATCTACGTCATTGGATTTCGCTACTTCATTATACAATCGACACATTCTTTGTAGGGGAATATTGTATGAAACATTGTTTATATAAACTCTTATTGAAAATGTTTCAGGGGAACGGAACACCTGTATTTTGTATTCATTCTAGACGATAGGACGGAGGGTAATGTAATGCTAATGACCCGATACGGATCACGTAGGTATAGAAACCTTAATAAAACTGAACAGAGCTTAAAGATACTTATTCTTCTACTTACTCGTATTCGAAAATTTTGAATTCAACTCCGTGCAACTCAATTACTTACTTATCGATATTCAATGTTAAAATACGCGCAACTCTACGGCAAGCCGCCATCTTTGTGCCAGACTAACTTTAGGTATGCACGTTTTTTTCGTAGGTATTTCAAGTCTTCCTTAGTCTGAGTATCTGGCAATCATGATAGAGCGACAGATAAAAAATATGGCGCTCGCTCGAGGCATGACACCGGGTTCTTGGGAAGAAACTCTGGAAGAAACCACGATTGTAGCAGTTGTTTTATTGAGTTTTGTAATAGACTCCCTCTAATCTAGGCTAGCTGGTATCGGCGAGCCTAAATCAGAAGTGGGATGTAACCCATGTCTTCACGCCCACATGGTTTTCCAAAAAGAGTATTCTTGGAAAAGGAAAAGGTTTCACTCATACTTTCATGGGTTTCACATCAAAATGGCGTCCAATGGCTAGCTAATCGGAAATGAACCGGGGTCCGGGACGCGGCAAAAAGGATAATTCTGCGCCGTTAAATGTATAGGAAACATCATGATCCCTAGTATCCTGTGGTAATAGCAAGCGCTATGGATTTTCGGTTCTGCAAGGGTTTGTAATAGATGTGATGGTGGTAAGGTCTGATCGGTCCACATTGAAATTATTGGTTTTTTTAACGCTCAATTGATTTGTACATAGCAATGTACTAAAGGTAGCATGTTAACTTTGCAAGCAGTTCAAGTTAATTAATTTGATGTGACCATACCTACATTTAATTAACCCAAACTGAAGAAAAATCTTAGAAAGAAACTAAACTTTCTTGGTTCAACAAAGTCACAAGTAGGTGATTGATCAAATCTGTTCAATGTGACCCTATGAGGCATAGCTGGTGATAATGTGTCCCAAAGTGTGAACGATGATGTACTGTTGTGGGAGAGGGCACCTATGTTGCATCTTTCTGCTGTGATTTATTGTTTTCAGATTTCTGTCAAAATGGAGAATGCCATACAGTGTGATGAAGCTACATTCAGCATGGAGGTGGTACAGGGTAACAAGGACATCCATGTTGCAATACAAAATGGAGCCTGATGATGGGATGTCATAGAAAATCAACTTTACATGGTCGGTAAGATAATGAAGGGTGCCTGGTGATTAAGATAGGCCACATCAACCTGTCTGATTGTTGGTTTGGGTTTCCAAGTAAGTGTTTGTTTTTATAACAAAAAAAAAGAGAATGAAACAATAAAATAATTTTTCTGTTGATTGTTATGAAATACCCAACACTTTGTATTAAGTTGCTGTTCTACTGTGTTACCTTCATGTATCTGTTCAGTTAGGTACTCATTCAGAATTGTGTAAAGTAATGTTATGTTGCACATGTTACTAAAATAAACAAGAAAAATTACAGACTTGATATTGATGTTGAGGAGTGAAGTAAGTATACCTAAAGAAAAATACCTTCTTTCTAATACCTAACAGTATAGCTACCCGCAAACACAGATGATCATGCTGTGTGATTTATTATGTTGTCGTTTACTTTCTACTATAGCTTTAGATGTGCTTTGTTGTTTACTCTGGACTTTCTTGTGTTGTATTCTACTATAGCTTTTGATGTGTTTGTTTTGTTGTTTTCTCTTGTTCACATGGTTTCATTCTGTTTCTATACAATCAGGGTTGTTGTTTTTCGTTTTTCCTCGGTTTCTTGGACTTAGTGGTTTGTACATGGTGGTACAAATGGGCATATTGAGAACGGTGTCTCAATATTGGCTCTACATGCATACGGTGTTGCATGGCAGAGTCGTGTTGGCATCTTGGGTTCCTACACCTAAGGTTAGTCCTCCAGACATAAACGGTGATGTCTGACTGGACAAGTGTGGGCTGGCATATTGGGTATGGTGTCTCAATATTGGCTCTACATGCAAACGGTGTTGCATGGAAGAGTCGTGTTGGCATCTTGGGTCCCTACACCCAAGATTTAATCTTGGGTGCAGCCAGATGGAGGACTAATTTAGTCCTCCATCTGGCTGGACTGGTGTGGTTGGGCATATTGAGTGTGGTGTCGCACATGCATACAGTGTTGCATGGCAGAGCTGATGTGTGCATCGTTCAATTTTGTGTTGTCTCTAAACAGTGATCAGCTGTTGTTTGTTTATGGAGATAGTTCCATCTTGTGAGTCTAGTCTGATTAATTCAGTGTTGGCTTATGGATAACTGATGTGTTTTTGTTTCGGGTCCTCTCATCTCTCTGATAGTACCACCGCGGATCTCATCTGTGGTCGGTAACTGGTTGTTTCCTAGTTGTCTGCACATGAGTGGGGCCTATACTAGGGCCGTTCTCACGAAAGGGAGCGTTGTGGATGGCAAAGAAGTTGAGTGTGGTTATTTTATGTTGATGTTTATGTTTTAACCTTCAACGTATCGCGGGCTGAAGCTAGCAATGTTCTTAGTTTGTGGATGGAGGTGACGGCAGGGTGTCTGTGCGCTGCAGTACCTAGATTTTTGTTGGCTATTTCTCCGGGATGAGAGTGGCTGTTCATCGGGCTGGCATGGCGGAGGCTATTTCTCCGACAAGACGGTGTGGATCTGTCTTAGTTTTGTGTAAGTGGCTAAGTATCAAGGTGGTCAACAACTTAGTTATTCTAGGTACCTACCATATATGTGGTCGTGGTGGCTAAGACTAGCGTCCGCGGACGGCCGCATGTCAGGTAGGCCGTATAGACGCAGATGGTGTTTTGGGTAGCCTGGTGAAACATTAGTCGTTGGAAAGAGTTCTGTTACCATAGAGATATAGACCCCTTCTGTCTTTGGTTCTGTCAAAATGACACTGACAACTGAAGTGGAGCCTCCCCGTATCTGGCAATCATGATAGAGCGACAGATAAAAAATATGGCGCTCGCTCGAGGCATGACACCGGGTTCTTGGGAAGAAACCACGATTGTAGCAGTTGTTTTATTGAGTTTTGTAATAGACTCCCTCTAATCTAGGCTAGCTGGTATCGGCGAGCCTAAAAATGTATTTTTTTGCGGAGCTGTTATGCACTGCGCGACTCCAGCGCCACCACACCTAATAATATAATAATATATTAGCATTTTAAGATAATATCGGTGATATTATCTAAAAATGCTAAAATAGCAACAACGTTTTTAAAGTAGCTGCACTGTCATTTTTTTTAAAGTCCAGCATAATCAAATACGCTTGATTTCTGGCATCTCTATTGGCGTAATCTTTATTTTATTTATTTATTTATTTTATTTTATTTTAACAATATTCAGGAAATTAACAGCTAACTTAATGAATAGGTATATGATTTAATGCTAAAGGCTAATTAAAAATTTCCACAAAGAGCTACTGAAATTAATAATAAATATAGTTACAGGACGACTACTCATGGTAAAATTATTATAATATAAAAGCTTGTACACAATTAAGTTCCTAGCAATTTTGGTTTATTGGTTAGATAAATACTTTATAAAATAAATCAAGATGATGTACCAAAAAATCTACCACTCACTATTCTTTTGAGTTTAGTGGGATTATCAAAGAAAATATCCATATCAAGCTCTTTTGAAAGAACATTAAAACATCCGCATGACCTTATCAAAAATGTGTTCTGCCTGTAGTTGGTTTTACACGTTGGAATATGGTTTTAGGGTTTCTATGAGTTTTAAAGCTTGTGTTAAATCCTAGCTGTTGCAGAAGCTCCGCGCAGTCTACTCTGCTGTTAATGATTCCAGATTGAGATCCGCTATGACTCTACGTTCCTGGAGGGGCAAGAAATGGAATTTACGACATCTTGTATAATTATTATTAACTCATTTATTTCAGATTAAAATCCATAGAATATTTAAAAATAATTACATAATGTCACAATCAGAATTCAATATAAATATAAAAATTAGGTAGGTACATAATCATAACATATAATAAAAACAATAAAATAAAAATGAATTAAAATATGTCAATTAACCGTGGGTTTTACCCATTAATAAAGTCATCCATTTATATTGAATGGGACAGTCCAGACGCGATACAATCATTTTCAGGATACTGTTGCTACTGGCTCTCGCACGCTGAAGTAGGGATGCGACTTTCTTGCGAATAATCGCATGAAAGTCGTCCGTGCGCGCCTCCGCGAACATGCCTGAAGCGCTGCAAAAGCGAGGCAGCCGCATCAGCATCCTGAAAATGTTATTGTACTGAACACGTAGAGCACTGGCTGCCCGGCGGGTACAGTTGAGCCACAGGCTACTCGAGTAGAAGGACTGGCAGAAGGCCTTAAAAAGTGTGATTTTCACTTCTCTCGAGCAGCGTGCAAACCTGCGAGCTATCATGTTTCCCCGTACGGCCAGAGCTCTACGCTCCCTTTCGATGTCTGCGTCATCATTTAGCGACTCATTCACAATATGCCCTAGATACCTACAAGAGTTAACAACTTTCAGAGCCACACCGTAGAGTTCTATGGGCGGGACATGCACCGGCTTTACATTTCCACTTTTAAATATAAGTATTTCACTTTTTTGGAGTTGTATGTTAGCCCATGCCCCTCCGCATAATTCTCGCAAACTTTTACTAGTTTTTGAATAGAGCCCACTGATGGACCCAGCAGCACCATATCATCAGCGTAACTGATATTGTTCAGACAAACATTATCAATAAAACAACCCGTATGTGTGCTGCTGAGCTCACCAATGAGCTCATTAACATACAAATTAAAAAGTAGAGCAGAAGTAATTCCGCCCTGCCGAACGCCGCACTCCAAGCTATACTCCTCAGATAGAGCGCCGCCCCACCTCACCTGATTTTTCTGGCATTTGTACCAATATTTCAACATAGATACCACTTCAGCCGGTACACACAGGCTCCCAAGCTTTTCCCAAAGCCTTTGATACAAAACAGTATCAAAAGCCTTGGATAAATCCAGGAAACATGCGTAGACCGGCGTCTTCCTATCAGTATAGTACCTGACAGCTTGCTTAAGTGACAAAATTGCACTCTCTGTGGAAAGTCCGGCCCTGAAACCAAACTGAGCATCATGCAGGTGAACGTGTTGCAAGAGAATGTTATTAAGCAAGCTGTCAAGAACCTTTGCTATAATGGTCGCAAGAGAGATGGGCCGGTAGTTGCTCTTATCCGATATATCTGCAGTTTTACATTTAACTATTGGTACAACAATGGTTCTGGTTAGGTTGTCGGGTAAGTATCCATGGCACAGACATAAGTTATAAAACATGGAGAGGACGTTCGGAAGGTGAACACCAGCATACCTTAAATGCTCGATGCTAAGGCCGTCATGTCCAGGTGACTTTCCTCTTTGCATGGACCTAATAACTTTTTGTACGTCTTTGGCTGTGAAACTTATTTCTCTCCTTTGCATGACGACCTCAGCCTCGAGCGTCCCATAAGGCGAAGAGTTTATCTTAGGTTTCACCTTAAAGTGTTCTTTAAATAGATCAGCAATTGAACTGCGGCTAACAACATCATTTACCGTCACAGGGAGGCCAGACTTAGTATTCATTTTATTAGTGTTTTTCCAAAAATGTTTAAAATTTTTGGCAGTATGGTGACTAGCAAGACCATCCATTTTTAATTGTTCCTGTCGGTCTTGACACCACTTTAACTTAATCTTGAAAACTTTCCTGCTTTTACACATTTCTTCATATATTCGACCACCTTTTGGTTTACCGGCCATTACCCATGCCAAAAACTTAAGCCTGGCCTCTCTGTGGTAATTAGCTACATATTTATTCCACCCAGAAATATAACCCCTTCCCCTCTGCGGCTTATCTCGTGTAAAAGTTTTTTGTGCGGCTTTCGTCAGTATGTTTACAATTTTGTCATACATTTTATCTAACAAATCTCTATGTCCCATGTCAATACAAGTTCCGTCACAACACCGGGCGAGCTGTACTGGAAAATTAATTTCCCTTAACTTAGAATGGCAAAGTTGTTGATACAGCTTAATTTGAATATCTGTACGCTCGCCCCATTTAGTCAGGTTCGGAAATTCACTTAATCTTACATCTAATCTAGGACTAACTCTACCTAGGTCACATTCCATTAATAAAGGGTAATGATCGGACCACTGTACGTTATTTGTTAGTTACGTCTACCCACACACGTTTTATAGTCGATAAAGCAGCTCCAGTGACAACGCAGTGGTCTAGCCACCGCGCACACCCGTGTGCTTCACTCACATACGTGAACGTACCAGATTCAGTGCTTAAAAAGTCCATATCAGCACAAGTCCACTTTTGATCCGCACAAAACTCCAAAAGTTCGTAACAAAACCGCTCCTTCGGATGTGCGTTGTAGTCGCCTAACATAAAAACTGCCTCAACGTCTATGTTGTCGTTAATGATAGAGCTTAATTTGCCCAAACATTGCGTAAACTCTAGCAGGTTCTCCGCACAATCGGTAGGCATATAAACACTAAATATTAACACCGATTTATCGCATAGTTTCACCTTAATACCCGCTATACGAACGTCATGACACTCCAACACTTTGACGGAAGTGAAAACACTTTTCCTCCATAATAAGGCGACTCCTCCGTGAGGCCTTCCTCGAAGTAGGCCCGCTGAGGTGTCAACCGCAGAGGTTCCAGTGCTGCCGAAGTCGTCATCGATAGTTGCCAGCATTGACAAGTCGTGCGGCAATAACCAGGTTTCTTGTAGCGCCACAATATCCCCCAATTTACAAAGACTTCTAACACCATCAGAAGACCGCTTCAACGATTTACAGTTAAATGTAATTAGTTTTTTGTTAGTTGTACTATCCATTTTGCTGATTCGGGGATAGCCTCTCAGTTTCATAAGGCTCATTTCCTCTCAAGTTTATGAAACGCCTGAAGGATATTCCTTTAGGCCACATTAAGTCATCAAGATAAATGGACAGGCTGCTTTTGCTAACAAAAATTTTAAAGGCGTTATAATTACGTCTTCTCGCCATCTTGAGCTTAATCGGCAGAACACTCTCTCGAGTTTTGGTGCGAATGTACTCTGCAATATCCGCCTCAGACACATCCACGTCCACATTGGTGATAAGAAGAGGCACTTTGATCTCAGCCGCTTTAAATTTACTATTTTGAACGTTCTCAGCTTTTCCTCGGTTCATCGTAAATTTGTTGCTTAAACGCTTTCTTTGTACCAGTTTCCATTCCCCATCCTTCTCTGGAGTGTACCATAAGCCTTTATTTTTACCCACCTCGGCAAAGCTAGGTTTCGTTGGTGTTTCAGATACATGTATTTTAGGAACTTGTGTGGCAGTAATACGGTCTGAGCATGTATTATGAGCCTCGTTTCGGGATAACTTTGTTCGACTTTGGTTCAGAGGGTTGACGAATGTTGCTAGTGTCGGTGGTATTTGCGTTATCTCTTCATGAAAGACCGGTCTCGGCGCAGGCGGCGTTGGCGGGGGGGGGGGGCTGCGGGGTAGGGGCGCTAGCGCCCTCCGCAGTGGCAATCGCCGAGGTAATTCTTACTGGCCGGGCGAGGCGCGGGTACTCTGCGCACTCGCGCGGTGACGGAGTCGTCGTGGGGTCAATGCCCAGTGCGGACGGAGACAATAGACTTGTTTGCTCTGCTATTGAGGCGATAGCCATCGGACCACTATTTAGAAGATTTGCACCGCGTGAGCGGGTATTATACGTACAAGCGAGAGATATACATATCATACCTAGGGTTCCATCCTGCGAACAATATTCCAAGTGGCTGCGCACGTAAGAACAGTACAGTATCTTAAACGTTTTTACATTTGAGAAATCACGGGACATTCTAAGAATGAAACCTAATGCTTTCGATGCCTTGCCAACTATTGCATTAATGTGTTCGTCAAATATGAGTTTGCTATCAAACGTTACTCCCAGATCTTTTATCTTAGCTACTCTAGTTAATTGTACATTTTGTATTGAATAATTAAATTTAAGGACATTAGGTTTACGGGTAAAAGAACAGACGTAGCATTTAGAAACATTTAAATCGAGTTTGTTAAGTATGCAGAAGTTTTGTAGTCGGTCTAAGTCATTTTGAAGGCAGGCCGCGTCGACTGCGTCTTTTACAGGGCAAAGGATTTTCATGTCATCCGCATATAACAGTATCTTTGAGTAAGTGAAACAAGATGATATATCATTTACCATTATTGTAAAAAGTAAAGGACCGAGCAAGGACCCCTGTGGGACACCAGAAGGGACACTCATCGGCGAAGACGAGTACCCGCTGAGTACGACAGTCTGGCAGCGGTTACGAACGTAAGACGAGAACCACCGAAATAAGTTGCCGCGGATACCTATTGTTTGCAATTTTTCCATAAGAATCAGATGATCTATACGGTCGAAGCAATTACGATAATCAGTGTAGATAATGTCCACCTGTGAGGGCTCAGATATATGTCGAGACAGATATTCACTACACAACAATAGGTTCGAGGTGGTAGACCTCCCTCTGAGAAAGCCGTGCTGATTCGAGTCAAGACTATGTTTAAGAGTTGGATAAAGCTGAGAGTAATACTACCTTTTCCATGATTTTAGAAAATAAACATAGCTTTGAGATAGGCCTATAATTCTCAACCACATTTCTAGACCCTTTCTTGTGTATTGGTGTTATGTAAGCAGATTTCCAGACTGTAGGTACCAGGCCTTCACTGAATGATCTACGGTATAAAATAGATAGGGGAGTGGTTAAGCTACTTTACTATAAAAACAGCGGGGATGTTGTCAGGCCCTGCTGACTTGCTGAGGTCTAAAGATTTTAGCAGCCTAAACACGTCATCTTCCAGGACTTCTATGTCGCAGATGTCAGCTGAAGAGGTACGTGGCTGTTGGGGTACGGGTGGCGCTTCGGGGTCGAATGATGTACTAGAAGTATTATCAAGGAAAGTAGAGTGGAAAAATTCACTAAACATGTTGCAAATTTCAATTCCTTGATCAGATGTTCGGCCATTGTACTGAAGTACGGACGGATAGGTATTAGACTGGTTTTTACTCTTCACATAACACCAAAACGCGCGCGGGTTATCCTTAATACAATTTTCTATGTTTTTTATATATGTATCGAACATTTCACTCTCCATTGTGCGTGCACGCTCCCGTAGTATAAAAAACGAATCGCGGTCGTATGCGTTTCCGTATTTTTTATATTTAGAATGAAATTTGTATTTTTCCTTAAGTAATTTAATCAGTGGACGCTTGTACCACAATGGATACTTAGACGACGGTGTGATAACTTTAGACGGTACAAAAGTGTTACGCAAGTTGTAAAGAACATTGTAAAATAAAGAAATTGCACTCTCAATACTACTGCAGCCGAGTTCAGTGCGCCAGTCGTGTTTGTCTAGCTCGGCGCGAATCGACTGGAGGTCAGCATTATTGTAGAAAAACTTAGTGTAAGAAACCGGTTTTATAGTATGCAATTGTACGAAATCCGCTGTGGCTACTAATGATTTATGGTGGGAGTCTTCGTTTACTAGGGGGGAATCGCAACATTTAACCGTGAGATCGTGGTTTGACAATATTAAATCAAGCAAACGTTCATTAATATTAAGAAAAGAATTATATTGAAGCAAGTTACATGTATTAAAACTGTCAAATAGATCAAATTGAAGCGGACCCTGAATGTTTCCTGGTGTCAGCGAAACACCATCGCTACTCATTGTCCACGAAACATTTGGCAGGTTAAAGTCGCCGAAAACTATAAATTTATCAGATACATTTTCAAGAACGATGTTTGTTAGATTTTCTATAAAGTTTGATAACTGCAGGGACATGGAATTACCGGCATTTTGGTTACAAATGTATACAGTGCAAATATGCATTTTATAACTAGACCTAGGTTTGCGATTGTGCAATGTTAACGTAACCCAAATATCCTCTGCAGAAGAGGACCACTCGTTACGACTTTCAGCCATAAGTTCGCGTCGCACGGCTATCAAAACACCACCTCCAAGTGACTGGTTCGTTTCACTGTACTTACGGTCTCGCCTCCAGATTACATACCGATCATCAAACAGTTCACAGCTCGAAAAAGTGTCATTTAGCCACGTTTCAGTCAGGCAGATAACATCATACGAAGCAAGGTTTAAGTTTCTGTAAAATAATGAAGTTTTCGTGCGCAACCCTTGGACGTTTTGATAATAGAAGCTAATCGGCATCATTGTTAATAAAGAGTGTTTTAAGGCTTTGAAAAGTTACTGAGAATAAGAGATAGCGTATACGTGATAAAGAAATTAGGTAGTTAGAAAGAGAAATTATTGAAATGCAAGCGTAAATAATGCAGAAATAGAGTATTTGGCTGCGAGTAATCAGTTTAATAGTATTTGCGGGTAGCGGCAAAAACAAGTGAACAACTAAACGGCTCTCGGTAAGTGCGTAAAACTCAGAGCGTAAACAAGTTTGCAGGGCAGGGCTGAACAACATAATATGGTAGCGGAAGTTTTTACGTTCATGATATGAGATATTGTACATAGAGGTATATATTTTAACTAATCTGGACAAAAGTATTACAACTAAATTATTGTGGATAATTATTTTAAATATTTTTATGAGTGGATTCAAAGCTTTTTTAAATCTAATTCTGATCTTATGTTGATCAGAGGAGATCCCGCGTTTTTTCGCACAAAAATATTGCATCCTTTGACCCATGTAAAAGCAAAGCCCTTTTCCTTTGCGAGAGCCTTTGTTTTGCTCAGAAGAATCTTGTTTTCGAGGCTAAGATGGTCGTTGACGTAGATACGGCTGTCGCCCAGCAGTCCCAGGTCGCCTGCAAGCGTAGTGTACTTTTTGGCCGCGGCTACAAAATCATCCTTAATGTACCTAGGTACTATGAATAGCTACAACTATGCTCTTATTATTTTTATCATTGCGCATAGGTACTCTAGCTATGTAGTTGATCTGCTCCTTAGGGATCGTGCAGTTTATATGAGATCCTATCTTATTAACGACGTCAAACAGGTTCTCGGAACTGGTGATGGGTACTCCCTTAATTTCCACATTGTTGAGTCGTGATCTCTGGTCGTTCTCCTTCACCTGTGCCTCAAGATTATAGACTCTAAGCTGCAGATGATCAATGTCCTGTTTGGCTTTCTTAAGAGACTGGATCTCTTTGTCCATTTCCACGATTTTATCGGATAAACCGACCAATCTGCGATCAACAAAGTCTATGGAGCTTTTAATTTCCGCCAGTTCAGGCTTCATGAGTACGAGTTCAGATAGTTCAGCTTTCATGCTTTTAATACTCTCATCTAGCGTAGGTAGAATCGCCACCGTCAGTGATAGACTCTTTAGCTCTGCTAAGACAGAATCCATATTGTAGTACTTGCTGATACAGATAGAGGTAAGTAGGTACCTATATCGGCTCGTTACGCCACCAGTAGCCAGGTATGACACGTCCGCACTCACTCGTGGCCTCCGTGCGACTGTCTCCCCGCTACCCGTGAACCCGAGACAACATTATCCCTGATCTAGCTCAAATACACAAACACTACATCCCTTTCTAATCATAATTTTATTTAAGAAATAGATAAATACAAGTTTCAATTATTAATGTTCTCTTTCTGTTCACTTCCATTATTGAGTTCCTTATTTTCTTCTTCGTTTTCCTTCGTGATTTCCCATTGACCTTCTACTCTTTTCAGATGGATAACGTGACGTCTCAACCGTTGACCAGTTTCTTCGTTCCTCACTAGTACATCTCCGCCTTCCGATTCTTCCACAATGTGCGGAGTAGATTTATAATTCGCTGACAACTTATTTCCCCTCTCCATATCCTTAACATATACTTTATCGCCTTCAGTAATTGTTGACTCCTCAGCCCTTCTCTTCCTATCGCTATATTCTTTTCCTCTCTGTTTTTGTATTGTATCTCTGTCTCTAACATCTGTTTCATCTTGCCTATGTTTATTATACAAAAGGGAAGGAATTTTGTCTTTGTTTTGCCTTTTAAAAAATAATTCAGCAGGTGTTTTTCCTGTTGTTGAATGTGGTGTTGAGTTATACATCATCAAATATTCCATAACAGATTCTTTTAGATCCTTCTTTTGAATTTGACTTATTTTTAACCTTTTAAGAATATCTCGGTTTTGCCGTTCCACTTCGCCATTTTGCTGTGGCCAATAGGGAACCGTGTTAAACAATTTTATATTACACTGCTTGCAATATTCTTTGAACTCATTACTTATAAATTGACGGCCATTGTCAGCTGTGATAGAAGCAGGATAACCGAGACGACTGAAGACTTCTTTCAACAGGTTTATAATTTGAGTGCTCGTTATTACTTTAGTAAATTTAATCTCTTTATACCTGCTATAGTAGTCAATGATTACTAGCAAATATTCATTATTAGGTAAAGGGCCGAGCAGATCCATAGCAATGTCCACCCAGGGAGCAGCAGGAAGTTCTCGTCGCTTCATAGGTACTGGAGGAGTCGGCAGTCCCACCAAAGTACATCCTTTGCACTGCTTTACAATTGCTTCAACATCTACAATATGGTGGACATAATCCTCGATAGTGCCTGGTGGTATATTAGAATATGTACAGAGTCGAGACAAAGGGTCAGCAATGTTTACTTTTCCGGGTTTGTATCTGATATTAAACCGAAAAGCCTGTAATCGTAATACCCAACGTTCCACCCGAGCACGGGCTTCGATTTTGGGCCAAATAAGAATTCCAATGGTTTGTGATCCGTAATGAGGTCGAATTTCTTACCGAACAGAAATATACCAAAATGTTCGACGGCCCATACTAAAGCGAGTGCTTCTTTTTCGGTTTGGCTGTATTTACGTTCAAGCGTCGTTAGTGTTCGATTTCCGTAGGCAATAATTCTTGGACCCCTATCGTCTTTCTGAATTAAAATGGCACCTAATCCAACCGGGCTCGCGTCAGCATAGACTTGTGTTTCATCGTTAACATCGTAATACCCCAATGTCTTGACTGTAGATAACGCTTGTTTCAACTGACCAAACGCTTTATTCTGTTCTTCTGTCCATAATTCTTCAATACTAGCTTTCTTTGCTATCTTGAGTCTCAACAACTTCTTCAATGGTTCCGTCATCGTTGCAAGATTCGGCAGCCACTTGTTAATATAATTAACTAGGCCTAAAAAACTCTGGAGTTCTTCTAATGTTTTTGGTACACGAAATTCTTCAATACTGGTCATATATTTCTTTAAGGGTTGAACCCCATTAGGTGTTAATTCGTGCCCAAGAAAACTGATTTTCTGTACCTTGAAAACGCATTTAGATTCGTTCAGCAAGACATTATTTTCTTCCAAGGTTTTTATAACGTTTTTAAGCCGCTCGTCGTGTTGCTGTTCATTCTCTCCGTAAATCAAAATGTCATCAATAAAATTAATAACTCCATCGAGTCCTGTTAACATCCTTTCCAAGATTTTTTGGAACAATTCTGGGGCACAAGTGATGCCAAACATTAATCGTTTATATCTGTATAAGCCTTTGGATGTAATAAAAGTCGTCAAATATCTAGAATTTGGGTGAATTTCTATCTGGTGAAACGCATTTTTTATATCCAGTTTTGAAAAATATTGGGCTTTCTTAATCTTGGGCAATAGGTTATCCATACAAGGTAATGGATGGTTTTCCCTCATGATTGCTAAATTAGCACGTCGCATATCTACACATAGACGAAGGTCGTCGTTATCCTTTATTATCGGCACCACAGGTGATATCCACGGAGAGGGTCCATGTACCTCTTCAATAATGTCACTGTTGAGCAATTCCTGTATTTTCCGCTGTACTTTTTCTTCTATAGGAATAGGTATACGTCTGTAAGGTTGCGATACAGGTTTGCAGGTTTCATCAACAGGGATTTCAACAAGAACATCTTTGAATTTCGGAAAAGGTTTTGGTGTTTGCGCGACCTCATTCACTCCAACGCCTATTTTCAAAACTCCTAAACGAAGGGCGCTTTCTTTTCCTAAGAGATCTCTAGATCCACCATTAATTACATAGACCATAGCTTGTTCAGATTGACCATTTGTTTCAATTATAGTTTCAAAGGTCCCTTTAACGTCCAAAGGTGTTTTACTACCGTATGGGTACAAAGTTTTGTCTGTACCTTTTGTAAGTTTAGATACATTTACTTCATTCTGTTTTAACATGGTCCATGTTTTATCCGTGATAAGGTTAAGTTTACACCCAGAATCTATTAGCAAAGGCAATTTAACTCCTCCTAATATACATTCGATTGTAGCATCATCATTCACATTGAAAATATAATGGATATTTTCCGTTGTGACCTCATCCTTAACCGAATTCACTTTCTTCTCATCTCGACTTCTTTTAGGCTTTACCTCTTCTTCCTGTTTGTTTTCTTGCCTTCGTTTCTGAGGTCTAGTTCTACACAAAGCGCTAAAATGTCCTTGTTTCCCACAAGCGTGACATTTTTTCTTTTTTGCCGGACACTCCTGATTTGGTAAGGTGTGAGAATTATACCCGCACCTGCCACATTTATTACTTCCGGTTTTACTTAAACTTGTTTTAAACGGTCGATTCACTATCGCATTAACATCAGAGTTTTTATTTTGTCCATAGCATTCCAGTTGATATCCCACCGCTTCTAGTGTATTAGCCTCTGTGATTATTTTATCTAATGTAACACTATCTCCTAAAGTCAATATTTTCTTTCTCAGTTCTGACGATGAGCATTTATCTACTATTTGGTCAATCAAATTTTCTTCAGAATTTGTAAATTTACACTTCCGAGCTTGATTTCTCAATCTAACTATGAACTTTTCAAACTTTTCGCCTTCTTCTTGTTTGATCTTACGAAACACGTGTCTTTCATAAATTTTATTTTGCTTTGGAAGGAAGTATCCGTTTAGTTTTTCGATTGCGATTTCAAAAACATAATACCTTCGGAAGCAGCAACATATGCTCCTGGTAGATTATAAATAATCTCTTGTAATTCTGATCCTCCCAATAGTAACAAGGTGGCTCTTTTTTTTTCAGCACCTTTCGTTTCAGTTGCATCAAGATAAATGTTTAATGATCTTTTCCATCTTTCCCAACGCAGAGCAAGTGTGGCATTGTCACCTTCAAGATCAAGTTTTTCTGGAGGTGGGAGTAGGTTTGCCATGGCAAGTTATGTTTTTGGGGCAACCTGCAACCAAAAGGTTAGGGTCGGTAGTCGTACATTGAACCAGACAGCTACATTGAACCATCGAAAGTTCTCGGATATGCAACGTTGCCGATTCGCGCTTGTGCCGGTAAATAAGGTCCCTACAGCCCCCCTACCCACCGCTGAGTTTTCGCGGCGATCCCGTGAATGACGAAGGTTGGGCGAGGACTTTTACTAAAATCGATCCTAAAAGTAAATTTTTTCATCAGTTTTCTTTGATTTTTCATTTGTTTTTGGTGTTGAATGTCAGTATTTAAATAACTACGTGTAATAGTGCACACATTTAGCTTTCTAATGCATGATATTTGGTCTCAATATGCCCTGGTCTAACCGGTGAAATGTTGAGGTTATTTCGAAGCATGTGCGGTGTCTCTCTTTGAACCACATACATGAAGTACAGACTGAACCACAGTTCACTGTGTACTATTAACTCATTACACTTCCGTGCAATTGTACTGTTTTGTGTGAAGTCACAAAAAAACTGCATATTAACTGGAAATTATAAACTAATAAATTAAAAAAGGATTTTTTTAGGATGGCGCGGACCAAAGTAACGTCCAGAATAAAAGGTGACGTCACAGCTGCAACGAACAATTATGCCAAATCACAAATATTGTCATAGTAAGCAATTTTTTTTGCACTGAAGTGTACTGATGTATGTTTGCATTTTTGATATAGAAGATACTGTTAAAATCATTCGTTAAAACTAAGTTAAATTATAGTGTTTGTGTTCATAAGAAACTTGATCTCTTAATAATAGCATTTAGCTGAATAGATTTGTAATTTTTTTCACTAACCGATAAAATTACACTTCAGAAGTGTAATTTTATATTTTTTTTTAACATTTATAAGACTGGTCCTTTCGGTAATAAAGCAAATCATAAAAATTTACTATTGTTTTATTTGCCATGCTTTGAAATTGATAAATACCAATATTTAGGTAGGTGGTAAAGGGTGGTTCAATGTGGAAAATACCCCGGTTCAATTTGTACTACCTAGTGGACACAATGAACCAAAGCTGAGTTTTTAAAAAAACATTTCTCCTACTCAAACTAGACCCAACTGTCAAAAAACTAGTATGCACGATGATAGTCGGATAAATTCTGCATAAGATAGGGGAAAAAACAATAGCAAAAGCTAAAAAATGTAAAAACTACAGGCTCCTAAAATTTACCCGGTTCATTGTACGACGCCGTACCCTACTTACAACATAACCAACACGCTATGGTTTACATATACTTATGAAGGCCCATACTGCCTGCCTATGTATGACTCGTATAGCCTATACGGACGGTTTACTATTTTATGAAGGCCCGTTCTGCCTACAATACCTTTTGACGTACAGTTTACATTGTAATGAAGGCCCGTACTGCCTACAACACGTTAAACGTACAGTTTACATTATCATGAAGGCCCGTACTGCCTACAACACGTTAAACGTACAGTTTACATTATCATGAAGGCCTGTACTGCCTACCACACGTATTACGCACGGTTTTCATTTGTTATGAAGGCCCGTACTGCCTACGATTCTTTTATCCTACCTACATAGATTTTTTTTGAACTAAAAATCAAGACGTTCCTAAGACAAAACACTCGTTTAAATTAAGTTTAAGTACCTTAGTTGTTCGATCTTACTACAAGGTACCTACTACAAGGCTAAATTCAACATAATATAATTGTAGCTGGTAATAACTAGCATAAGCTGTTATAATATACTATAGAACAATGACATTTATAAAATATTTGCTTATAACTAGCATTAGGTAGCTTTTTCCTTGAGAAGTATAATATAAGTATCTGATTCACAGTAGGAAAAGTACATAAGGAAGTACCTAAATGTACTATTTAACAACATTGCATATCAGTAAAAACCATTTGCATAATTATTTCTATTCAATAAATACTCCACGGAACAGTTTACCTACCTACTGATGTTTGCGACGAAAATGCAAACTTGCACAATTAGCCTGCCTCATAGAATAAAGGAATAACATGGCATAGCGCGTTTATCAGTAAGCTTTGTTTATTTTGTGGATCACAAAGTTGCACTGTGTTTTAAGGTATGTAGGTAGGTCCTAAAAACAAACACTGTCTCAAGAATTACGAATTATCCTATTGTTATGAAAATAAACATTTCGTGTTGAATTATTTATTAGACACCTTTGCTAATTATAATAGGTTCGTTGGGCTAAAATAGTGAATAATCGACAACACTCAGTTATTTTATCTACCTACTTTCCTCTTTTAGATAAAGAAAAAAAAATGCTAAGTACCTACCAGTTTATGTAGATACGAATTTGCACTAACCTTTTGACTCGTCGCCACATGTAGTACTTGCTGATACAGATAGAGGTAAGTAGGTACCTATATCGGCTCGTTACGCCACCAGTAGCCAGGTATGACACGTCCGCACTCACTCGTGGCCTCCGTGCGACTGTCTCCCCGCTACCCGTGAACCCGAGACAACATTATCCCTGATCTAGCTCAAATACACAAACACTACACATATCAAGTCGGGGATTTAGGTGCTTTCAGGCCTTTGCATGAGGTGCACTTCCAGGCATTCTTCCTTTCTCCCAGTCGACGATATCCTTGCTCGGTGATGCCCGCGCACGGGAAGTCAAATTGACCCCGGCAGACGGAACACTCCGCTCCATCGCGAAACTCGGCGTCACAGCGAGTGCAACGAAACATGGCAAGGTTCGTAGGTACCTAAAGACGCGGTTGGAGTATGGCGTAAGGTTAGAACCAAAGGTTTGGTAGCACTGGTGTTAGTGTGTACGCGGTAGAGTCACTTGTAAGCGTGCGCACGGTTCGTCGTCCACGAACTGACTGAAGTCGAGCTTAAGTCCCACAAACAGGGAAAGTCTTTATAAAGTTCAAGTAACTTTATTATTATGTCACGTTCGGTGACCGTAACTCCCTCGGCGTTCATGTTGACGTCCTACATCGGCGGCGTTGCGAATGCGACTGAGCCGATTTGGTCGGAACCAAGCCTCCAAACGTTCCGATTTGGTTGGACTGGATAGGAATTTGGTTTGGTCGGATTGCCGGCGCATCCGACCACGTCCAACCAATAATAATAATAATTATGTCGGACCGACCGCTCTCCTCACTTTCCGATTTGGCCGTGGTCGGATGGTTAGCACCAACCGAATCGGAGTGTCTGTAGATACCTATTAGGGATGTCGGAAGTGAAGAAAAATATCGATATATCGATATTTATAAAAATATCAATATCGGCCTCGATATATCGAGGAAAAAATATCGATATATCGGTCAAATTTTCAGAGAAGTTTGCAATTTAAAATAATAATATTTTATACAATGCACATTATTTTAATACACAAAAACCTTAATAAAACGAAGGAATTATAGACAATTTTTATTATGCAAATTAGAAACTACAACTATTAAGTATAATTTTTCCTCCTCCAGAGTCTTGAACCCCTCGTTAAAAAATATACAATATTCTAAGAATAAAGAAACAAAAACATAATATAGTTAAAATACAATACAATGAAACACTGGAAAGATCATAAATCAAAACATTCAATAGATAATAACTTCTTATTATTTTATCTATGGCTCTGCATCTGGTAGAGGAGGTGATTTCCTTCGACCGAGATCTGATTTGACTCAATTCTACCAATAACTATCAGTTTCAAATTGCGCATTTATGAACGAAGCATTTACGGTTTTGATTTGAATGCTTGCGACTTTATTTAAATAGTGATTGATGCTATTAAGTAAATAAGATACATGAATTATGGAAAAAATATCGTTTTTGATACCCTTTTCGATATTAGATATTTTGTATCGATATATCGGATTAAAATATATCGTCTAAAAATATCGATATTTCGAATTAAAAACATACTACAACATACATACATACCTACACAACAACATACATAATATACATATATATATTATAATTTTTTCTCCAAGAAATGGCCTATTGGTAGGTAAGTCACCGGGAATTAATTAATTTTAGCTGGTTTTACATAGCATAGTCATCTCGACCAGTCATCCCAGTATACTCTCTCATATTTTTGTTTACCTAATTCAGATTACCAACTCCCGACAACATTGTTGGTAGGTACGTTGACGTTTGTATGGTATTAACCTAACCACCAATGAGCGGTAAGTAGGTACTCTTTGCTCCTGCAACTAAACTATTAGTTTTCATAATAATAGTTATCTCAGAAACACAGTGTACATATAGACAGTGTGGAAACTACCTACAAACGCTCGAAACGGCTCACTCACACAAGCATGCGCATCTACGAGAGCTCTAAGGGGTTTTCGCAGTGCTGTGAGTAGCGCTTGTCGCGTCGCGACGAGCGGTCATGCGTAATTTAGTTTTTTGAAGAATGCTCGATAATATTGCGTTGTATACAGCTGTGTAAACTCAGTTTCATCGAAACCGGAGCTTTCGTATTTTAAACTTCCTGCTGATCAATATAAGAAAAATGGACTATTATTATTATTGTTGTTATCGAATAATGAGTCCGTGTAATTGATCATAATGAATTCTTGAATTTATTTGAAAATCCAGAATTAAGGCGGTTTAAAGGTTGTTTAAAGTCGATAGGTAGAATGGAATATTTTATACAAAAAATCCTATAGGTAATAAAGAATTTCGACGTGTCGTAGTAGACGCAAGTACTTTTATGTGAATCATTTGTAATAATTAAGAATAAACATATTAAGAAATTTTTTTAATTACTAGGTAGGAATCACACGCATTATCGTATTGAAACACGGTACGGTTTGCTGCCGCTCATGAGCGTTGCCCACGCGCCACCTGCGCTGCAGTGTCTGCGCGCGCCGTAAAGTTACAACCCTAGTGCTATAATGGAGCGTAGGTATTTATTTCATCAACTAGGCTTAGTTTCGATACTGGTCATATGTGTACTGTGTCAGAAATGAAGCCATTTTTGCTGTAGGTATTGGACTTTCTGCACATTATATGAAGAGTATTATTCACTCTCGATTAAACAAGAATAAGAAAAATATGTACGCCGGCATCAATACTGTGATTGATCCTTGACATCATTGACCTTCCTTTTATTTCTTATGTAAAAAATATTAATTAAATTCAGGTGGTTTACATAAATGATTACCTCTACAGCTCTAAATCTTATAGTAGGACGAACAGAATTTGGTCTCCCTCGTGGTCCTACTAGTAGGACAAAATAAGGTAGGATCATGGTAGGATCATGAGTATTCATGAGAAAACAAATCATAAACAGGTGGTATAAATAAATGATTACAGCTCTAATACGTCATAGTAGGACGAAAAGAAACTGGTCTCCCTCGTGGTCCTACTACTAGTAGGACAAAATAGTAGGACCACGAGAAAACGGCCGTAAAAACAAGTACCTACGACAAGTGCGAGTGTAACTCGCGCGTCCAGGGTTTTGAACTTTTGTCGCATAGGTAGGTACTTGACGGTATACCTATTGACGACGTCTTGGCGCGGTGGGCCAAGGTCTGTTTTCTATGTACACAAAAATAAAACATCTAATGTGATACGTGTTTTACATATACTTTATTAAGTACCTATATCCTCTTCAGACCTGGGGTACACATACGAGTACCTTACTAAATCTCAGTTTGTCACTACTAGCGACATTTTTTGGCAGCTTTTGGTACTAAAATGTGTTTACTAATGCTACTTAGTTCCTAAAAAATCCGTCAACAAAGCGTTGCAAGCGTAATAAGTGGACGACAATCGAATTTGAAATCACAAGTGCACCGTTTTTTTTCACGACGTCGACGCGAAACTTTTGAAACACAGGTAAATATGTAAAAACATGTTAATTGATTGATGTTTTTATGTTATTTTGTTAATAAAATGTTAATTTATCACATTCTCATGAAAGATAAAAAAAAGATGTATTTTCAGTTAATAATCGTGTTTTTTTTCGTAAATACACATGTGTGTACCTCAGGATGTACCTGTGTGTGATCTAGCCATTGTCAACTGCTGGAAAATGTACTTCCGCTGCTGCAAACCAAGAGGGCGTCGAAGCCAAAGACAAGCTCGGACTTCTACAATACCTACAGGCTAAATGTAGCAACTGCGATGGTGAAATTCGCAGGTGGCAGAGCTAACCCTAACTTTACACCCAGGTCCAGTACAACCAGAGTAGTTGAGGATCCAGTTGCTACGTCCAGAAATGAGCAGGGGGAGCCAAAAAAGAAATACCGAGCAGTGGTGGCCCTGCCGAAACCTGAGGTTCGTCTGGATGGCGTCGAACATCTCCCGCGCTTCCTGGATGACAAGTTTGCCTCAAAATGCCGACACCCACACTGCTCCTCACGATGCCGCACCATGTGCACCAAGTGCCAGATATACTTGTGTGTGACTAAGAACAATTGTTTTGAGATGTTTCACACCCAAAAGTAATGAAAAATAGGCAATATGCATATATTATAGACCTGAGGTACACATATGTGTACATATAATTATTCCAAAATTAGGAAAAAAAACAAGTTGAAAGTAGATAAAATGTCTTATTTTAACCCTTATTAGCCCTATTTTAGCATAAAATATCATTTATTTCATCTGAAATCGGCTCAGGTCTGAAGAGGATAACAGCTATCATAGTAGTACCAATAAAACAAGCTTTGCTTAGCTTTTGGCTAAAATGATAATGTGTGGATTATCCAGGGTACATGACTTACACTTACAGATACTAAAGACCGAGAGAGACTACCTACCTACAATTTTTTTTTATATTTTTTCAGCGTATTTCATTAAGTTTAAAACTTAGACGATTTTCAAAACCTGTTTTGAATTGTCCAAATCCGTACCTTTGATTTGATATATTGCTCTCAATGAAATAGCCCTCATAGTATGAAAATAAGTTTTTTGACCATGTTTCAAAAAGTTTTATTTTTAAAGACTTCTCTATATTTCTCCTGTAAAATATAGATCTATATATCTACAAACGCTGCAATTATGAAATGATTAAAAAAGGCCTATATTCAGCAGTGGGTGAGATACAGGGCTGTTATGGATGATAGATAAAATTAGTAGTAAGATTTCTTTATCAAATAAATTACTTTAGGTACTCTTGGCTTTATTTATATTTTTAATAAAAAATTACTTACGAAGTAATAAATAACATAAAATAATAGACAAACTTAACACAGTTTTCTTAAGATAAATGAATGTAATCAGTGCTATTTGTAACCCACACTAATGACATTTTCCTTCACTTACCTCATATCAGACTTTAAATATATGCATTATCTAAATTGGATTCCTTTTGCAACAACTTTTCCAGAAAGTCACAGTTATATTTACAGCTGCAATTTTGTAAAACGTCTACAATAATGTCGGTCAGGTTTTATCTTCCGGACACACATCCAGCCGCTACCACACAACACAAATAAGCATTCAAGTATGGCGTGACGCTCGTTTACTTTACTCGATTTGGAACTTTCGAACCATTTCACAGTGTCAGGTCAGCAGTTTGTTACCTGAGGTCATTCATGTAATATATCAAACATTAAAACGTTATATTTGAATGCAACATACAGTACATACACATATCACCTTTTTTGTGCTGTGCTACAGCGGAGGTGCAATCCAGATCTGCGAGGACCTTTATGTTAATACTTTAAGATTGGAATAGGTATTTGTCAAAATGATCTAATAAATGACACCAGCACATTTTCAATCAAAATATTTATCACTATTTTTGGTTTTTTTAAGTATATTAGGTTTTCTTCTCTTGGAATTTTGTGCAAATTCTCTAAAGCCATGGTCCCTTGTCACATGTGTTGCTAATTGAGTTTCGAATTCCAATGTCTTATTGCAAAATTCACTCTGAGATTCTACTTTAGTTTTTACGTTCTTTTTAGCACTTATGACTTTTTTGTTCAGTCCCGGGGTATTGGCTTGTTTAAGTTTCTTTTGCGCGTGATTCTGAGCGTGTTTCAGTAACTCACTTTGCGACGGGAACCCTTCAGCACATTGTAGACAGTAGCAGGTCTCATCGCCGACGTTAGTTTGTTTTATCTCTTCAAAAGGATCAAATTCTTCAATTTTTATTTTATCTATTTCTATTTTCATTTCCTTTTCAGTCTCGAAATTCGATCGACTCTCTTCCATTTCGTTTTCTCTATCACTCACGTATGTTCCCGTTTTAACTTCACTTCTAATTTCCGTTTCACTTTCTGTCTCAGAATCACTTATATTCTTGTCTTCTTCTTCTGTATCCTCTTCTACCTTCACTTCTACAATCGCACACTCGTCAGGATCTTCTTGTGTGTGTAGAGCGATTAATGGATTCCTTTTTACATTGAGTTTAGGTTTAATTAAACGATGGCACTTAGAGACTTCCTGCTGCGTTATCTGAAATCATGGATAAAATAATAAAATATTAGGTTCTTGTATAGATTCATATTTTAAGGGTAGGGTTTTGCAGTATTAATAAACTTGTTTAGGACCCCGGGTCCCTTATCTGTATTGCATCTTACGGAATCACGGGTTAAGTGTTAAAATGTAGAGGTAGATTCTTACGACGCGATCAGTACAGCTCCAAATCCATCCAAGTAATGCCATCTAAAACCTGAGTATGCGGGTTGGGGACCGCAGTTCGGTGGTGGTTGTATCTTGCAGGGGGCGCTAATGCCCGTCAGATTCAAATTCAAATTTATTTACTTTATTCCTTTAGGCTTATAAAATACCTAAGCACTTGGACAAGTCAAATATGTCCCGGTCAGTATCCCTCAGTCGCGGCTAGACACCCGCGGGGAGTCACTGGCGTTTAATTAACCATGACACCCAAGGAAAGCGGAAACATACATGTGCTGACGTCACGTAGCGCGGGATAATGACCAGAGAATACCCAACACATACCTGCCTGCGCTCGATGAGCAGTTGAGTCATGTATGCGTCTGCTCGCCGCGACATCTGGCAGAAGGCTCGGAACCGCTGCAGCTGCGACCAGCACACGTAGCACACTTGCGTGGGTCGCTGCTCGCTCGTGAGGAGCTGGAACATAATGATATTGTTTTAAGGTTATTTCTTTATGTAACTACGTTATATTTATAAATATGTATTATGTTACCTACTATAATTACTATTTAATAGAAATGAAACGCATCCAAACTAAGTTTTTTGTACCTAAGACAATTTTTTGACGACCTCTGTGGCGCGGTCGGCGGCGTTGGTCCGCCTGGTCCGACGCAGGAGTTTACGGTTTCGATTCCTATAGAATAGAATAGAATAGATAGAATAGAATGCTTAGCTTGGGGCTAGATGATACTGTGTGGATAGTCTGGCATTATTAATTTAGCTATTTATCCCTCCTAGGGTGCTCTGGTGCTTCCGCTTCCCGCCTCTCTCGCAACTCCGTTGAAGTTTGTGCGCGTTGTATTTTAACAAATAAAACTCTTCTCAGAATTACTTTATCAATGACTTTATCTTGTTTTATAATTAGAATCTGATCTGTATCTTTATCCGATCAAAATCAAACACTATGAAACTGCATTCTCCTATTCAAATATTATATTTAAAAATATAAAAATTCTACCAGGAAGAGCAGATGAAAACTCCTACAGCAATCACTCGGACTAATGCTTGTCTAAGAATCGAACCCGCAACATTGTCAAACGGCGTCGCCAGAGGTGGTCTTACCTGAGTTCCGGTGACATCTTCAAAAGTGTCGTGCAGCCCACGCGCCGCCACGTCGTACATCCTGACTCCAGTCGCGAGGCACGTCCTGCACACCTCGGGGACCTCGTCCTCCATCTCATGCTCAGGAAACGGCTCTGGATCTGCCAATAGACAGAACAAACAACGGCTCAATTTCTATTTACTGATTTAAATTTTCCCCATAGAAGGTTCGTTTGTTGCCTTTTTACAAGCTATGCTTTGTTCAAAAGATGTCATAAGTACCTAAATCTATATATGGCAGGCGAACTGCATAGAGATTATGTGGTGTGGGACATGGACACTTTAATTGCCTATGTGGGACATGGGCAATTAAAGTGTAGACAAATGAATATTGAAATTGACAACGCCTTTGTTGTGTGTGTCATCATGTTTTTAAAAAAAAGTAATAAGGGAAATATTGTGCCTATAAAATATAATTTTGAATAATATGTTGAAGAAAAATGAATAATATACTTAAATTGGATATTTTTGGGGAAAAAAGTGTATCCATTAGTCTAAATTAGTACTCAATAAAAGAATTCAATGGTAGCAAATCATGTATTTTTAATCATACCATCCTGTACAATAATATGTATTCATAAAACAAAGATTCATTCAAATATTTTAACAGAAAGAGATTTTAAGGTCTTACCAACGTCTTATCTCCCAAAATGAACACTTTTGTTTCTATTTTTTTTTACATATTTTATTACATTTAATTAATTCCTTTTTTTCTTAAGATATTTGTGATAATAATATAACAAACCTTCAGGCTTAATAACTTTTTGTACTAAACCAGCAACATTTTGCATTCTTTCAGCACGGGTTTCAATACCACTTAGACTTTGCAGACATTCTGCAACAAGTTCACTTCTTTTACACCTTTTATCAAATACTTTTCGAGAATATGCAGTTTCAGGCAGCCGTTCCTTGCAATCTTCTTGACAATGAAATTTAGATGGCACAGCTTCGTCTGCCAAAAGTATCTTCTGACTGAACCCCATTTTGTACTTCATGTAATTCTTTATATCTTTTTCCATCTGCAATTCCATTTTATTGCCAATATAATGAGTGAAGCATGTAACAACCACAAAAAATACAAAACAAAACAGATAAATTGATAATATCATTGATAATTTCATTATTTCCAAGAATAGATTGAAAATACATGTACATATCCAAAAGCTTTTACGCAGATGTTAGTTAGAATCATTTTAAAATTTTTTTTTATTCCTGTAAAGTAGCCACTTTTGACATCCGCACTGTAAGAACTTCACTGACGATATTGTACAAAAGCAGTGTACTTACCTACTGCGATGTGCACTGGCAGATTACAATTATACAAAGGTTGAAAAAGATCATTCTAACTTATGTATGATGTGCTGTATATAATAAAGATATCATTTTGTTTTAAGACTGGTATTTTTAGTAAAGTTATGTTTATTTATTTATACAGGTGCCTACTAGGTATACTAAATATAATCTTGTATAAATATATACTTACAACACGTAAATATAATCTAGTTTAAATATATACTTACATCAAAGTGATCCTCACACATGTAAGCAGTTGAATGCATACCAATGCTGTTTGGGTCTCTTCGAGATAGTTGTAACCACCTCTTTCGTCTTTTGGGATTCATTGGAACAGAAATGAACAGTTTGTTCGGACTGCGTATAGTTGTATTTCTACACTGTGGCACTACACAAGATTTATATACCATTTTATCCAAAAATCTAAAGAAGAAAGAATAATTATAGAATTCACTTCAGCTGCGCTGATGTTGTGGATGGGATGGGATGTGTGATGTGAATTTGATTTGTTTTGTTTGTTAGGTATGTCCTTCCCTTCGTCTGAGGTTTGTATCAGGATGGGGTTGCCAGATAAAAACAAACTCAATTCGCCTAATTTTGTCTACCGAGTAGCATAAATTAGGTACCACATTTTTTCATAGAATTAGCCTAATTCAACCATTGATTTTGAGAATTTCCTTTGAGTATCTAGATACTCAAAGAGAATTTCCCAAATAAGGTAGGTAAAATCAGTCGTGTGACCAGCGCTCGGAGAGTAATATTGTTCTGTGGACCAGCGCCATTAAAGAACATCTTAATGGCGCATTGGCGCAGCTTTATCAGTAATTTTCATTGATAGGTATTATGTAAAGTTTTACTGGAAATATCGATGCTATTAATTTAGTTTTTAATTGGTAATAATTTTAAACTATTTCCAAAAATTTGTCAAATACCTAGCCTATTCGCTTCGTTCCTGGGCGTCCAGCGGGCTTAGCACGGGGCGGCGTTTCTTGGGTAGGGTAGAATAGACTAATAATGAAAAATAATAATTGACATTTAGGTGTAGCAGAGAGTTTTCGATCACTGCACGGCAACAAGGCGTTTGAAACAATTGCAAGTGAGCGGAAAGAAATGTTTTCAGAATATGCCGATCAATTTATTTACTCTATTTTAAACATTTGCGAATAGAAACATCTCTTCTAAAATTGTCTACATCTCCCGAGACCAAGACAAGCGTTTCTAGTGTATATCTAGGGTATATGTACGGCTACTATGAACGAGGGTAGGAATTAACTTCTCAGACGGTACGGGAAAAACAATATGAGAAAGAGAAAAAAAAGTTGTTCGAGACCTTCGATTTGCCGGAGGCCGATTTTCGTTGCAATTTTTTCTTCTTCTTCGTCTTCGTTATAGCAATATGATTTGCCACTTTTGGACACTGGCAGAAAAGTGGCAAATCATATTGCTATAATCTAATCAAATTGCTCTTTTACGTGTAAACTGTTTTACTTGTTTTCTGTTGTTATTTTGTATTTAATGAAACATAGAGCTATAAAAAAGATTATTTTCTAGGTTTTGTTTCGAGAAACGGTGTGTAGGCAATAGAAAGATTATGAAGACAAGAAATTGTCTTCTCTATTCTAGGATAGGGAAGAGATGAAAATGACGTGCTAACCGGGCTCCCGGGCTGGAATAAGTCGTACGCGTGCCCAGGCCTGCCCGTCATTGATAATGATAACCCAAATTAAAAAATGTGTAGGTGTGACCTTTTTACTAGATTTGTTATTTTATTTATTAATGGGACAGATTAATCGGAGAATCTATGTAAAAATGATTTCAATAGGTACCTACCTAGTATGGCTATTATTATTTTAAAAATACTCGCATAATGGACCGAAATGTGCCAAAATTCCGAAATAAGAATCCTACCCTAACATGGGCACAATTTTGAGCGAGCGTAGGCAAGTTGGAAAATATTGGCATTGATGATTTGATACATTTTTGATTTTAATAAATTCATTTACTTTTAACTTACTTTGGTCACATAAATGACGCTAAGCAACACAGCCAGCATTATATAGCCCCAAGAAGAGCTTCTTATATCTAATTTAAACTACACCCACTGCTCCATGGGGGTTGTCAAGAATACCATTGTAAAAACCCCAGACCTATTGTGGTTTCAAGTGCCGAGTAAGTAAGCAAGTCACATAATTAATAATAAGAAAATTAAAAGTATATAAATACTTTATTTGGATAATATCCAAATCAAAACTAAGAAAATTAAAAGTATATAACACAGATATATATTTACATAGATAACGTAAATGCATGTAAGTACTTCGCGTGTCCGAACACTGACCAATCGTGTCGCCGCTGATTCAGTCCGCGCGCGTCCGATGTTGCAGCCGGACGGCCGCAAAAACTATAAAAATGCCTCGTTGCGTGATAATTAACTGCAATAGCCTAAAAATTTCGAGCTCCCAAAGGCAGGAACATATTTCCTATCACAGGTAAGTTATTTTAAAATTATATTATGCGTAAATTCATATTAAAACTTATTTTTAAGTATTTCAAGCTGTTGTGAGTCCCATAATTTACCTAAATTTAAATGAACGTTAAGTAAACTATATTCTTATTACGTTGCCGCGTTTGCTTTGGACGTTTGATCTGACGTTGTGTGTTAAGAGACGATGAATATCGGAACAAGCGATACTGTCGCGCATCGCTTCGACTTCGTGATACAGGCAATTTCTCATTCGTCTGTCAAAACTAGCGACTAGTGTTGTTCGTTCTACAACATAATAATCGATTTTAATCGATTATTATATCGACAAACGAATGATATTATAATAAAGGCAATTTAGTAGATAAAACAAGCTCGTGAAGGACCAAATTTTACACGACAGCTTTAAAAGAGGAGGGTAATATTTTTAGGGTTCATATATTTAATGTGTTATTGTTTATCCTTTCAACGTATACGACGATAATTAATGGGTTTATATATTTTTAGAATTACGGGAGTAGCATGCCATGTTTGGTAAAACTCTCATGTAAGAAATAAATGATTAAAAAAAATCTATTGTATTTGAAAATATTTATTTTATTTTCCCACGTGATCCTATCATAAAAGAAAAATAGATTGCGCGAAACAGTTGAGATTGTTGAATAAAACGGCGTGCCCCACTATAGATATCGTTGTAAGTCGTTGACAGCGAAGATGAGGTTAGTGAATTCATGTGTAACAGTGTTTTTAATTAATAGCGTATAAACATATCTGTCATACAATCATTTTGTGCTTTATAGAATAAAGATACACCACAAAAACCTTCATCATTGTCAAGGAAGAGAAAATCATCGGTAAAAATATTCGAGAAAAGCATCGGTGTCTTTGAATCGGTTTGGATTTCCCATCACTAAATTTCGACTGTGACGTCACAGTAGGTATTAAAAAGTTGGCACGCTTGGTTTCAATACAAATCGTTATACTTGCGTTATCTATGTAAATATCGAGCCTGATACGGATATTTATCGTAACCGACATTGACATGATTTTACAGGAGGCGTTTTTTTTAATTTAAAATTTATGTGTAGCTTCTACATTATTGAGATGAAAAATTATTCTATGTTATCGACTATGCTCTATCTGTTCATTATGTAATTATTCTAAAAATCGCCTAAATAATAGGAGATGTGTCGCTTACGATAAAAAATCAGTGCATGATTATTGTTAATTTTTCATTTTGTCGCTTACTTTATAAGGTTTTCGTGTTGGAATTTATCAATAAATCCCAAATGAAAGGACTGAAATAAATGTATATAATATTGTTTAATCCGTAAAAAAGTTACGCTTACCTACATTAAAATTGTATTAGTCTTTACCTATGAAATTTCCGTTTTGTATGAAAAAATTTAAGCGTAAAATTTAAATTTTTATTTGTATTAATCGAAGTAATCACCCATGCAATCAATGCATCTTTGCCAACGCAGTGGCAGTTTATTGATGCCCTTCTTAAAGAAATCAGCAGGACGGGAGGCAACAAATTCTTCAAAGGCATTTTGTACCTACTGCCTCTCGGGTATTGAATTTTATTCCCGCCAAGAAGTTATCCAAATTCTGGAAAAACTTGTAGTCTGTAGGCGCAAGGTCTGGTGAGTAGGTCGGATGACGGAGAGCTTCCAACCCCAGTTCTTGCAACTTGGATACCGTCTGCTGTGCAGTATGAGGTCGCGCGTTGTCGTGCAGGAGCAGCGGAGAGGAGCGATTGACCAATGCTGGTTGGAGATGTGCCAGCTTCTCCATCATTGTGTTCAGTTCTTCACAGTACACATCTGCAGTAATGCTCATCCCGTTTGGTAAGAAGCTGTGATGAATCATACCGGCGCTAGACCACCAAACAGTGACCATCACTTTCCTAGGGGTGAGTTTTCGTTTAGGGCATTGTTTAGGTGCTGAACCAGGATCCAACCAACTTGCTGAGCGCTTGCGGTTATCAAACAGAATCCATTTTTCATCGCAGGTAACAATGCAGTTCAAAATTCCTTCATTTGTGTGTCTGTTGAGCAGTGCAAGACACGCGTCGACTTGACTTCGCGCTGGCGATCATAGAGTTCGTGGGGCACCCATTTGTCAAGCTTTTTTACCTTGCCAATTTGACACAAATGGACCAATATTGTTTTGACATCTAACGTGAGGAGACGTAATGGCAGTATCAACGTGTAGCGCAGTCATAGTAGAGCTAGATGTAGTACCTATCCGTGTACAGATCAGAAGATGAAAAATTAAAACGTCTTGGTCGTTCTTTATTGGGATCGTCCATGATCCGCTAAAGTCTTTGTCTGAATCGTCGACCGAACTACAATAGGTCGAATCTGAATCTGGGTACGAGACCAATTTGCGAAAGTCTTTGTTGGCTCCTTCTGCTTCCATGTTCGGTAACTGTTACTAAAAAAAATAGTCATGCTACAAACACCAACCACCATAAAATAAAGCAGCTACAGCCTAGCTAGCAGCAGATTATAAAAACATCAAAAAAGATAATATTTCACTAAATTTAGACTCATGCTAAGGATAAAATATAAGAGAATAATCCAATATCGAGCATCTGTAACTGATAAAAGATAGTTTATTAGTCACCTGGGGGCTAGGTGCTGATTTGTGTGAATTGACCTATCATTATTAATTAGGTACACTTGATCCTATGTATAGTATAGGTACTTTAATTTTTCACTGAGTAACTGATTTATTAGATAAGCAAATGTATTGTTTATACAATAAAAGCCTATGAACACATCATTATCTAGCCCCACAGTAAGCAGAGGTTGCCGTATGGGTACCATTATAGGTACATACTACATAAACACCTAGACCCGGAAGCAATTCATACTGGCCATACAATCATTTCACCCACGCGGGAATCGAACCTGCAACCTTCTTTGTCAAAGGTGGACCTCCGCCCTTCATGCCACACCGGTCGTACTTATTATCATAATTTAGGTAACAAAGGTAGGTAGGAACATTTAGTTAACAAACGTGGGAATAAAAATAAGAACTCCAGTAAAGCATTATTCAAACGTACGTTCAACAAACCAGTAGCAAAACGTGAGCATATAGAGCAATTTTCATTCCCGAACAATGCAAAAAGTCACCACCATAATCTACTGCATTTTATTTTTGTAACCATACTTATTCTAAGTAAGTTTTTAAATTAATGGCATGAATAAGTAAGTGATCACGTAGGTAAGTACTTTTAACAACTATCCATTATTAACTTTTAGTTAACATAATCTCATAACATAACAATCAGCATGTAAGAATGAAATAAAAAACCTAGTAAAGGCCATGCTGCAGTAGATAATAGTAGTAGTTACTTACATTTTTATCATAAGCTATCACTTTCTTAAAGTAGGTAGGTACTAGAAATAACGGTCAGTGCCGTCAATGCACTATTACAAATTTGACGTTCAAACCTCCGTTCAAACGTCATTATCTAACGGAAATGCTATCTGCGTTTCGTTCCGGAAACATACAACTAAAAATCGTAAAATTCTAGTAGGCTAATTCAATAAAGTATCTCCATTTTCTAAGCAACCAAGGATAAGAGAAACATCGAAACGCACATTCATAGAAAATTTAGCATCACAATTTTATCGTAACCGACAAAAGTCGCTTACGATACAACTGGTTACGATACTCTCTGTTGACAACATTTTCAAAAGTGTTACTTTTTGTCGCTTACGATAAAACAAACTTTTTGCTGTCATTTCTTTATTTATGCAGATATCGACCTAGGTGTCTTTGCATTAGGATCTAAATTATTTTAACTTTATGTTAGGGTAAAAAAACGATTTCACGAATTTTGTCGCTTACGATAAATATCCGTATCAGGCTCGATATATATCTGTGGTATATAATATATACTAAGAAAATTAAAAGTATATACTTTTAATTTTCTTATTTTTGACTTACTTTATTTGGATATTATCCAAATAAAGTTATTAAAATTCAGACAGAGTAAATGTTGCTAAAACTACAGGTACTTAGTTCAACAGATCCATATTGATTGATACCAGTCAGAAGTGTCCCCAAGATGTTGGCTGCATCGCCAAGCTCAATGGCAATGATGTGCTGTGCCAAATACTATTATACTGACCGGCTCACACATCAGCTAAACTTAATATACTAACATGATACAAGTCTAAGAATACCTTTAAAACAGGATGAGGATGCATTATCTTCTATATTTTCCTGAACAGAATCTTTAGATATAGATATTATTAGCATTTTTGCTTCGGGAATGTGAGTTTCATTTGAAGCAGACTGATGTTCTTTATTCCAATCAAATCTGGATGGTATGCAATGAGGTTTCAATCGAATTCTTTTTACTGAACCCATTATTTTATACTGTATATAGTTTTCCATGTCGTGTTCTAACTGAAACATAACATATACATACTCAAGAAACTTTACTGAATAGTTTCCCTCCATACCCTTACCCTTACTTATTATCTTTAATCCAAATATGTTACTTTTCTATGTAACATAATGGTGAGGTATTTTAGATAGAAAGACATAAATGTGCTATAGTTACTTACATCAAAGTGATCTTCACAAAAGTACAAACGTGTTTTCCCATTTAATAGTTCGAGATCCCTTCTCGCAACTTCGAACCAAGTTTTTCTCATATTTAAATCAGTTGGCACTTGAATCCACAGTTTGTCAGGTGTTTTAACACTAGTATTCTTGCATTCAGGAACACCACACCAACGATAGGTAGAATAATAACTCATTTTTTTAATAAAAACTCGTAAGTTATTGTAGTCATTACAATTACAAAATGCAAAACAGCGTATTTGTTTACGTTTACACAGCCACCATCTGACTTAACGTCATTGTCATGTCACGACCACCGATTTTTTATTTTTTTGCGCTGCTCGCTTTTGCTGTGACTCAACTTCAACTTCCTTTTTTTATGCCACCGCTTTTGCTACGAGGTGTCAGTTATTGATTGTCATAAACATCACAATGAGTCCCCGTACCAAAACGGAAAATGCATGTTTTATGTATATAATGGTGTTTTACTCGTTTAGGTACGATACTTTTTAAATCATTGAAATCGGTCTATTGGTTGCGAAGATATTAAACATTTTGTAAAAGCCAACCGCGGGGCGGCCGTATAGACCGTGGTGACGTCACGAGCCCCGTTCCGCCCGCGCGCGCGTTCTCCGCCATTCATTTATTAAAGTGCACTCGATCTGGGCGGGTCGTGTAGTGCTTTTGTGGTTTTTACGTGAAAATATGCAGAATTATAAGTACTATGTAGTACCGAAATGTACTAATACTTCAATTAGTACTCCTGAAAAAATGTTTCCATTGTGCCAAAGGACCCGAAAAGTCGCAAAAAATGTACTGTCATGAAGAAACAATTAAGTTTGTACCTACTTATCTACATAACAATGTTGAAAATAACGGCGTAGGTAGTTACAACAACAAACACAACTGCCCTGGCTGACTAACCTAAAACTTTTAAGTATTTAATATAATATCGCACCTTCGGTAGAACAAGGGCCGAACTACCAAATTTTCGAAAATTGACTTAAGTATGCCAAAGTCCTTTTAAAACGTATTTTTACCCGGAGTAACAAAGACACTCGTTCAGTTCCATCTAATTTCGCCAGAGGGCGACAGTGCCTTTGTCACATTGTAGAGTTTTTTCAAACGTATTGGCGCGACAAAATCCTATTGGTCAGTTGCGGCGCTGCCGGCGCGCTGAGTGATTGTCAGCTGGAGCGTAGAAGTCGTTAAGGTAAATATGCCCTTTTAATTTCAGAGTTTTGGAGGAACAAAGTCTCACTTTCTTTACGTATGCCCATTTCTTAGAAGATAATTTGATGGTACAAAGTCGTTCGAACAGTTGTGCTTTTGTATGTCCAAAATGTAAACAATCTCGCAGTCGTAAAATCAAGTTAATCAGTTATATTGCCTCGAACATTGTTCCAAAATTTTATGAACAGTATTATAATGGATTATTTTAATTGTGATTCGATGACAAACGTTAATTGCTCAACTAGTTTAATAAATAAGAAACGATTCCATATTTGAATGAGTAGGTACAGTAAGGTACCGTACCTATAGCTTAGATTTTTGAAACTTTTATTCTTAATTTTAATCAAGATGAGAACGATCTCACTTTTCGAATAAATAGGTGCATTATTTAACAGCCGCACTCAAAGATGTTAATGATTGCTTAAACTATTACTAAGTAACGATAACTTAGTGGTAGTTTTAGTAAACATTAACGTCGTTGAGTGCAGCTGTAATTACTGTACCTTGTTTTGATTTTAGAAACTTTTGTTTTGTTAGAATTTTAAACTCAGATACGTTCAATTGCCATTAAATCTGAGTTAAAATATACTATAGTCTTGTTTTCGTCTCTATATTTTATATAACTTTAATAGTATTGATTCTCTAAATATTTAAGATTGCAAAGACTGTATTAAGTTAAGAACAAAAACTTTAGAATTTAATGTTGTTAACTACTAAGTGTTATTGACTCTGTCGGTTCCTATTAAACCTTTAATGGTAAATAATTTAAAAGTTAAATAATTGCTATTTTTATTGAAAAACATCCCATAAAAATAAAGAGAAATAAGGACATTTTTACTATTTTTTAAGAATGTTGGTGGAACAAAGGCCTAAGTGTGGGTAAGTTTTTATATTTATATGAAAATAATTAAAACTATAAATATTTAAGCATTGTAGAGAGCATGCCATTATTCACAAAACTATAAGTTATATTTCACACTAAGGAAATTACCTCAAACTCAATATAAGAAGAAGATAAATAGTCTCTAAACACAAAAAAATCTTAAAATGTATCTCCTGTAAAATCACAAACATGGCAATTAAGCCCTTGTTCTACCGAAGGTGCGATATGCTAGTCCAGGTAGGTAGGTACTACATACCTGGACTAGCCTACTTATTCATCGCTTGCGTTCGCGCGGTCAGTGAGCCTCGCTAGGTATTTTGCCCATAACTTTGTCAGTTTTGGTCGTAGAACAAAAATTTTTACACTATATGCCTTAGTTTTCAAGGTCTATACTATATGATCACAAGTCATAAACTAAAATACGTCATTGTTACTCTAAGCGTCATTGGTTGAAAGTAGAATGGATGTAATTTATTAAGCTACGGCGTCCAATGTTCAAAATAATAAAAATAAAAAGGCCAGGTATGATGGCCACTTGCGAGACTCTTAGTCTCGATTATAGACTATTTCTTAGTTAGTAATTTATTTTTTTATTTTATGTGCAGCCCTGGACTAGCATTGGTAGATGATGGTGAATAGTATTTATGGCTGCCGGATATTTAATGTTAAACTAAATAAAACATACTACAAATATTATGTACAATTTTATTGAAAAAAAATAACAATTGACGTATAACCCCACAGAAGTATATATATGAATTCAATTCTGTGGATAACTTCGTAAAAACAGAATATTTAAAACCATTTATAACGTTATAAATTTATACACCTATGTCCTGACACTAGTAACTTTTTTTTTTTTAATGAAAAAATGCCTGCAATGCACCAAGTACTACCTACTTTCTTTATAGAAAGTACTTTATGATTCACACGACAACGACGGTATTTTATGACACTGTTTAGATAGGTAGTACCTATCTTAACCTACCTTTTTCCTATTAGGTTTACTTAGTACATATTAGGTACTGTACCTAAACTGATAATGATTACAAATGAGCGAGCTATCTCATATTGAGTAGAGAAAGCACGGCGCGGTCTCAAAACAGTAACGCCTATTGATTGATGATGAAATCTTTGATAATAACTCAACCAACGAGACTAGGGCCGGCCATACACTTCTGATTTTTTGTGTTAAAATATTTGACTACGTACTACCTATCTAAAGGTCCTGATAATATTGACAGAACAGACAATATTAATTTACCTAGGTCTGAACTTAGATACCTATTACATATTTTAATATCCCTACTGGTACCCACCCCTAATAAACCTTTTTGAGAAATAAGGATTTAGTTGGATTTAGTCATGAACCTATGATTTAGTTAGGTATTCATTTATCGCTGTTTAAGTTTTTATGTACATAGTACACATGGGACAATTATATATACTAATATTATAAAGAGGAAAGATTAGATTGTTTGTATGTTTGTTTGTTTGTTTGAATTGAATAGGCTCCGAAACTACTGGACCGAGTTAAAAAATTCTTTCACCATTAGAATCCTTAATTTTCCGTGATGAACATAGGCTATATAATATTTTCAAAAAAGTTAGGGATCCGCATGAAAAATTCAATAATTGAACCGTGGGCTGTATGTATATTCAACCTCTTTTTCTATTATGGCGCGTCAGAATAGAAAAAGAGGTTGTATAGCGCACGGTACTTGCTTTTTCTCTACGGCCAGTGTCAGTTTTGGAATGTCGAGTCAATGTCAAAAACCCCAATGCTGTTAGAAAAAGTAAAGATCCGTATGAAAACTGTGAAACCCATCGTTTTAGTGTGTATAATTTCTGAAATTTTTGTTTAATACCCGTGCGAAGCCGGGGCGGGCCGCTAGTTCTAAATATAGGTAACAATAAAAACGTATACATACAACAGTACCTAAGTAAATCTATTAAATTAATGATTTTATTTGAATTGCAGTTGTAAGGCAACTACCAATATTTCTAAACAATAAATAACTGTAGGTATATCATTCAGTAGTAGGTCATCATTATGTACATACCTCCATTACATTGCACCCTTCATTTTTAACAAAATAATTACATAGGTAACTTATACATAACTACATAAGGTAGGTAATAAAAAAGTACAAACAATAATATAACAATACCTCAACCATAGAATAACTTTAAAAACGCCTCAATGGTTTTAAATCTTGCCTAGTTTGTTTTCACGAAATTGCCACATAAAAAGATAAAGAAAAATTCTTTGCTGTCTAGTTAAAAAATTATCTATTTTCTATGATTGGAGCTCCCGCACAATATACCTAGATACTTTCATAATTTAGATGCTACTCATACTTATAAGCCTCATGTCATAGAATGTCATTTATTTTTTAAGTATTCCTATCAAAATATTTTTCTTGTCTGTGCTTCGTTATATAATTAAGTATTATGTAGACTATTAAAAAATACTTACACATTTGTTACAAACTAATCTAGGTACTAGGTCCGGTACAATTAACGCCGTGTGTAGACAGATACTAGCTTACAGTTTTAGAATCGATTCTAAAACTATAAAGTTGTATCTATTTGGTCGACCTCATCAACTCACTCAGTAAATGTCGTAGCTGCTGAATAAGGGATGCACGGGCAAAGATATTTTATGTGTCCACTGCTGTTATGTGTAGAACATGTGAACTTGTCCATCATATTTGTGACAAGATAAATGTGAAAATCTTTAATTGGCTTTCTGATGTTATTACTGAAACTGATTTTGATTTTCCGATTAACTAAATAAGATCAACTATGTTAGGGCCGTGGCATATTTTAATGTCTCAATCTCTTGTGGATTGTTAAGCTTACATGTTGTTTACCTAAGTATCTTGTTTTATTGGACATAAAAACAGCGGTGAAATAATCGTGGTAAAACTTTACTTCAATTTCGATTTTGGAGCAGTGGACAAATGCGCGCTGATAAGATGTGAGAAAGCAAAATTGAGATTTTAGAGGTAGACCCTAGTTTACAGAATATTAAGTGTCTTTTCTAGGATTCAAATAAAATATACAGCGGTAAAACAGCGCGGTATATACTTAACCTAGATACATTTCATAAAAGTATCTACCTAGATAAGTTTTACAATAAAAACTATAATGGCTTCACAAATTTATAAGTACTATTTTTACAAAGAGGTAACATCAAGTTTCTATGAGGGTATTTCAGGATCTTCTCCTGGATAGATTATTTTACACAAAATCCCTGAATAGTTTAGGCCACGTCTTATACAGGCAGAGCAAAGTCCAGGGCAGAAAGTTCACAGAAACAAATGGGATATTTACATAATATTTTGATTAGCCGAACTGCAGGCAGATGCGACAAGACAAGGCGCCATGGCGCTCAGTAGAGGAGGCCTATGTCCAGCTGTGGACTAGTATAGGCTGATGATGATACAGTTGTTTAGGGTTTCCAGGTCTAGTCGTGCCTCTTGAGCTGTCCGCGGGCGCGCCACGCCGCCAGCAGCGAGCGGCTGAAGTGGAGTTGGAAGATGTGCACTTGTGATGCTAGCAGCACGAATGCGTACCACAGCAGTCCGTATGGGTAACCCTGGAATGAGATATAACCAATAAATTAATATGAAATAATTATCTAACTCAATTAGAGCTAATATCTACAATTGAAACAATTGAGCTAACAGCTATTACAAACAAACTACATGTAGCTCAACTGATCCATATCAATACTAGTTGGAAGTGTACCCAAGATGCTGGCTGCATTACCTCGCTGTACGGCAATATTGAATAATTAAATTAATATTATAATGCTGGACAATCCACACAGCATCATCTAGCCCCATGCTAAGCAGAGCTTGTGGTGGGTAAGCGGTGCACTGCATGCAGCGCATGCTTATATACCAACAAGTAGCTACGTAGGTATATCTACTAAGCTACGTATGTACACATCAGTATCAATCAATCAATCTAATGCTTGGTCAATAATAATAGTTTGAATGCAACATACCTGCCAGCTAACAATGTCCAGGTCTCCCTCCTCCTCGTCATACGTGAGATACCTCCAGACGTCCCCGCAGTAGTGCAGCACACAGTACAGCAGGGGTCCGAGGCCCAGCACCGTCACTCCAAGCATGTACCGACGCAGGTGCTTGATGTTGTTCCGCTTGATGGCTGACAGTCCCAGGAAGGAGAGCAATAGTGAGAGGCACCAGGTGTACTCCCACCAGAGAGGCTGTGGAGTAAATAGATTGGACCTATATTTTAAGAGAACTGACACGGACTTATGTTATTACTGTAACTGATTAAGTTTGTTGAAGCCGTTGATTTTCCAGCAAACTAAATAAATAAATATATGCACGCATCAGCTGTGTATTACAAATAATAATAAGTTTATTTTGTGTAGGTATGTAATTTCGTTTGGTATAGAACTTAAATTGGATATAATGTATTATTATAAGTTATGTTATTATTGATTGATTTTAATATAATATTTAAAGACCTCCGTGGCGCGGTGGGCGAAGGTAAGCCTGCAACGCAGGAGGTTGTGGGTTTGATTCCCAAATATTTGTATCCCAAATATTTGTTCAACATGCTGGTTGTTTTCCATTTATAATAAAAAATATCTATTATATGTAATAAATAATAAAGTATTATGTCTAACAGTCATCTAGTACCATAACACAAGCTCTGCTTAGCTTAAGGCTAGATGATTGTCCAGCATAATTTTATATTTATGTAACTGTTTAATGTCATAAACATTACTAACAAAGTATGGATCACTAAAGCCAGAAAAAAAATATTAGTCTTAGATAACACAAAGTAAGTGAAAGTGGCTAGGTAATTAATTAATGGGAGACCATTAAAAGGGATAACTATTTGTAGAGGCAGTTCTAGTAGCTGATAGGCACAAGAATACCTTTAATTATTACAAGAATACCAATATTTCCTGATGTCTTGCGAGACAATATCGGTTTACACAATAATCATGATCACACGCTGAGAATTAAAGCAGACAACACCTAATGATAGTGTAGTGTAAGAGTCCTTGTTTGATTACAAACCAACTTTTGCAGTACTTTTTAAAGTAGCATAAGATGTTATGTCTTATTATGAACTATATTAAACAAAATTTAAGGTATAGGTTCATTTTGTAGTTTTGGTGTGAATAAGTTGTAAATTATTCACACCAAAACTAATCTAACACATCTAGGCATTCGAAGTTGTATTTTTAAATTATATTGCATTATTATTATGATTATTACATTACTATTTTTATAATAATAGTCCTTTCTATCCTGTGTTGTTATTCTCTATAGTCAAGAGCTTATCTGAATGCTTTGTGCGGATTTTGACAAGGCATCCAAAGGTTCCATTAATTTCTACCCTTACTTTACCTGTGGTATTTGCAACTCTTCAATTTCTAGTATAAAGATATCAAGTTTGTCGAGTATGTCTGCAGAGAGCTTCATCAGCATCACCAGAAACATGATGTGGTGGAAAAACATGCAATATTTTAACCGGGACTTATTCAGTGCACTGAAACAGAAATTCATATTATTTAGCGTTTATCCTCAGTTTTAGTATTTTTACAGGCAGTTTGGGCATTCTTTAGGTGAATATAAGAAGAGTCTATGTTCACAAAAGTTTAAATTATTGGCGCGAACCATATGTTCCTGACAGGTCGCTTGCTTTCGTCTAAAAATAATTCGAGGGAACTTGGAATTCTTAGGAGCCGAAAAATACGCCCGGAATGATTTCACAGACCGATTTGTTGTTAAAAATTAGAAATAAGCTCACCTTATTTGATATTGTGCCGCTATTTTCTCCCTATGTTCGAAATCTGCACCATTGGTCCCTGTGACCATAACTCCACCTCGTGAAGCCATTTTCTAACTAAATTCAATGATAAAATCTAACAAAAGTACACTTAAAGTTTACGCAGTTTCACTAACAACAATTGCTTTATTGATAACCAGCCAAACTTCAATATTTTTCGATGAAATTCATTGAATATTTTTTCTATTTTCGGGAAGCCAGCTGTGAACTTTTATGCACAAATTTCCTATGGAGGTGGTATTGCCAGCTTGCGTCTATCATAGTTACATTACATGCAGTGTTGCCAGAGCCTACTCAGCCCAGGTTGCCATTTGTAGGTTCAAATGTTGCCATCTGACACAAAAGGTTGCCATTAGATAAAATCTGTAAAAAACACTATGCGTTTTTATTTTACGGATATGCATTTTGAACCTTAGTGCGAGGTGTTAGAGTTGTGTTAGATCTGCTCCACAGCTATACATGTATCAGTTGTTCAGAAGCCTGGCGTACCTCCACTCGCTCGGCATTTGCCACCAAAAATACTTATACCTATTGGGTACTGTTAATTGCTCTACATTTTGGTTGATAAAAATTTAAATCCATAAAACCCTATTTATTTTGTGATCCTTAAAAATTTTAATCCATGTTTTCCTGAAAATTTAAATATTCTAAAATATAAAGACAAAGATAAAAATGTAAATAAAAAATAAATTAAGACTCCTATCACAACACAAACATATTTTTCTAGAAGCTGAAATGTTTTTTCATATTATAAATAAATGATGTGTTAGATAAGTGCCTTTGCATTTTAAATCCAATAGGTATTAAAAACATGCAAAAAATTTATATAAATTTCCCAGCACCTTTAATAAGTGGTTAGTATTTTATTTTCCTATCCATGGTCTTTGTTGGCTCAAATGTAACTGCATCTTTAACAGATGCTTTCACAGTCATTATGACGATATTGTGTTTGTATTGAGACGGTTTCTGATAACAGTCTTTATAAGTTTCAGTTGGCTGAAAATACGTTCTACGCAGGCATTTGAAAAAGGCAGCACGAAAAGCCAGTTCACAACTTTTATTAAATTGGGGAATGCTTGGTTATTTGAAGCATTTTTAATTTTAAATATGGTTCTCCAATACTCTTCGGCATTTTCTGTTTCACAATCAACAGAGTCCAACAGCGCATGGCAACCAGTTCCAACAGTTCCGAACCCACCACCACTTTGTCATCGTTTTGTCGAGATGTTGAAGATTTTGATATTAGAAATCTCTTCATGGCGCTTTTAGATGTTTAATTTTTATAAGCTAAACCATGCAAAATAAAAAAGAAAAACGTTTAATCTATACAGTCCTTCCCATTACCAAATGACAAAAAGCAGTGTTAAGTAACTGAAAAATAACACTTACCTAGGTTTTTCTATATGTTTTGTTTTGAGTCACTTACACACACATTGGACTGGTGAACTCCAACTTAATGAAAAAAAAAACAATCTGAAAAAAAAGCAGCAGTAAATAAAACATAATAACCTTTGCCTTATCCTATTATTGGATGAAATGAACATCTATTTAAAAAATAATAAGATGGCAACACTTTCCTTCTTTCATTTGTTTGACATTGACAAACAAAGAAGGACGGACAGACCAACCAATTTGTTTGATCCAACCAGCAGGGCTATTCCTGGCTATTCACGATGGCTCGGAATGAAACGGAGGCTCGGAATCGAAAACAAATACGCGAGGAATTAAAATATTACGCGCGAAATTCAAATATTTTAGCAGTTTTTAATATTTTCTACGTTCTATATGGAATTAAACTTCTTTTCTGGTAGGTAGTTTAATTCCTTGCAGAACGCAAAAAATATTAAAAACCGCTAAAATATTTGAATTTCGCGCATAATATTTGAATTCCGCGCGTATCTGTTTTAGATTCCGAACCTCGGTTTAATTCCGGTGAATAGCCCTGCAGATCCAACTGAATGCAACTAGCTAGGTTAGGTACCTACCATTTGCCTAGTTTTATGTTATAATAGAGCATTTTTTGTTTTACAAAATGTAGCTTCTTCGATTAAAACAAGAAAAAGAGAACTTACCAGTAGGTTTATAAACAAAAGTATTAGAAAACCACGAAAAAAAACTTCCTTTGCACTGCACTGCACACTTATTATTCATGTTCCTTGCTGCAACACAGACAGACACACACATCCTTAAATAATCCATTTTTGTTTTAGACTTTACCCTTATTTTATCTCTGGCTTCACCATAATAGACTTTTTGTCTGTAGTAATACCTCAGACTAAGGAAGACTTGAAATACCTACGAAAAAAACGTGCATACCTAAAGTTAGTCTGGCACAAAGATGGCGGCTTGCCGTAGAGTTGCGCGTATTTTAACATTGAATATCGATAAGTAAGTAATTGAGTTGCACGGAGTTGAATTCAAAATTTTCGAATATGAGTAAGTAGAAGAATAAGTATCTTTAAGCTCTGTTCAGTTTTATTAAGGTTTCTATACCTACGTGATCCGTAACGGGTCATTAGCATTACATTACCCTCCGTCCTATCGTCTAGAATGAATACAAAATACAGGTGTTCCGTTCCCCTGAAACATTTTCAATAAGAGTTTATAAAGGGTGATTTTTTTGAGGTTAGGATTTTCATGCATTAGTATTTGACAGATCACGCGGGATTTCAGACATGGTATCAAAGAGAAAGATGCTCAGTATGCTTTGACATTTCATCATGAATAGACTTACTAACGAGCAACGCTTGCAAATCATTGAATTTTATTACCAAAATCAGTGTTCGGTTCGAAATGTGTTTCGCGCTTTACGCCCGATTTATGGTCTACATAATCGACCAAGTGAGCAAACAATTAATGCGATTGTGACCAAGTTTCGCACTCAGTTTACTTTATTGGACATTAAACCAACCACACGAATGCGTACAGTGCGTACAGAAGAGAATATTGCGTCTGTTTCTGAGAGGTCTCTAGGCCATTTTGAGGGAAAACTTCGGAGAACAATTCATCTCAAGAAATGGACCGGTAAGTTGGCCACCAAGATCATGCGATTTGACGCCTTTAGACTATTTTTTGTGGGGCTACGTCAAGTCTAAAGTCTACAGAAATAAGCCAGCAACTATTCCAGCTTTGGAAGACAACATTTCCGAAGAAATTCGGGCTATTCCGGCCGAAATGCTCGAAAAAGTTGCCAAAAATTGGACTTTCCGAATGGACCACCTAAGACGCAGCCGCGGTCAACATTTAAATGAAATTATCTTCAAAAAGTAAATGTCATGGACCAATCTAACGTTTCAAATAAAGAACCGATGAGATTTTGCAAATTTTATGCGTTTTTTTTTTTTAAAAAGTTCTCAAGCTCTTAAAAAATCACCCTTTATAAACAATGTTTCATACAATATTCCCCTACAAAGAATGTGTCGATTGTATAATGAAGTAGCGAAATCCAATGACGTAGATATTTTTGATAAAAACCATTGTAGATTTAAGCGTAGTATAAAAAGATCTTGTAAAGCTATTATTTATTTGTCTAACTAAGTTGATATATTATGTCTTTTTTCTCTTTATTTATGTAATTTTATTATTAATGCATGCAACATTATTGATTTTCTCTGTGTTCACATAATTGATTTCAATCTAGATCAGAATTGTAAATACCATAAGTTTAATGTAAGTAATTTGATTGTTATCTGATTTGTGAATGAATAAATAAATAAAAATAAATAAACGTGTAAACGTTGTACCTTGATGGCGTGTGTGGAAGAGTCTTAGACAATCACTGACCTATCAAGCCCATTCCATCAAAAATTCTGTCCCTGGCACTACACCTTTGAATCTTGGTTCGCGGTGCCTGTCCCTTGTTACGGCTGGCGGAGGCTGCACTCCCTTCGCGCCTCCGGCTTATTATATACACTCTAGGGGCGCCACGCACAAGACCACGTGGAGTCGGGGTACTCTGTGTCGGATCCGCCACTCAAATTGAACTTAATCAACTCTTCCCGGAATGCTCTGTAAAGTTTTTATATTGTTTCTGCATCCATATTTAACGACACACTTTGACCTCTAGCACCGAGGTCATTGAACTTTGGGGTCAAACCGCTGAACCAAACTTGCACCCCTAGTGACCCTCTTAACGATGCCACAAGATAAAAAACATTTGTTAAAACATCTTTCGAAATTTTTCTAAGTCTGAACGACATACTTTGACCTCTAGCGCCGAGGTCATTGAACTTTGGGGTGGATCACCTGAACCAAAGTTGGACCCCTAGTGACCCTCTTTACGTAGCCAAAAAAAAAATACATGTTATATATACATAAAAAAATTCGTCGAAAATTTTCTAAGTCCTGCGTCCCGTAAACTCCACCCCAACCAAAAATTCTGTCCCTGGCACTACACCTTTGAATCTTGGTTAGCTTGGTTCAAAGTTGCTGACGCTGCTGTAAAGAATTTTTTTTTATTTTTGTGTTTTTGGTACTGCGTCGATGAAATAATTCGTTATCGATAATCGATGTTTTCAAAATACCGAACCCTAACTCTATTTACTATGACGAATAATTTTCTCCTAAAATCACATAATATTCATAGTAAAACATTAAATGAATAAAGAAAAGCAAGCGGATCTTTATAAACTTTCCCACAAACAGCAAAATGTTTGAAAATAATAGAAAATGTAAGAAATTTTGAATGAATTCGGTACCTTTCCCATGCAACGTTATATTTTGATGTTTTTTGTTGATTTTCATGCGACAGCCAAACACTCTGCACATACACTTATAAAATGCATTATTCTCCAAGTTTGCACACTATAAAAAAGCATAATTATCGCCTATTAACTCTAAATTTCCTTCATTTTCGAATAAAAACAAGTCCGGATGACAACTGATGTACTTGTTGTTTACGTTGACAAAACATGGCGACCGGCCGCAGGGGGTGAGGGGTGAGGTATTTTGTGACGTCACCAAAACAATGTTGCCATTTTCAGTCATGATTAAACTGCTGTTGTCCTTTTTTACTCATGATTATCTTCATTAGTCAAAAAGAGATGCCGATATGTCAGTAACTCTGCTGTCGAAATACATCACACTTCTATAACTAACTGTTCGTAACAAGTTCGTATAGATGTTTATGCCAGATCTATATTCCTCTATAATCTAAGAGTAAAACAGGTACAATTTGTTTGTCTATTAATTATGTATTGTTTTAATTTTTGGGAATAAAAATGCGTTCAAGATTTTGATTTTGTTCAATTCGATGCGTTCAGTTCATCTGCGAAACATATTCGATATTTTTTACTGATGATCGCGTGACAAATCGAAAAGTTGCCAAAAAGTTGCCATTTGAGCTTGGTTGCCATTTGGTTGCCACGAAGGGTCAAATGTTGCCAAAATGGCAACCAAAGTTGCCAAATGGCAACGCTGATTACATGCCTCAACCTCAAGCACGATTGAAACGCGCCGCGCGGCGCCTCGCGCCGTCATTTTAATGTAAAATATTGTGTGACAGGGTCACATCGAACAGGAGTAGATTCCAGACTTTACCATTATCTAAGTAGATCAATAAATAATAGATACAATAAATAATAGATACAATAAATATAAAAATTAGATATGGAGAAATAGAGATCTACCCACTGAGACGCTTTACACTATGCAAGCTGATAACTACACGTCATCCTGTCTCCAATCTTACTCCGCCGAAACTACTGAACCGCTTTGAAACGTTTCTAAATCAAAGGAACCATTATACTATCCATGAGGAACATAGGTAGGCAGACAGAGTACAGAGTATTTAAAAAAAAGTTAGGGATCCGTATGAAAACTTTAAGCTTTAAACGAGAATATTCTAATATTATTGTTATGTGACGACCTCTGTGGCGTCGTGGGCGAAGGTCCGCCTGCGACGTAGGAGGTTGAGGGTTCAATTAACCCCTTGGTACAAAATATTTGTTCGATCTGCAAATATTTGGTCAGGGTGTTCTGGTCGTTTTCTATGTATATTAAAAAACTATCCATCTATGTATTCGTATAAGTATATCAGTATATCAGTTATCTAGTACCCATAACACCAGCTCTGCTTAGCCTATGGCTAGATAATGCTGTGTGAATTATCCAGCATTATTTATTTATATGTAAACTTTTAATGGGCTTGCAAATAAACCTAAAAATAGGGTAAATAGATGTGTGTGGTAGCACTAAAAAGTCAACGTCAATCATCATCATTTTCTATCAAAATTGTGTCAACGTCAACTGCCACCTATTTTACAAACGTTTCTATTTACGCAGCATTTCTAGTGAAGATGATAACGGACTTATCGCTACCGACATCTACCGCACGCACCGCGCACGAACAACCTTTTAGTATCTACATAGAACCGAACAACTGTCGAATTAGTCGTGCAGTAAGATTGGATTTTACCACACGGCATAATTTTGCACCATGGATTTTACTCTACGGGATTTTTGTAAGGCGTTGGATTGGTAGGTACATGACAAAAACGCATGCTTCTTGCTTTGGTACATGGTCATGATTGCCCATGCCCATCATGTACAGACAGAAGCATTAATTGGTAACCCCCCTAATAGCTAAAGTTTACATTGCAAATCACTGTACGATTTACAAATATTTTACTCAAATACTAAGAAACAAAAACGTAACACCCAGTGGGAATCGAACCAGACATCCAATCGCTCACATGACAAGTTGACCACGCACCAACCAACTAAACCAACGAACCAGTTATCAGAGCGTCGAAATTTTATGTTATTAGTGTTCGACAGCGGATTTTTATTTATGAGATCTCTTTACACTGGATAAGAAAAAAAAGAAGTGTTTGAGGGTAGATTTAAATATAATCTTGGTGAACAATGAAAAGGTCACTAGCCATTTCCAATTCTAGTCTTCACTTACTGGTTTGAATCATAAATGAATTGAAGAATATTGAAGGAAATTATGCAAATTAAGAATTTTGTGAGAACTAAGATTGCGGTGCTATTCGAACAGCAAATGAGTAATCAGGAGATTGCTCGTTTTGAATTATGGTAAGTTATCAACTTATTATTCTTGTGTCATAATCGTTACGAAACAAATACATATTTTTTTTTAGTAAAACCTTGTTATCTTTAACTTCATTTAAGTATTGATTTGTTGTCTTACAGATAAAAACCGTGCGCTAAGTGTAATGTGGGGATGTGAATGTAAGAAGCAATGGCAGATAAACAACAGGAGTGTATACAAATCAGTGAAGTCGCCACAATAATATTGTTGACATTCAGACTAGTTCGCCTTTTGCATCCACTCGTTCTACTGCTCAACAATATTTGATATCAACATCAACAGAAGGCATTTGCATGCAGCTGATATACTTACACAATTATCGAGCAGCAAAAATAGGACTGTCTGCTGAACTCCACCGCAGGGCATGAATAACTTTAGGTAAGTGATAATACTGATAATTCTCAACAAATTCGAACACCTTTATCTCTGATTATTTCATCATAATAATAATATTTTTAACAAGTTAGTATTTACACGAACTAAATAAACATTAAAACAGTTGTTTTTTTTTCTTTTTAGGTTTTGGAGATGGATATCCTCTATGGGTCCTGGAGAAATAGTAAATATAACTGGGCGCATGAATGACGAGCAATTGAAAGTGTTGAAGGTTACTACGCGGATCACGTATCCAGAAGCCCAAATTTATTTTGTCCATGATAATTGTGGAGTGCATCGTACGCGGATGGTTTCTCAAGGGTTGTTCATCTCTAGAAGACATTACTGTTATTTCTTGGACATCTAAAAGTTTGGACCTAAATCCGATAGAAAATATGTGGGATCAAATGGTTTTAAATTGAGATCCGATCCGTTAGCCCTTAAGCTATTAAGCGATGTATCACTAAATATACCTAAAGGACGATAAATATCACTACCTACTAAACCCTAATGTAATTTTACCTTTTAACATTGTCAGAAAAACTCCATTTGACCTCATTTACATTCAAAACTACCTGATTATTTAGTATTCCATGATTTACAAGAGATCCAAATTGTTTAATTCATTAGATTAGCAAAGTAAACGAAAATCTAATGAAAACATGTGTATTCTCGAGCACTAAATCGAAAATGGAATATTATTTTTCAGGATAGGAAGCTATTTGTAAGTAGGCTAAATAATAAAATAAAACATGTCAGAATTAATTACATTTTTTGTGTTGTTGTTTGTATCTAAAGCAAATTTTTGAAAAAAATAAACGAAATTGTTTACCTTAAATTATTATTATTGTTTTATTTTATCAATTACTTTAAATTCATACTAATAGACAAAAACTTCACTATTACACATGAATAAATGTCATTACATTACTAAAATTAAGTAGTAGTTAAAAAACAAAAACATCCACTGCAAGGATTCGATGACGATCATTACGATGTGCAGTGTCAGAATCTCGGTTACACTAACCACTACACCATAGTTACATGCGATACAGGCTCGAAATTTCAGTATCGCTACTCCTGATAAAAGAAATGTAGGTTTTGAAAAAACATTTGTTTTTTATTTAAACAATTAAATAAACTTAAAAAAAAACAAAAATAAAAAATAATGTAAATTAAAATGAATATATAAATCTTCACGGGTTTGAACCTACATGCTGCTGAATGATAACTATGACATATTCTGTGAGGGGGTTACCAATTAATGCTTCTGTCTGTACCTTTCTTTACTTTTATGGGATAAGAAGGAATAGTACGTCGATAAGTACGTTTCAGAAAAACGACTCCCTGTGGTTCAAGATCTTGCTATCGTTCCACTTCTTATTTCGACGCATGAAGCAAGAAAAGCAATGCTTGTTGACAAAAACAAAGAAGTCTCCGTGGTTCCTAAATAAGGTTTTTTTAGTTTAAAAGATAGAGCCTTTTTCACCTACCCTAAAGCTCTTTAGGTAAGTAGATACCTAATTTACAACGAAGACTTCTTCGTCATTATAAAAATTTTAACTAGGTAGGTACCTAAGTATTGAACACCTGTAATAGAATATGAAAAATGAAAAACGGACCGTTATAAAGGCTATTTTATTATTAATATTTTATTGTCATAGGTGTGTTTAGAGTCAGGTATGCTATGCGTCGTCAGAGATTTGGACTTCGTCATCAGAATCCTCGGAGGAGAGACTGCCGGTGTCGGCTCCGTCCGGGGCCGTGCGCCGCCATTTTGCGCGACGGTTCTGGAACCAGGTTTTTACCTGAAAAAATTATTTATTGGTAAGGTTTGTTATTAAACCATGACACATGCTTAATTAAGAGTGAAGTTGCAACGGTAAAATCGTACTCTCTAAGCCCGTAGCAATATTTTCTTTGGAAGTTTTATTTAGATAGGTAGATAGATAGATAATTATTTTATTTGGTTCACAAACATATTTGGCACAGTAATCTTAGTACCTTTTAGATTATAATACTAGGTAACTCTACCTATCCATAAAGTACGTAGGTACCTAATTTCCAGTGTCATGATTGGTTTTGGTGTAAATAAATATATTTTATGTTATGTGAGGTTGTCGGTTTAGAAATTACCTAGGTATGTTAGATTCCACCCTGACTCTCACTCTTCACATGAACGTTTACGGAGTGCACCCGCAGCAAGGCTAATTTTCCAGCATTGTCGCCAATGAATACGGCAGAATCTGGTCCTATATATCCATTCTATTGCTCTTTGGAAAATCTGTATTTTAATGAACTACTTCTACAACCATGGTATTGTCAGGAGTTATACCTGTCGATCAGTAAGCCTCAGTGTGCTGGCCAGTGTCCGCCGTTCATCAGGACTGAGGTACTTGCTGGCCGCGAACCGTCGCTCCAGGGCGCCGGTCTGGGCGGCCGTGAAGCGCACCTGCCCGCCCTTGCGCCGCCCGCCTATACCCCACCAATTGCAGCAGTTTGGACCTACAGGCAAAGTAAGTTAAGTCAAAGGTTATGCAATAACGAAATAAATACAATTATATTGCAATAACCCCAAATGCTAAATAATGCCATCTAGGGCGCTCAATACGGAAGGCCTATGTCCATCCGTGGTCTATTATAGGATGATGATGATGATGATGAAGTCTAAGGTAGTAAATTGGGTCAAAGCATGCATTTGGAGTAACCAGTAACCAGGTATATTGTGGAGTCCTTGCTGAGCAGGCAGAAACTTTCGTTTGCACGCTTTACCGTTGTAGTGTAAAGTATGTGTATATTAAAGTTTGGGAGGCCTAAATCCTAGAGTGAGTCGGATTGCATTGATGATGATGAAGTGTTTATTAACTTTGTTTCAATTGTTTATTTTCTTTCTATTTCAGTATTGTTTTTTTTAGCCAAGGGCCATATTTATTTACCAACCATCTGTTTTTCGGCGATCAAAGGTAGTTTTATGCTAAGTTACGGTGGTAATCGTACTACATAATTATGAGAGTAAACAACAAAAACCATCTTCACTAAATTATTTATGGTTCAAATACAATTTATCAGTGAGTATCAAAGTTTTCCAGTTCCTGATAAGATTATTAGACTATAAACTTACGCAGTCAAGTACCTTAAAATAAGGTGATTCACTGTAATTTGGAGTTTTATCGCGATAAACATGATAGGTTGGTTATTAATATATAAATAAATAGTTAGAAAGTTGTAATACTATCTGTATCGCAAGGGATAAGTAATATTATGTAAGATAAGTAATTGGTAAACCTACATAAGATAAATGTAGGAAACTTATAATAAATTCAGTAAGTAATCAAAGAATTAGGTTAACAGTCTATTCTTAGGACTTATTTTAGATTGCTGGATTCTGCGATTGGGGCGTGCATTACAGGTACCTAAATACTACATATAAATAAATTTTAAATGAAAAGTGGAAGTAATAATCTTCACTACTTTTAAATTTAGATTAGAATATTACAATAGCTTAAAAACAAATGCTTTGTTACCTCTATCGTATCCATAAGCTGTCTGCATAGGGAGTGGATGGGAGACGTATCTACTTCCCGTCATGAGACTAGCGTTCAGAATCGGATCACTGTAGTAGTTAAACCTAGGTTCCATATAACCTACATCCTTTCTATACTGCCACGGGAAATTCGCCTTTACAGCAGTCGGGTAGAGAGGGTAGGTGTTCCGTCTGACGTCCAGGTTAATTCTGCTGAGCTCCATTTCATGTTGAACCTCCGCCAGGACGTTGAATTTTTTTATATTCTGGTGGTATTTTGACAGATCTAACTCTTGTGCTTTGGATGTTTCATGTTTGCTCTGTCTCTCTTTCTCATTCACTGGTTCGGCTGTCTCTTTCCTGCAGTAAAAAGGCTTAGAGGGATCTTGGCTCAGGTTTTTGTACGGTTTTTTCTTGGTGTCACCGAGGATATCTTTGATTAGGAATGATTTTTTCTGCCTACAAGCGCACATGTTGCTGGTTTAATCGGCACTGCCGAAATTGTTATCAATATAAAAATTATCAGCTCAGTAATTGATAGCTACTTATTTAATGGACACGTAGGTAGGTTCTTGTTGGTAATCTCTGATTAAAACGAACACTTGGGTATTATATTAAAACCTTATAGTTTGATGAATTCTTTGTAAAATTAAGAAGAAGTGAAACTTTGGGATTCTTTCAATATAAACTAGGTTCGTAGTTAACCCGCTTACATTTATATTGCGGTGGATATAAACAAAAATTAAATAACAAGCATTGTTTAAAAATTCGGAACACTATACCATACTATAGTTTCATAATGAATTTTACCCGATTGAGTATGGATGGTGATTTCTATCGCTGTAGGTACCTGTTGTATTAGAGAGAAAAGGGTCCACTTACGCTAAGGAAACGAGACAGTTACCATGGGATAAGGTTTTAAAATTTCGCCATTAAAATACCATACATGAATGAGCACAAAGTTTTTTTACACGACACAATGCCCTATTTAAAAATATATCTACTAATAAAAATAAATCTATCTAGTTTTGATAATTTGAGTCAATTCTTACTAGGTATCCTAGTACAAAACCCCATCCTGAAACGTAGCACGCACTTGACCGTTTTTTGTGCAAGTTGTCAAAGGTGGATTAACCGTATCTATCACTTGATAGTAATAAAACCTATGGTGCTGTTACATAAAGCGTTCAATCAGGTACACCTAAACAAATGGATTGAATAAATTATACGCAATAATCATCATCATCGATGAGCATTTGTAGTCTTACTGCCCGGTTTTACCGTAGCGCTTTATGGTTTTATAAGAGAGTATTAAAATTTTGTATCGCTAAAGATACACTTTTATAATATTTTTTTTTAGAAACTGTATAACTCTAGTAAATAAATTAGAGCAGGGACCGTCACCGTTATTATAAGATTATAACGTTGACCCAATTTTTAAAATTTTGTTGCTTTACTGATACGCTTTCTTTTCCAGCAGGCACATGTCTATAATAATCTAAAAGCACTCAAATGAGATTAATTAGGCTAGTAGGTGGTAGTGGATATTGATATTAAGTGCTTGTTATTCTAACAAAGTACAGTCGATGACGGAAATCTCTGTTAGAATCGAGCTTTCAAAACAGTTTCATCTGAAAGTGGTTAATTGAACGAAATACAAAAATCTGCCTCGGTTATCCTGTTCACCGTAGGCGAGAGATTTGGCGAAGACCAACCAAATGTATCTAAGAATATACCAGACCAGACTAGAGAGTATTCACGAGAATGGAAGAGTGATCCAGCTGTCAAGAATGCGTATGAGGGGAAAAAGGGAGAAGCTCTCGGAGGCCAAGTTTCACTTTTAGTCGCTGAGCCAAAGGGTAAGTGAGACAAATATTTAGAAAACTTATCTACGACTACCATCTGCCTCCGTTCCATGTGGCAGATAGTGAACCAGAATAGCTAACCATAGGTAAAAAGAAACAAGTACGACAAGTGCGAGTGTAACTCGCGCGCCGAGGGTTTTGAACTTTTGTCGTTTAGGTAGGTACGTATATTGACGACCTGTTAGCGCGGTGGGCTTACAACGCAGGAGGTTGCGGTTTGATTCCCGCCTCGGGACTAATATTTGTAAGATCTGCAGATTATTTGTTCGAGTGTTCTAGTCCTTTTCTACGTACACAAAAATAAATCATCTAATGTGATACTTATATATACTTTATTAAGTATAACAGATATCGTAGTAGTACGAATTACACAAGCTTGCTTAGCTTGTCGCTAAATGATGTTGTGTGGATTATCCAGGATACATTACTCTTCTCATATTTTTTTGGAGCACGGTGGAATTCATGAATTCAATAATCTTATTATCTAAATATTCTTCGAGCGCAGTGGAATACATTGGGTATGGACTTTAAAATTTTGAGAACAACGGTTTCGTGGCGCTGTGGAACCCTACTATTACAGTTACTACAGAGATTAGTGGGTAGGTAAGTGGGTTGGTAACTACAATTATTTTTTCGACTTTTTTCTACGTATTTCACTAAGTATGAAACTTAGACGATTTTTAAAACCTGTTTTGAATTGTCGAAATCCATACCTTTGATTTGATATTGCTCTCAATGAAATAGCCCCCATTGTATGAAAATTCGTTTTTTGACCATATTTCGAAAAGTATTGTTTTTACAGACTTCTCTATATTTTTCCTGTAAAATATAGACCTATATCTACAAACGCTTAGTACATTTTATATAGATCACTCTGCTATCTTCGGAGATAGAGGGGGGGGGGGGAACGGTCAAATTTTCGACCTTTTTCAAAATATTTCGAAAAGTATAAAACCTATCGAAATTTCAAAAACTGCATTAAAATGTACAAACTGATACCTTTCATTTGATACCCAACTCGGTGGGGTAGTCACCCTTTTAGAAATTTTTCCCGCCCTTTTTTGACCATATTTCAAAAAGTATTATTTTTACAGCCTTCTCTATATTTTTCCTATAAAATATAGATCAATACCTACAAACACTTGCTACATATCACGTCGATCGCTCTGCAATCTTCGGAGATAGAGGGGGGGTACCGGTCAATTTTTCGACCTTTTTCAAAATATATCAAAAAGTATAAAATCTATCGAAATTTCAAAAACTGCATTGAAATGTACAAACCAATACCTTTCATTTGATACCCAACTCGGGGGGGGGGTAGTCACCCCTTTAGAAATTTTTCCCGCCCTTTTTTGACCATATTTCAAAAAGTATTATTTTTACAGCCTTCTCTATATTTTTCCTATAAAATATAGATCAATACCTACAAACACTTGGTACATATCACGTCGATCGCTCTGCATCCTTCGGAGATAGGGGGGGGGGGGGAACGGTCCTTTTTTTGACCATTTTCAAAATATTTTAAAAAGTATGAAATCTACCGAAATTTCAAAAACTATTTTGAAATCTACAAACGAGTACCTTTCATTTGATACCACTTTCGACTTTGTACGTTCCATTTAAAATTTCGATTTCAAAATTTGTATGGAAAATCTTCATTTTGATTTTTCATTTATTTTCATTTATTTTTCTATAAATATGTGCGGGCGCACAAAATGTATAATTATTTCAAATTTCAAGTCAATAGCTGCAGTAGTTTCTGAGATATTAAGGATTCAAAACACAAAACAGACCCAAAGCGATTTCATAAGGGTTTTGCAACCGATGGCAAAACCCTAAAAAGAAAGAAAATAATTTTATTTACCTCAAATCTACTACACAATTCAATAACTTAAGGCTAGATTAATAACTTAAGACTTAATTGGTAGCTATTTGGTTCGCGTCTCTTTGATGGCACGGCCTTGCATCTTCCATCATAGGGTCTGCCATCGTAGGGTCTACCATCATTGGGTCTACCATCATTTATGGCAGTGTAGCTCATCTGCCTGTAATTTCTCTTCAAGGCGTGAACTAAAATCCAAGCTCAAAAACATTTAAAACATAAAAATTGCTAAATGAATAAAATAAACCGCCTACTTCCCTCGGTCGCTGTCTCAGTGGTTCCAAAACAAAGCGGCAGCTTCCCGCGGAGACAAGAAATTAGAGGGCGCTGCAGATATGAACCTGGTAGACCTTGGAATATGTATTAGGTTTATTGAGAAAGAACAGCATATAGCAGCACATAACAGCAAAAGAAAAGCATAATCACATAGGAGGCTGGTGTTAAGGAAATTCCTTCGAGGTGAACCTCAGTTCCATTAGGAAACTTTTAATATTCTTATTTTGCATACCGTAACCCGTTAGCGTCTTGTTTCTTAATTATATTATTACTTTTTGGCACATCTTTGTCTTGATCTTTGAAAACGCTACTGCTCCTCGAAAAAGCTTTTTATTTTATTTTTCGCTTACTTTGTTCGAACTGCAGAAGTCGTCTATCCCTTTCCTTCGGTTTTCTGTCGATGACGTGGGTTTTTCTGGAAGGTGCACTTGTGAAGTCCAAAATCAATAAAGTTATTGTATCCAATAACATGAATGGATGGAACATTCCGCGAAATAAAATTTTACTAATAGTATGCCAAAAGTTACTTTCTTGCATTATTTCTACGTCACTGAAGACTGGATCAGACCCGTCTCATCAAGTCATCAGTCACACATGGTGATGCCATTGATCTTTGTTTTATAATATGAATTGTGTAGGTATCCTGAATTGCCTCATTTTTAAATAAATAAATAAATCAGCATACATTCAAACACTGCTGAAGATCTATAAGCTGGTGATAATATTTTGCTAATAATTTATGTTTAAAGATGAAATAAATGTTTTTTTTATGAAATTTTCTTAGCAGTGTGCCCTTTTATACCTCTGCGAAGAAGTTCCCTGTTCTACCCGACCGTAATTAATGAGCGGAGTTTTTCTACCTTTTGTGTGATCAGGAAGGGTGGCTAATTGTGTCTAATTAATTGGCCTGGGCGTACTTTACCTCTATTTTACCCCTTTTTACCTCTTTCTACGCTTTGTCCGCTTAGTTCAAATACTCGATTGAATTTACCCTGATTTTTAAGTTTTTGGCGGTTAATTGGGGGCTTTTGTTTTTCGTCTTTGTTTGAGTTGCGTTGGTTAGATAGCAAATAAGTTAATATCTATCATCATCATCATCACCAGCCTATAATAGAACACTGTGGCGCGGTGGGCGAAGGTCCGCCTGCGACGCAGGAGGTTGCGGGTTCGATTCCCGCCTCGTGACAAATATTTGTACGATCTGCAGATATTTGTTCTGGTCTGAGGTTCTGGTCGTTTTCTATGTATAATAAAAAATATCTATCTATTTAATAATATTGTATTACGTATATCAGTCATCTAGTACCCATAACACAAGCTCTGCTTAGCTTGGGGCTAAATGATGTTGTGTGGATTGTCCAGCATTATTTATATTTATTATTTATTTATTTATACAGTGAATAATTCTTCTGCTAGGTATAGTATTTACTGGCCTGCTAGAGCCTTCATAGGTAAATAACAACTCATTGCTGGATACAATCTAGGTATCGTTTACCTAAGTACCGTTATCTAAGTGTGTTTAAAATTTAAGCTCATTTTTAGCGAGAAGAATAACAAATATACAGCGGTATAATTTTATTATTAGATATTTCAAACGTTGAAATCTTGTTTCTATTTACTAATTTTGTTGTTATTGACATATTTTAAGATTGGAAACCATCTCAGAAAAACGGCTATCATTGCCCCCTTAGAAAAAGGCTACAAATTTATTTTAGTTTTAAACCAGCAATGTAAGTGAAACAAGAAGGTAAAGTCGAAGGTGAGATTGCCAAGGTTGAACAGTCAGAGGGTAGAATTGATTAAGATAATGGCCGAATACTAACAACCCCCGAGGACGTAGAGATGACCTTAATGACTCAACTTATCGATCGACGAATATATACACTCGAGAGCAATGAATCCGGGTCACTCAAAGAAAAAAAAAATCTCGGAAAGTAACCCTTAGTTGCATTAACCTAGCATTCTTACTTTCCGAGATTTTTTTTTCTTTGAGTGACCCGGATTCATTGCTTTAGTGTAACTGATTGGCATATGCGGGGATAAGCGACGTGTCTCCGAGACTGGTGAGTTTCAGGCGCCGAGGTCCTTGGGCAGCATTGCCATAGAGCAGCATTGCCATACAGCAGCGGCGCAATGCAGACAGCGTCATATAGATCAGTAGAGCTACCTGGAGATTGTTTGCACCAGTCTGCAGTTAGCTCAATTGTTTTAATTGTAAATACAAATTTTAGTTTCTTTCTTCTATTTCAATATAAAATTTGTTGGTTAATAAAGTAACTACTGTTGACAAGATGACGATGAACTGAAGATTTCAGTGTTTTATGCCCTTGCGCCCTAGTTACCCAAGTTTTTTTTTTAATTTCTGTAAAACATTACTTTGGCAGAAGAAACTGGTGGGTCTTACGGTTCTTTTATATCTAGTTATTCTTATCATTTAATAAGACAACCAGTCTCAAATAAAACTAGAGACATTGTTAGGTATATGGCTTCGCTAAACAAAACCTTCAAAGTTGAATGACTCAACCAATACGTATTTATAGCTCTAAAAGCTAAGATCATTTTAAAATAAATATATTTTGTAAGGTTGCCTTATAGGTTATAATAAGTTTGTATCGGGTTATTTTAGAAACCTCTTTTTATATCTCGTCTTTGATATATCAACCCTTAACAGTGAGTGGGTTGCCCACTAAATCAGAATTATAACGATATTGATAATTTAAGACTTATTGAATACCAGCTTATGGCCGCGACTTCGCGCGCAATTTATCAGAATATACCTAAAAGGTAGCCGAGGTGATTAATTAAGTATTATCTATAAATACAGAGCTAGAACTTTATTCATTTTATATAATGTACTAGCAAAGGGCTAAGAGCCCTAAGTGTACTAACAAAATATACTAAAATTTTGTCTGAATAAATAAGAATAAGAATCATTTATTTGCTTAAAACATCAGTATAAACATGGTGTGAGCATGAAATTATGTTACAATAAAATTGATGAGTGACCTTCATGTTTTGCCATTTCTGGCGTGCAAGGAGAGGGCATACTACAATTAACTACAAAAGAAAATATTTTATTTATTTATTTTATTCCCGAAGTTGACTCATTACTTTAAAGCTAATCTACAGGTCGCAGGTAATGGTCCAACTTCATTATATAATATATTGAAATTTATAATATATTAAAAAGGATGCAGAGTCGATTCTAGAGTGTAATTTTTTCACAATATATACATATTGTAAAAAAATTACACTCTAGAATCGACTCTGCATCCTTTTTAGGGCTCCCTCTTTTTATGAAGTAAAAAAGCGAAAAACATAGTTATGGGAGCCTACTCCCATAACTATGTTTTTCGCTTTTTTACAAGGAATAATAATATATTAAAATCTCGCACCAATCCGTGACGATTTCTGAAACTTTCAGTGCATTTTCATAATCAGAAGCACTCAACAAAGGGCCTGCAATTAAACCCGGCGTAAACCAGGTTTATTGTTATGACCAATGGGGAATTTATTGCTAGAACCCGATTTATTGTATTTACTTTAGATATAAGTGTGAGTGGAAATGTCTAGAGCTGCCCCAAATGTCCGTTGTATATTCGTATTACTTGAATTAGGATTAGTATCTTTGGAATATACATAGACCGTGGTAATCTGTAATAATAATTACGTCTAGTACGAGTTGTGCAAAACACAGTTACGATTTTTTTTTGTGGTCGTTCCTAAGTGCTTTATAAGTAGGTAGGTAGGTATGTAGTTTACCTCTGCTTATTTGTTGAAATTGGCACATCACTGTCATACTATGAGAAATAGGCCCTACCTCTCCGTAATCAATGGGTGGGGGTGAGTTACTGCAACTAAACCACATACTGCGACTTATTTGGTTGTTTACTCCAAAGTGACGACGCACGAAATGCAACTAATCCGTTAAATGTGTGGAAGGAAACGAAACTTTTATAGTTTTCGTAAACTCGAAGACAACTTTGTTATAAAATAGTCTACAGAAGCTGATAGCTATGCGCCTGAAATCTCTTTAGAGATCAACTAAGCGATATTTGTCTAAAGAAACCTAGAAATATATCAAGCTATTTTATTCTTGCAACCGTTCGAACTTCGTTCAACCTAAGAAAGGTTGAACGGGGCAGCACTCAATAAATCCAGTCACCCTTTATAAGGGCTCATAGAATATAAAAATATTTACTTTAATTTTACTTAAACTAATAAAAAACAACTTAGGTAGGTAATCAAATGAATAACATTAAAGCCCAATTCTAAATGTTTATTTTTTGTACAATTATGACTGGTTTTGAAGCTTTGTCCCACATCGATCAAGTTTTCGTTCGATGATTAAGTTTAATTTTTTATCTTCTTTTTTATACTGCCAACACTGGAAGCTTAATAGATGCGTGACATTTTGTGTATCGACTCGAATTTAATCATAACCCCTATAGGCGTCGCCTTTAGAACTAATTTAGAATGAAGGAACTTGAAAACAAGATCCGTCAAGTGCAAGTGTAATAGCGGCAGAGGGTTTCGCACGTTTGTCAATTATACAGTACTAGCGGTCAGCCCCGGTTTCGCACAAGTAATTAATAAAAATTAATGTTTTATACGGAACCCTAACTTTTTAAAAGTATTCTATAGTCTATGTTCATCACGGAAAATTTAGGATTCTAATGGTAAAAGAATTTTCAAATCAGTCCAGTAGTTTCGGATCCTATTCAATTCAAACAAACATACAAACCAACAAACAAACAATCAAATCTTTCCTCTTTATAAGATTAGTATAGACTACATCTAGACTATCATCTATAATGAATGAATCTCTTATAATAGAAGATAGCTTCATTTCGGATGGATCGCTCGGCAACCTTCAAAGATGATAATGGAAAATTTTTCGAAAAGGTATGAAGCCTACTATGACTTCGAAAACTATTTTGAAATGTATCAACATCATCATCATCATCATCAACATCACCAGCCTATAATAGTCCACTGCTGGACATAGGCCTCCCCTAATGAGCGCCATAGATGGCATCATTATTTGGGGGTTATTGCCCATAATCCCCACGCTGGTCATGCGGGTTAGGGATCGCAGTTCGGTGTAGTTGTTCTGCAGAAGGCGCTGCTGCCCGCCCCCCGCTGTGTTTCCCTTAGTCGCCTCTTACGACACCCACGGGAAGAGTTGGGGTGGTGAAATTCTATGCCGGCACCACACGGCTGAAATATATACATACATTTAATTTAATCTAGTAATGTAATCTGGTTACATTTACAATTATGACTTTACAATTTGTTTTTAAATATTCTATTCTAATTTTCATCCTTTAAATCTGTATAGTAACACGCAATGTAGATATTATTATTTTAATTTTCAAGTTAACAGCTGAAGCAGTTGCTGGGATATTAAAGATCGAAAAATACAGACAGGGTCGTGAAAAGTGACATTATAAGGGTTTTAAAAACGATCTCAGAACCCTAAAGATGGCGGTTCGTTGAAATCGGTTGTCGTCATCGTCAGGTAGACGAAGCTATTAAAATTAGTCGAAGTCCAAGGTATTTGGGATGTGGAGATTAAAACGAAATAGTTTGCCTTTAATGTGTTTATTAGGGGCCTCTGGTATTTCGTGACAAGCTTGGGGACTTTTTATATCTTGACTTGATACGATCTATAAGTCGCGTAGCATGCGTTCATGCGACCACTGGATATGGTGATAGGCAATTTATAATAGAGGCAAGAAGTTGCATAGCTATAAATAAAATCTTAGTTTGGTTGTTTTTTTTTATAACAAGGGTAAAGTAATTCTCAGATAAAAATAGCTATTTATCAATTTTTATTTCAATTATAGAGCTCTAAGCACATCGACAGTCTTTAGAACTAGAACGGAAAAAAATTGTTAACAAGGTAAGTGCTTACACAAATTAGAAATGGTTTATTGTGTTTATGGTTTATATATTCGATTATTCCTAGTAGTTCTGTGCTGTTGTTCTGTAAAAAACTATTGAGATATAAATTCTCTTAGAAATTCAGTATCTGAGCAGGCAAGAACTACACTGGGCACTGGGTCAATTTGACTTATTCGGAGAGTGATTACTTTTTTTATATCTTTTTATCAGTGTGTTCGGTTCGATTCCCGTCTCCTAATCCCAAAGCATCCAGTCAAACAGCCATATGACCCGAACGCGTTCATTTTATATTCCGAGCCCACAAAAAGTTAAGTACACATTATAAAGACATCTTTAGAGCCGTTTGGATGTTTTTAGTCGACTTTTTGTCGAGGATCGAAGACGATTAACTAAATGGGTGTTTTAATTGCTTCGCCTTAATTGTTTGAAAAAAAGGGATTAGTTTTTTATTGGGTATATGGGTTTAAATGAGATGGATGTTTATGGGCAGCTTGCTTTTGCACGCGGCTTTGCTTTTCAGGACACTTACTTGGATTATGGTAGTTTATGTTAGGTATGTGAAAGTTGCCGTGTGGTGCCGGCATAGAATTTCACCACCCCAACTCTTCCCGTGGGTGTCGTAAGAGGCGACTAAGGGAAACACAGCGGGGGGCGGGCAGCAGCGCCTTCTGCAGAACAACTACACCGAACTGCGATCCCCAACCCGCATGCCCAGCGTGGGGATTATGGGCAATAACCCCCAAATAATGACGCCATCTATGGCGCTCATTAGGGGAGGCCTATGTCCAGCAGTGGACTAGGCTGGTGATGATGATGATGATGTGAAAGTTATGAAGGATATTTCATTTTAATTTAAAGCTCCAAAATCTTTTAAGAGTTAAATAGACTTGTCGTTTTCAGTTTCAATAATGGCTCTACCATTCTGGTGAATTTAGGATTGTTACACTTCTTGACTATGACGCGTTAAAACATACATTTCATACACCCTACAGCTTACAGAGAAACGCAGACGAAGTCGCGAGCAAAAGCTAGTAAGGATAGGTATAAAGAAAAGTCCTGTGGGCTGTTGCCGGTGTTACGGATATATCGTTGCGAATGAAGTGCAACGTAGCAAACGGCGGCGTAACGTATCACGAATGGTAATTATGATACGGTACGCCGTTCACAATAGGCCAATCATGGCCGCAGCGATATAAAAGCCACCGGAAGTAAAAATACGGTACGCCGTTTGCTAAAATGCATCAAATTTCTCGTTGAGAACGCCTTTCTAGATAGATTAATCGAGATCACGAGAACGACGCCTTATCTCGTGACTTTACGCAAAATCAAATTAATTTGTTTTTGTGTAGTAGGATTGAGAAAAACACTGCGCTAGGAAACTGTATTAATTCGACAGATATTTATAACAGCAATATCCGCACACTATGTCCACTGCTGAACCTAACGTCGCCGAATAAAGAGCCGGCGAGTACCGCAGTTAGGTGTTAAATACACAGGGTTCACAGGTACATAGGGTTCGGCTACTGCCTTCTTCTAGAAGGTAAATAGTTTGAATATAATTTTCCTCCCGAATTTCCTCAGTAGTAACAATCGGGATTTTTTTCCCGATTGTTCCCAGTAGGAACGCAGGGCTAGGTACAACCGGGAATAGGCGATAACTAACGCCTTCCTGGCAACCAAGAAATCAGCCGTGTGTCAGAAATGCGTCACTTAGACTGGAACAATACGAGTCATGATTGTATTATGAGCTCTCTCCCTCCGCTGTTTAACGTCGCTTTTATTGACGTTATACAGGATGTTCGGAATCATTATTTTACGGTATTGACCTGATAAAATTATCTATAACAATGGGTTAAAGTTTTATGCTGTAATGAAACATCTATGACTGAAAGTTTTGATGGGGATTGAATATTTGTTATACGTTCACGTCAAAAACATTCAATGGATAAAGTTTTAAATAACAGGTTTACTAAGACTTATAATTATAATAAGCATACATTTTATTATACAAATTCACGGGTGTTTCTGATTATGATCCCGAAGTTTCAGAAGGATTACACAAAGAATTCGTGTTGGATTTCTATTTCTATTTTCTTTACACACAGATGTATGTAGTGGATTGTATTAGGTACTATATTTTTTTATATATCTGCATCACTTTTCAGAATGAAATAATTTAATGACGCAAACTTATTTATATTTACATGTTACTGTAGCCAAAATATTTAGTGTGACTACGCCACCGTCACTTTTTTACTGCCCGATCCTGTCCACCCAAAGGTTGCATGGAAGAGATCGCTTTTAGCGATAAGGCCGCCGATTGTACCACATTAGATATAAGTAGTAGTTACTGTTTGTTGTTATACTGTGTTATAAGTTGCATTAAAGACATTATTATTATCGTATCTTATCAAACTCGTCGCCCAAAAACAACAAAAACTGAAAACAGTTTGGTTTCGTGAGCATCCTGTATAAGAACACTTAATTCATATCATACGCAGTATAAGTTACATACAATACAACACTATTAAGTAAGTGTAGCTTATGTTATGTTTATGGAGTAAGCAACTTTAGTTTTAATGCCTTTATTTTATTTGATCGTTAACTTCTGCATTTCGGCATATTTACTTTGAGTTTTTTGTTCTAAGGTTTTATTCCTTTTTAGCTGTTAAAGTATTATGGTTGGGATCTTAAAAGATGTGCCTTTGGACTACAAAATAGAGCTATTAAAGAGTCAGTTCAGTATCTTTGTATTAAAATTATGACATTTTATGGGACCTCCTGACTCTTAACATACGAAGCATGGTCGTAGCAAAGTCTACGACGATGAATTGTTTGTTATTTATTTCTTGATTTGCTTCATTTCATTACAGTAAACTTTTTTTATAAAAAAGGTTCATAGTTCTATTTTCTTCTTTATGAAATAAATAAATAAGAATGCAAAATGTGAAACGTACTGTTTGTCATAACAAGAAACAATGCGTTAAAAATAAAGTAGGTACCTATTAATTATTAAATTCCGGAAGACTTACGACCAGTGCGATATAATAAGCCACTATTCGAATTGAATCAAAATTTGCGAACCCAACCAAACTCAAACGCAACTCCGATTTACTAACGATTTTTGACAATTTTTATGGAAATCTGTTTTTAAGTCACTTGAGACGTGCCAAGTCGCTCATATCACCTTAATAACAGGTTGCGTTCGATTATTCGGCAGTAAATTGTACACAAAAACAGTCAAATTAATCTCACGAGTTCACGCCACTTAAGCTAACAACTACCTTAATTACGACATACAGGGTTATATGCCACTATACCGCGTTGTATGCCGCTATACGGTGTTATAAGCCGCTATACCGTGTTATATGCCGTATGCAGTAATCCACGTTGATATATCAAATGAATACAGTAATAACAATGCGATGTGATGGCAACACACAATTAGCGGGGTGGGAGGGAGTATAACTTGATAAGGGTGCGACTTCTATTCAAACGTTCTCTACCAACTTATAAAATTTACCAAATAGAAGCAATTTTTAAAAATAAGGACTTAACAAAGAAGTACCTTTTGCAAATATTTTTTTTACAAAATTACATTATATTTAAAACAGTGTTCATTGGTATTAAAAACACACAGAAAAATTATAAAATAACATCGATGTCAAAAAAAAGGTAGGTAAAACCAAATTGTTCGTTAAATAGAGTTTTTCATGTATCACCCGTGCGGACATACATACTGTGCTGTCATGTACAGAATTTACTAAGCGATTGACGCTCAGCACTGCGTTAAGCCGAAAATCTTTCCTGTTGTTGTCACATCGTTCGAAGGATGTGATAAAAATTTACTGCATTTGACTACTAATTGATGTTGCTCCTTTTTCACCCGTGCATTTCATCCCTGGCCATACGACAGTCGCTTGCCTGTGTGCGTGCACTCACACACGGGCGCTGTAATAGAGCGATGACGTGATTTCCTGCGCTGAGTTATTGCTACTGTACCGGCGCTAAATGGTTTGTACGCGGTGACCTTGGCGGGGGGATTAGATTTTTTTATGATTATGTATTTTTATCACTAAGACAAAAAGGTAGGCCTTTATTGTTTACTGTTAGTGGATTACAACATGATTTTAATGGTGCAATTACACTCCCACTAGTGTAATAGTATGTATATATAGATGTAGGTTGGTAAGTACATACTCTTGATTATGCCAATATTGGTTTAGAAATTTGCCACGGGAAAATAATTATATTTATACATACTCGAGCGCCAGTAGTACCTAGTTGGCTAAAATCAATTGTAATCAGTACAATTCATTATTTGAATAAATAAAGTAAAAATAATGCTGCAATAAAAAATAATAGCTGCCATATCATAATAATATCACAAGCGATTTCACTGATAACTTTATTGTTTCAAGAATAAAACTTCGATTATGCTTAAAATTTTAAACTCACTAAGCATTACCTGCATGAAAGTTATAATCTCGTTGTGTAGGTATTGATAATTTATGAATTATTGCACCACATTCAACTTAATGATAGTCGGTGTTATGAATTAATTAACGATAACAATAAAGTAACTTACTTACATTATTATCTCATGATATTCCCCCATAAGGAGGAATACTGAAAAGGTCTCAAAACCGATCCTTGATGTAAGCCTAGTGATCTAATAGAACTGATCAGTACTGCCGCCTTCTGTGTACTGGGTTAGGGGTTGTCATAACTATCTACATGGTATAAAACAAAGTCGCTTTCTCTGTCCTCATATCCCTATGTAGGTATGCTTAAATCTTTAAAACTACGCAACGGATTTCGATGTGGTTTTGTTAATAGATAGAGTGATTCAAGAGGAAGGTTTTGTATTAGGATCGGACCCGTGCGAAGCCGGAGGGCGTCGCTAGTAATACAATAAATCAGCATAAAAAAACTGCAATTTCATAGTTAAGACCTAATTATAACTTTAACCTCAACTTCCAATACTTGCACGATAAGGACGAGTATTTTTGAGACTAATGATTAATATAAAGATAAAACAAATTATCAGACATATTTAAATCACCCATAGGTATTTATAATCTAATCATTTTTCATTCGATTAATCAATACTATCCTATCATTTTAATGCGGAATAATAACTGATAACAGAAATTGCTGTTACTTATTGCGCTTTATTTATCGCTAATTGTTTTTACTAAGCTTATATATTTTATAAAACCTATATGAGAGATAAGAGTTATTATTTAGTCCTGTAAATGTTATGTAATTTTTGATGACATGATTACATGAAGTTAATATTAATTATACAGTAAACAGAATTGGGAAGTAATTTGTGATTTTAAGACTTCATTATCAAATTTAAAATTCTTTATTCACCATGCTTATTTTTTTGTTTTTTTAGGTAGCTTTTTCGCAGTCGCCCCGTAACCACGATCGCTGCAACGCGATGGAAACGTAGGGGAAAATAAAAACAAAAGGTACGCGATAAATACCCGATAAATATTCTTTAATAGGTAGCTTTGTTTTCTCATAAAGTAAAGCTGCTTTTGTCTTTACATTGATTTGGGAGATGGTTATAAAACTTTGAAAATCAAACCTCACGACAAAGTCACGTCGCCGCGCCAGAGGGGGTGGAGAAGGTAACAACTCATAAAATTAAGCGATTTGGATGTGAGTTAGTCTAACTGTGAGAATCACCGCGTTAACAGTCCGCTAGCTGTCTCTCTCGCACACTCATACATCGCACATGGTGTGTTTACGCTTACATCCACACAGAGAGGGAGCCGCGGAAACACGCCAGTTCAACGTTACATCGCACTGAAGCGTTCCGTTTTTCAAATTGACAGGTTTGTATTCGCGCCTTTTCGTTCGTTCGGGAAAATATTCTGTGAAGTGAAGTGTCTTGTTACGGATTTTTCGTGAAAGGTAGGAAAGTTTCTTTTTAACTTTTAATTTATACCGTCAATACTAAACATTTTATTTTTACCTAGATGTTATTAATATATCTATTGAGTTTATAATTATTTTATCCGCAGAAACCTTTTTTTGTAAGGTAGGTGCTCTGCTTACCTAAGTTATTTCTATAAACAGACCTTGGAGCTTTATATAAATACGCGAACAACAAAAAATTATCCTAATAAACAAACATGTGAGCGAAAATCGTAGCCATCATCCTGATATTTCTCCTGATAGTATAAATGACTTGTGATGTGATGACATTCCGTTTCGTGCATGGCAATCAATCGAACAATAAGGATAAAGAAAATTAGTTTATTTTCATATATTTTGCCGTTGTCATTATCGTTAGATAAGCAGGTAAACGTACATAGCTAATCGTTTACCTACCTATCTAGATACCTAGTAGTAATTGTTTTTTTTACTAGTGGTCCGACCCGATTTCGCAAGGAAGAAAAATTTTAAAAATTTACAACTTTTACACATACGTACCATACGTTGGGTTACATTATTTAAGTTTCCATACCTACGGAACAATTTTTTGAAAATATTCTATATATGTTCATCAGGGTAATGTAGGTACCATTTATTGGTAAAAGAATTTTTTAATTCGGTCCAGAAGTTTCGGAGCCTGTTCAATCACACAACAAAAACACAATTAAATCTTTCCACTTTATAATATTAGTTTAAATAACTGGTTTTTTGCGTTACGTTAGTTTTTATGTAGTTAGAACTACATAAAAACGAACGACTTGCATTAATTACTTATTTTTTCATTAATTAATTACTATACAGATGACTCTTTAGTCCCGTCCGATATTATATTATTTAATTTCCTAGTTGTATGCCAACAAAACTACTCGCAGTGTCTGGGCCACCTGAGCTAAGTTATCAAGTGATATGCAATGAAGTAAAAGTAATTAGCAATTAAGATTGTGTAAGATAATTTGATAGGAAATGTTCGTGCAACGCGCGGCCGGTGTTGTAATCTGCTTTATGGCTACTTTAGATGTATAACTAGCGGTCCGCCCCGGCTTCGTACAGGTATTTAACAAAAAAATAATGTTTCGTGTGGAACCCTAAGTTTTTTGAAAATGTTCTATAGTTATGTTCATTAGGGAAAATTTGGGATTCTAATGGTGAAAAAATTTTCAAATCGGCCCAGCAGTTTTGGAGCCTATTCAATTCAAACAATCAAATCTTTACTCTTCATAATATTAGTAAAGATATATGTAGATATCATGGTTACTGTTCATTAGCTTCCATCAGGCCGGAGATACATACGACTATTTGTCTGAGGGGTCGTATTCGACTAGCCGAATGCGTTCAATGCATTAGTAAACACACAAATCGTCTTTGAACAGTCTGATATTGTAACTTATATTTTATAGGCGGTTGTTACCTTCTCACACGTAAATGGCTAAATGGATATCAATGTAATTAGCAAAAGGCTACTTGACTAAGCGTGTGCGGATTCACGGATAGAAGCTAGAGATGGGTTGTTCTGTGTAAATGGAATGGCAGAAAAATTGATTTAAAAATATTTGTTTCCTTTCCTCCGAAACTACATTTGGTGATAGGAACGGATCATCATATAGGTAAGAACATTATTAAAAACATAGTTATGGCTATTTTAACTGAGTTAAGTAATTGGGCGACTTGCTTGTACAAACATTATACTCGTCATCATTTTAAAATGATTACAACTACCGTAAATTTTATATTTTCTTGATAGTCTTGCCCCGACGCACATAATGAGAGGTTTGACAAAGTTAACTGACTTATGCCATGACACGCTTACTTATTATTACACGAAGGTACTTTTCCATTTATTAAAATTAAATCTAGTTCGTAACAACTATAACATTATATAAGAAAATAGCTTTCGACTATTTTCTTATATAATGTATGTTAGAAATGGTTTTTAAGTACCTAATATTTTCGGAACTCGAATAAGACTGGATTAGTAACATTAAACATTAAAGTCAGCAGGCACTTAATTTTCCAATACATTTTTACTAGACTGTTCTTATGGGCTAATTTTAGCCAGTTGTGATCTCAAGCACACGGGTCGAGGGTGGCCGCAACGAGACTCGTTAATAAATGATGTCGTTATTATTACAATAAGTTACAAATATATAAAATAATTCACTAACAAAAGAAAAAAAGGAATAATCGGCTTTGCTCTTACAACTCGCCGACTACAACAATGGCTCCAAAAAGTCATTAATTTACGATGAATTATAGTGTAGATCACTAAATGACAGGCAATGTCAAATAAATAAAAGCTAGCTAGATAACTATAACGTTATAGTGTACCAGAACTATTTAGTTGGTAATTGTGTAAATAGCGATCAAAAATATCATATAATTATGTTATTGCAGGTTTTAATAGTATGTTAGTTTGTATGCTGCCTATGTTTGTGAACCAAATAAAATGTTTATCTATCTATCTAGGTACGATCGATTACCTTGGTACCTACTGTTATCAATGGATCTCATGGGTAGAATTTACTTCCTTTGTCCTCCGGCTAGGTGGGATGACGACCTGCGAAAGACTGCTGGCAGATACTGGATGCGACAAGCTCAAGACAGGGCGCTATGGCGCGCATTAGGAGAGGCCTATGTCCAGTTGGTGCTCATTAGGGGCGGCCTTTGTCCAGCTGTGGACTAAGATGAACTCATGTCATGATGCTGATGAGGATGATCAGCAAACATTATCATACATTCCTCAGGAACACTATCACCTGTATCTAATCTCTCTCTCCTAGCTAATTAAATTCGTATCTATGGTGAGGTCAGATTGCTTTATCAATAGTTCCCTATCAAAATCGAATGATACTGATATGCGATAAATACCCAATTAATAGTCTCTAATGTCAACAAATCGAGAGAAATTTTTAAAAGTTTTTACACGAGGAACTTAGTAATACTTAGTAATACTATTACTAAGTAGTAGTATAATAACTTAGGTACAATACGTCTGAACAAAATCTCTACAAAATTCAGTGGCCACCAAAAACTTTGTAGAACGGGTTCACTTATTCTACAAATGCCCCAAAATAAAACACTAATTGAAAACACGGAATCCCCATTTCATAAAGCAGTCTCTTTTATATTTTTTGGGGAGAAAATGTAGCCAAAACATCTAGTTGGTGTGTACATTCGTCTATAGGTCGTACATTCGTACATTTCCACATCATTCACTTATTTGTTCGTGCACTTAGTCTTTTCCACACGATACTTTTGTACAGTGAAAAGTGGTTCGAATCTGAAAAGTATTGTTTTTCCGTTCTGATACTTGTAATTATCACGTTATGTAGCATTTAATTGAGATACTAACGATAATAATCTTTTTTCGACGATAAACATATTCTTTCATAATATGATACGTGTCGGATATTATGTTGGTATCTCTCTCTCCCTAGCTAGTAGATAGATGGATAATATTTATTTGGTTCACAAACTTAGAAAGCATAAAACATAAAACAAACACAGAAAATAAAGCAAACTTGGACAATAACGTATGTAGGTATCGTTATATGATACTAGTGGTCCGCCCCGGCTTTGCACGGGTTTTTACATAAATTGAATTTTTCATGTGGATCCCCAACATTTTTTTTTATATTTTATAGTTATGTTCAATTCACATTATTTAAGTAATTCAAACAAACAATCAAATCTTCCCGCTTTATAATATATGTATGTACAAATATAGAAGTACAATGTTACAACGTGTCACTTAGAAATATCTTAGAAACAACAACATAAAACAAAAACAAAAATTTTCAGAGTAGGTTCGACTCATTATTTTAAATAGTACCATAAGGTGGTCAGTTAAAGTTCCTCCACGTCGTCGCTTTATTTATTGAAATACAAAAATACTGATTATTTTTGTCTGAATAAACTAGAGCATATCGAAAGAGAACTTTAATTTTGGATCGTCAATTAAAAAAGATTAGATAAAATAGTATCCTGCATGCAGGTGGCAGCACTGCGCCGATGTCCGGTCATCTGATAGATATGACATTAATCGATCACGGCGGACCGAGCGGATGCCAACTAGGGGGGGGGCCCCGGACGGATAGTCCGGCTTTACTGAGACTATGAAGTTGCTCTAAAACTCTATCGAAAAACGTTTGAGCTACGTAATTATTTTAATTTACGACTAGCCCTGATAATCATATGCAGTCTTTCAAAATAACTACTTTTTGTAGGATTAAATTTTGCATCAGTAGGAAGTCATAGATTACTTGAGATATGACATAGACTTCAGGTCTATGATTTACTACGCCAAAATTTGTCAAAAGCTTATGCTGTAGAGTTGAATAATATAAAAGTCATTAACTTTTTAGAAGAAAATCAATGAAATCTGATATAAAAGTCAAAAGCTTGCTATTTAGAGCGTTGTCAAACTTTAAACTTATTCAAAATGCAATAAAGAAATTAATCTTTTTCGGCTAACAATTTTCCGGCTATTCCACTCTACCACCACTCTAGTAACAACTTGTGTGGCCTTTGATACAACCGCCATCTTCAAACCCTACAACATTATAATAAAATCAAATCGCGAAAACTCAAACGTGTTAATTCCCTACATTTCCTGGACTCTTTTTGATGTGACTCTTTGATTCCGTTATAATTTACGCGGCTGGGCCGATGACAGCAGTGGGACGGTTCAAAAGGTTTTACTATGTTGACAACACTGGTTTTGATATGTAACGTTTTCGGGTTTCTTGTGTAATCTACCAACACCATGGTGTATATTTGTAGATACTTATATTTAGGTGCCCATTTATTTTTATTACCTTAAAGACTTTCATTTGATTAATCATACCTACTTTCAATTTCATTCTATATATCACTTTAAGGCTCGGTAAGTATATGCTAATATTTATACAAAACATCGTAGGTATCATGCATTTATTGTTTTTATAAAAAAATCTTGGTTCTTTAACAGATGGTGACAAACTAGTCGCCACTGTTTATGGTCTGTATGCGCCAAACCTTAATGCCTTACGTACGGGGTTGATATATACAAATAGTACTTACCGTATATTATATGTTTAATTACCTATCAACAAGTAATTAACCTTAATGATGCAAGTAATACCTACTATATCAATGTTTTAATTAACTGTGCTCACGTAGCGCTTTTCATTGACGTTCATGATTGTCCCAGTTATCGTTTTCAAGAAAAGGTTATTTTCGACTTTATTGTTATTAAGTATAAGGAATGCTCGCTAATATTTGTGATGCTGACAAATTGTGCAGTTATGTAGAGTCAGGGAATTTTCGTTTATGTAGAGCATTCAATTATTATCCGTGATTCTTTTACAAACAATATCATGTGGTTCCATAACGCAAGCTCTTTACTTTTTACTGACGGTAATGATGCCCTTTTTGAAAAGGCCCAAAATTATTTTATTTGTTTTATGTAAGGCTAAAGCCAAACGAGTGTAAATTTTGGATTTGACAATTATTCTTAAACTTATCTATATCTATACTAATATTATAAAGAGGAAAGATTTGATTGTTTGTTTTTTTGTATGTTTGTTTGTTTGTTTGTTTGAATTGAATAGGCTCCGAAACTACTGGACCGAGTTAAAAAATTCTTTCACCATTAGAATCCTTAATTTTCCGTGATGAACATAGGCTATATAATATTTTCAAAAAAGTTAGGGATCCGCATGAAAAATTCAATAATTGAACCGTGGGCTGTATATTCAACCTCTTTTTCTATTATGGCGCGTCAGAATAGAAAAAGAGGTTGTATAGCGCACGGTGCTTGCTTTTTCTCTACGGCCAGTGTCAGTTTTGGAATGTCGAGTCAATGTCAAAAACCCCAATGCTGTTAAAAAAAGTAAAGATCCGTATGAAAACTGTGAAACCCATCGTTTTAGTGTGTATAATTTCTGCAATTTTTGTTTAATACCCGTGCGAAGCCGGGGCGGGCCGCTAGTCACCTTATATAACAATTGACCGCTGCCTTCATAGGTCCTGTGTGTGCCTCACTATGAATGATATTTTTTGATAGAGCGCATTTTAGGGAACTCTAACAATCACAACGCTACTCCCCTGATCACGACAATCATCTAGTCTATTTAATTTCCAAACATTTACCTAATAATTTGTACAAAAAAAAAACACAATATGGCTACGAAAATAAAGAGTCAAAAAATTCACGACTCAAAATTTGACAAGTTTAAGAACTGTCAAAGGATTGTTTCTAACTTGTTCTAATTCATAAAAGAGTTTATATACGGGGAAGTTTAGATAGATGGATAGAAAATACTTTATTATACCACACAAAGAAAGAAAAAAAATACAAACATACAAACAGACATGCTTACAGTAGAGGAAGTATAAAGGGTGGCCTTATTGCTATGAGTGAATTTTAATTTTAGATAATCCTATAGAGTACCTATAGAATAGTTGTTTTATAATAATTCTGTGCTAACCTATATTTTAATATCTCAAAACTAATTACTCACCGATAAGGCAGGTAGTAACTATTTATGTAATAGCTATATTAATTTTGGGAATCGATACTGAAAATATTCCACGATTATCTTCGTCAGACTAGATAATATATATTATTAAATACATTTATTTACTATCTCTTAACAGATACTTTACTTAGTTGATTAAATGTTTTATCAAATAATAAAGATTTGAAATTTATTGGCCAGGCGATATCAACAATTCAACATCTTTCAAAACAAAGAAAAATCCCTACGTAGGAAAGAAAAGGGGTAGAATTGGGGTAGAGGCGTTGTGAAGACTATAAAAACCGATAACTTCTGTTGACAGTAAAACAGTACTTTCTCCCGTTCGCAAGCATTATTCAGGGATATAATGTATCATATATTATTTTCAGATTTCAATAACTTTATTTCTTTAGGCTTACAAATTAAGCACTTAGACAAATCTAATTTCATACAGTAATTTATTATAAATTAAGAAATAAGCTTGATTTCTCTTCACTTCAGTTTTTGTGGAAGAAGTGAAAAAGAAACCACTTGTACATTCATATCCTACACGTTTATCCAGGTGTAGGTGTAATGGAAAACAAAGAAAAAAACATCGATAAATTGCAAAAAAAATCTATTAGATCTTTGAGTAGTTTTGAAACAGAGCTTATAAACACCCAAACTGAAAATCTTAACTGCATTTATAATATTATTGGGTAGTGTATGGAATTCCCATATTGTAGGGTATTAATATTGACATCGGTAATTCTGTAAAGTGTTTTTGCGTAACTGCTGTGATTTGACTGTCACAGTAGCATTGCACTGGGCTCGGAACACAACCTCACCGAGTCTTTGTTTCAATTTGCGACTAGGGCTGTCCCGTAGCTTCTAAGAATATTATTGGTACTCGCTGCGCCGCTGTCATAATAATAATATTTCATAAAAAAAAACAAACTAAAATGGACTTCGTTTCCCTTCAATTTTCATAAATACGAAGAAAATGTATGAGACCAATTTGGGATAATTTTCAAAACAAGAGCGAAAAAAGAAATCAAAACCGTCTATGACTGACGAACAAATAAAATAAAACATCACATTATTCATACAGCTAATATATACATATACAACATAGAGCTCCCTCCTTATTTCGAGAGACTTAGTACCTATTTCCGGCAAATGCTAATTGGTTTAAATTCAAACAAGATTCAGATTCAGATTCAATAACTTTATTTCTTTAGGCTTACAAAACAAGCACTTAGACAAGTCAAATTTCAAACAGATAATTATTAAAATAAGAAATTATTTGTTATTGATTTCTCTTCACTTCAATTTTAATTGTGAAGTTTTCATTAAGTGAAAAAGAAACCACTAGTTTATTCATATGTAACTTATGTGTCTAATACAATTTTTGTTTTGCCTATCTAAATCTAGTTTAATATGATTTAGATACATGTCAACAGTTATTTAAATTGGTACCAAAAACTAAGCACAACATTCAGTTTTACAGTTAAGGATTACGGGACCAGTCTGTCATATTCCATATTTATCAAAAATCTATTTGCTAATCGATATTTTTATTACACTGTCGGTCGTGAAAAGGTTCGAGTTACAGTCAGACAGACAAAGCCTACTAATCGTTCAGAATAAAATATATAGAGAACGCTGTATTTCCTTGTGAATGGAACTTCCGAGCTTGTTGTTTTAATGCGAGTACCTATTCATTTTATGATAATAATAAATTCCAAGTACAGTTAACGGTAACAAAGCAATAATCGTTAGATATCCTTAATCATGCAATTAATCGGTTTAAACTGTCCGATAAGTGTTAGGAAATTTAATTAAAAACCTAAATCCCTTAAGGAAAAATAAACAATGAATAAATAAGTTCTGGCGATTTTATCTGTTGAATAGAATCTCAATATCAGACAGAATCGAGAAAAATCGTTGAGAAAATTCAAGCATTTAGAAAACTTACACATTTACATAGTAAGGATCTATTAAGTCCCTTCACTCCATTCTTTGACATACAGAAAAGAAAGCTCTAGCTTCTTTCGAATTATCACAGTTCAATTATCAAGTTTCACAATATTACAGAGCACAATTCACACTTGGATACGCAAATATCACCAGCCTTATCACAGCAAGACAGGGCGCTATGGTGATCCCTAGTGGAAGGCTATGTCCAGTAGTGGACTATTTTAAGCTGATGAGGAATAGAAGGCATATGGCAAAAGGTATCCTTTACCTATTTAAAACTCAGTTGACTCTCAAATGCCTGCCGTCAAAATGACAGCAACTCAAAATCGCAGTTGCTGTCATTTTGACTGCTCTATTGTCATGTTTACAAAACCAGCTCAATATCCGGATAAAGACGACCGTTACCTCTCCATTTGAAGGAGCGTTGTAGTGACAACCCTGATTTGTCATTCCAATAAAAATCAATCAGCAGCGATGAGAGTTGATCCTTTATATATGTGTGCGTGAGAGGGGGAAGCTTTCCACTGGATAATGCACTTTACCCTCTTGTGATAGAGTTGGCATCTGTTTGGGAAGTGAAAGGCTTTGTTTATCGATGTAATTCGGCGGTTTCGCCGGTTTTTATGGTGAGAGAGAGTTTGATACATTTCGTTATGGATCGCTGAACGAATGTGTTTAGCGTTATGTTATGTTATCGGTTCGATAGCCGGGGTTTAGTTGTTCGATCCGCTTACCTGGCATGTGTAGCTTTTATCTAAGGTAGCATCTACATTATTAGACTTTAATAATGGTAAATTCCTATTATATTCCTTCTGGGCCCATTACATCGGTGCACAAAGCCCCTGTGTCGTGATCGATTCTAAAACAGAGTTTTAAACAAAGGTTCGTAAAAACTTCCAGCTATGTTTAAAAAATACAGATAAAAAAGTATGTCAGTTTAGTCCGGTCCATGCTTGCTGACGATCACTTAATTAACAACAAACATGTATGTATATCAAATTTAAACCTAGCTTAGTTATTGATTCAAAGCTATTGGTAAAACAGACCCCGATAATTTCCATTCAATTAGACTAGTTACAGTATCTATTTCCACAATCCTGTTAACCATTACTATCAAAGGCGATCCGTCGATCCTGAATATCTAAGCCCCGTCTGTTTGTTACAGGAAGCGCGACTTCAAAGCCGCGACCGTCTTCAAAGACCTCATCAATCCAAAGTGGGCTATTAAATGATTCAATCATAAAAATAAACATGATATTCTGTGAATAGCCGCCCCGATGAGTGGCCGAGAGATGCTGACCGTGGTTCCCTACTCCGACCTGGTAGAACCGGACCAGCCCGCCAACGACTCAGGGTACGACTGCGACCGAAGCCCTGAGCCCAAATTAATCGTCGATGATGATAAAGAACTAAATGATGAAGAAATCGATGTCGAGGGCAAAACAGAGGAAGAAAAGAAAGAAGACGCGTTAGAGTCTTGGCATCCACACGTTTATGGTAAACCCCCGAAAAAGCCGACCCCACATACGATAGAGAATATCCTAGGACTGAACAAAGTGTGTGTCAGAGAAAAGAGTGTACAAGTTGAAGGTAGGAAAGACGTGAAATATTACGATGATAGAAAAGTTTTGAACGATAGAAAAGTGCAGGACGATCGAAAAGTGCTAGATGATAGAAAGTTGAATAAGAACAGACTGCAAGAGCAGCTGCTGCAGCGAGTGAGGACTAGTGACAGTGAGGTGGACAAAGTGTACGCCTTCAAGGATGATCAGCCGCTGAACCTGTCTGTGCCCAGGAGTAAGGATTGGAGAGATGACGACAGGAATAAAGGTGAGACATTGATTTGCAGGCTAAACAAAATATACTTACTCTTTGAGGGTAACTATTTAACCTTCTTTGTGAATGAATTACTGAACTCAGAAGTTGCTGACTCAACTTAAAAATTATTCACAAAAATGGTTTTTAACTTTTTTTGATAACATCTGCCATAGGGTTTTGCTCTACCAAAACCCTAAGACAGAAGTTAGGGAGTGACACTCACTTGATAAAAGCATTTTTTTTTATTGAGGAACTTGACTTGACTTTTCGTCGATTTACACGTCATTAGTCTCGTTCGTTCCATTCAAGGGGGGAACCAATGGGAAATAGTATTAATGAAACTGAAAGATGTAACAAAATTATGCCTTGTGAAACTTTGGAGCTACGACGGAAATTATTTCTAATTCTAAGTCTTCAATAAATTTAATGGGTAGTACATAAATACCCGGATGTAGCTATAATGAATTCGCCAAACTCCAGCAATATTTATTCACAGTCAGTAAAAACTCATCAAGGCCCACTTGCACCACTTGCTTAACAGCTCGGAAAAATTAACAAACAAAACAATAGCCAGTAAACCATCTGCTATGTGTCGATAAAAATGATTACCCTCCCAAGTTGCGAAGCACTTAAACGAACGGCCCCGCTCCAATTGACGCTGATTTACAACCCGCCGGGTTATGGTCTTCGGGGAAGCCGCGTGAGGTTTATATTGATGGTTGTTAATTGGTGGCACTTGGAGTGCTTATTTTCGGTTGTGCGGGTACTTTGAGCTCGTTATTGGTATTTTTGACCGCGTGTTTAATCATCTGTCTATCCTCTGTTTTACGAGCGAAAACATCACCCATGCTTACCACGTACTCTACTCTAACGTCTTGTAGTACCTACGAGTACATAGATACCTGGGTTTGACTGCAGTGTAGTTTACATACATCAGGTATTGTCGTCGTCGTTGCAGTGATGGATATACGAGTTTTATCACATAGGTATAAGGGCGGGTCTAAAATATAACGACCTTATCGTCCTATTCTTAAATACAAATACAACAACAAGAGAACTTGATAGAACGATGCATAAAGTTAAATGAAGTTAGGTGTTTTAGAGCTAGGTACCAGGCTTACAGGCACCATTAAAGAGGCCATATTAACCTAGCATGGTTACTCGTATCTCCTACAGGGAGTCTAATTTAAGTTGCCTAACTATCGCAGATATTTCGGTAGCCAAATTGTCTAGGACTATATTAAAGTAAATGTTTTTCTGAAAAATAAAGTTTTACTATAGCTGGATGATGGATTGGATAAACTTGTTTCCCCTGTTGGGGAGCTAACGGCTCTATAGTCCGAAAAGAGTTCCAAAATTTTCGATTAGTCGGGATCTGAGGGAAGGTCGCGTTCAAGTCCCTCCAAAATTGGAAAGTTTGGGTATATTGTTTATTTTCTTCAAGATTACTAGACTACTTGCGCAGTATAATAACAAAAATCATAGCTAGATGATGCTCCGTGAAATGTTCAGCATCAATAAACAAAGTAAAAGAAACAAAATGAATAACGACCAATATATTCATAGTTATTGCTATCAAGGATAGTGAATTGGCACTTACTGTTAATCCGTCGGATGTATTTCAGCGGCTAATTACGGGTTGTTTGTCGGCCATAGCCGTCTATTTGTCAATCGGTATTAGGCCTATTCCGGAGGTTCTGAGAAACGATTACGGAGCTATTCCGATCCTGTGGATGAGTTGAAGGATCGCTCCACTTGATTTTATTTTTTTATGACGATACTTGTAAAATAAGTTGCATTTAAATAGAATATGTCCTGAAAAAGTATCAACGCTGCATAAGTAAATAAGTCTTATTAATTTTAAAGATTCTGAAGCATTATGAAAGTTAAAATAATGTAGAGTAGGTACCTAGGTATTAATTGATGACGTAAACTAGACTAGGTACCTACTGCTTCATTATCATTATTTAGAATAGTAAAAGATACACCTTATTTCAATATTATTATTTAAGTAAGTTTATATAGTATTTGTAGGTCAAGTATAGTATTTAATGTAAGTAATAGTTTTTTCATTTTAGTGCCATCGTCTTTGCCTGGAAGAGATCGCTCATAGCAATAAGGCCGGCCTTTATACATCCTCTACTGTAAGCATGTCTGTTTGTAATGTTCTTCTCTTTCTTTATCTGGTATAATAAAGTATTTTCTATCTATTTAGACTAAATGGATTTTTTAAGGTAATTAGTAAGTGGTACAAAATCTCCAAATTTACCGGACAAAAATAATGAAGATGGCATGGTATTTATATGTATCGAAAGCCTCTACAAGCCTCTACTTATTTAAAGACAGCAAGTGCACTCAATGAGCTAATTTGAAGTGACACAGGCCTTTTGAAATCTCCAATCGTTGTTTTAATCGAGCGAGTAACTTCTCATCCAAAAACGCAAACTAAACTCTATTACAAAGAGTTAAGTGCGATACAAGTTGGTATCGGAACGTCCTAGCGAGTGGCTATTGGCTAAAACAGCTGCGCTCAGGGTTGTCACTTGCCAATTTATTCTTGGAATATTTCGGATTATTGGCCGGGTACAGGCTTATTGCGTCAATGTCGCGAGCGATGTCAATCCAGGGCTGGGGATTTGGGAATTCGGTAAAAGATATCATACTAATTTTATGAAGAGGAAAGATTTGATTGTTTGTATGTTTGTTTGTTTGAATTGAATAGGCTCGGAAACTAGTCCGATTTGAAAAATTCTTTCACCATTAGAATCCAAAATTTTCCGTGATGAACATAGGCTATAGAATATTTAGGTTCCGTATGAAAAATACAATTTTTGTTGCATACCCGTGTGAAGCCGGGGCGGACCGCTAGTAATATATAAAATACTGATTGCGATTTGGAATATAGTTTCTGAATGACGTAACTAAACTAAAAACTAAATTATATTCATTGTAAATTGTTATACCTAGTATTTACTTAGGTATTGCCCAATTAGATAACTAAGTACAGAAATATATTGTTTCACCATAACAAATCATAATCTAATCACTATCAAGCAATCCCTGCACCTATTGATATTTATTTAATCTTAATAAATATTTTGTAAAATGCTTATCAATTTGGATCATTGATTACGTTGATTGGATTAGATACCTTACATACTTTGTGAGTAGGTAATTTATCTTGAAACTGTATCAATTGGATCTTGGCATGGATCCCTAAAATGGCTTATTCCCAGAGGTCCACGACTCCACTGTTTTCAAAAAACTTAGGCTCATACTTTGATTCCCAAGAGGTGCACGATATATTTGAAATAACGTTTTTATTTTAATGTCAAAATATAAGATTCATTCTATTTACATATAACAATTATACCATCTTTTAATCATTATTTATCTATGAATAGTAAAAGAATCAATAAAATTTGTCCAAAATTTACGGGGAAATCATATTTATCGTTAGTTAACTTTCTTCCTTACTTTTTGTATTCCGATAAAAAAGCAGAAATTTATTTGACAACGTTTCCACGATGCAAAACTACTTAAGTATTTATAATATTTCCTCGTAGCAAGAAACCAATCTGTCAAGTATTACTAATGTAATTTGTATTTTGTGACGTGTCCAAGAGTCCTGTAAGGTCTAAAGGAAATAAAGCACTTTGGTTTTGATTCTGTAGTATCGCGCGGCAACCCTGTCGCCGAGTTAATTCGCGACGGATGCCGATACGGCCGAGTATAAATCGCAGAGTCGTCTCCTTGTTTAGACTATGATTATAAAGCTATATCTGATCTCTGCACTCGTTTGTTTGCAGCCGAATGGTTCCAATCGTCTGCGAATGCTTGACGTCGCGGATCACAAACCGCTTTGGTGTTTGCGACGGTTCTAAGTAATTTCATGAAGCGGCTGCGTGCTTTTACCTACAAGACGTCCTCGCGTCGTGCCTAAGGAACGATTTTTTTTATGCTGGACAATCCACACAGCTTCGTCTAGCCCCAAGTGAGCTTGTCTTTTGGGTACTAGTGATAGACTTAATACATACATAGAATACATAGAATAATGCATACATATTTGTGATAATATATAAGTTAGAAAACGACCAGAACAGCCTAAAAATATCTGCGGATGCCCCGACGCGAAAATCGAACCCGCAACCACTTACATTCGCAAGAGGACCTTCACCCACCGCGCCACAGCATAATATGCTATTAAATCTTCTGATAGTTGAACATACCTACTATGATTAACGTTAATTTTGCGTCACTGCTATGAATTAGTTTATCTGCAATCATGCAGACCATGCCTTGTCATCCCATTATATTCAAAACCGATAATAAATTATTATGTTGTCTAAGCCTTCCAAGAGCTCATTGCAAAAGTGGTAGATGGTCAGTAATTCACCGGCTCTTCAGATATGCCACACATCTGCGCGCACGCATCGCAGACAAACTGTCAATCCGAACATCAATCCGCCTGTGAAGTCGCCGTCATTAATTATCCACTTTACAGTTTCCTCATTAAAAATTTAAAATTTCCGGTGTTAAATCAGCTCCGGCACAGTGGTGCAACAACAGCTGCTCCACTTTATGACATTTGATACATGCCTGCTGTCTTGAATTTGTCACTAGGAATTGCTTGCTGGAAGACTTGAGATGTTTAATTACATTAGCTTTTGGTTTGTAATTCCTTCGGTTCTTGTACGGTTCTCCAATCTTGGCAATCTTATTGTAGTCATAGGCCCACCGACTTTGGTGTCTAGACTCCTGAAAGAGATCGAATGTAGAGTGTGTTTGCGATAAGGGTGCCCATTGGTTTTTTTATGTAATGTTCTTTTTCTATTTAATAAAACATTTAATCGTATGCATTAATCGTTTTAAACTCATACCAACACTAATCGTGGTAAATAGCTTAACATTTTATTCCAAATATTCCTTGTTTGACTACCGTTTGATTTTTTATTGTATTCTAATTTTAATTTTCTTATTTAATTTTCGAACCAGAAATCATCGAAATATTTGTTTATTTATACTATATTTATACGCCGAAAATGTTAATTATGATATTTTTGACGGATTGTGGTAAAACGTACTTGACTACCTCTGTGGCACGGCGGACAAAGTTCGCCTGCGATGCAGAAGATGGTGGGTTTGATTCCCACCATGTCTTAGGCCTATTGCAAAACGGCACAGTTCAATTACCTGGCCTCTATCCACTATTGAACGATTAACCATAAATATGATCGTCATCCATATCGGCGAATGAAATTAATTTAGTATACCTACCAAATCAACGTTCGTTTTGCAATTGGCCTAGTTATTTTACAAACAGGGTAATTATACATAGGATCCGGCTGTGTTTAAAATACTTTATATATTTTTAACTTCTGAGAGGCTGATTATAGGATCCGGCGGTGCTTAAAATACTTTGTTTCTTCTTAACTCCTTCTGTAACTGCCTCAGCTGTCCTGAAGGCCTGTGCTTCCATTCGCAGGTGTCTCTCATCCTCCAGCTGCGGCGTTATATAGAGATTTACCGTCTGTCCGTCTGTTTGTACAAGATTTACACCGCTCGCGGTTTCTATGGTTTCATCGGCAGTTTTAAGTTTATGGCGTTTTGTTTTAGAGACGCAGCATTTTTGAGAAAAAACGACTTAGAATACTCTGAAAATATATGGTAGGTAGGGACTTACTTTTCACCATCGATAAAATACCAAGGTATATTTTATGCAATTTGTTAAAAACAAAGTAACTTATAAACGAATTTTTTGTTTGTTTATATTGCTAGTGATTTGTTTGGTTCTCTAGTACCTACTACTGTTACTTCAGAAAGACAAATACTAGTAATACTATTTTCCCGAATGTATCTTTCTGTTCTTGATATCTCCCAGAATAAGTAACACAAAAATTGCTTTTTAAGTACGCATAAATAATATCGCACCTAAACTGACAACCCTAGTACCACTCAACAAAATATCGATTAACTCCTTAATCGATACTAAACTACTAGACGTTCCTAGAAGCACTAGTCTATGGGTAGGCAATGAGTTCCCATTACTGGGAGTAGGTACCTGGTGCCACACACTACGTGGGAAACCAGTTTGTAAGGCTGAGCCGGCGACGAGAGCGTAGCGATGAGCGGGCTCGCGGAAAAGAAAACACAAAGACATGAGGATGGTTTATGAGATTCGCGATTCGACTCCTTAATATCAATTCATGACTGACGCCCAACGTTCTAAATGGCAAATTTTTGTAAAATTTACATGGGTAGGCATTTTAGGCGTTTATGAGTTCCCATTACCTCTATAATGCCTATAATGTAATAATTCAAATAGCATAAAAAAACAGCCGCAGCCAGGTTCTTGGGGATACTTTTAATATTGATAATGTGCAGTTGAGCTACCTTGTAGATTATTTGCAACAGTCTGCAGATATCTCAATTATTGCGGTTGTAAATACTAGTTCTTATTTGCTTATTTCATTGTAATTTCTTTTATAATATAGATATATATATTAATAAAGATTTTACCCAGTCAAATAAAAACCTTTGTGGGACTTATCACTTTAACTAGTAGATTAACCACATTTTTTGTAACTTCGCTCCCCGCTCCGCTTATGCCTGTGCCACCTGCCAGCAATAAGTTCGCTGACAGCACAATTAAAGAATCGCACTCGTTGTATCAATTACACACAGAACTGCTGTTGCTAACACGCTTCGGAGAACTACGGTTATTGTTTCCCATTCGTTTTTTTTGTGCTATTCATTTTACGGGCACAATTAACCTGATGCAGGTCTTGACAGAGCGTCTTTGCTCCCCTTGGAGTCGATCATCAGCCTAACAGCCTATGTTAGTTCAATGCTGGACATTAGGGCATGTAATATCGGAAGGTTTTCAATTCCGATACTGATTTTCGATATTAGATCTCAATATCGGAATTCCGATATTAATATCGGAATTGCCCATATTCCTTAGAAATAGCACATTTTCTTTAAATATTGCACAAATTCGGTATGTAGCTCGGTGGAGTACAGTAAAATACAATAAAAACCAATCATAATCGTTCTTTCATATTTTTGGATTAGTAGGTACCTACAAAAAAAAAGTTGTTTTATTTAGGAACTATCTGTCTGTATATAATTTTAGCAAAATCAACAATTAGGAAGAAGAATTACTTATTAGAAATCAAGACAGGAATATTTATTTTGACCGGATGAGACCGGAATGATATCAAGATAGATATAGAAGAGATTATATAGAATAGAATATTTTTATTTGCAACTCATACAAATAACATGCTATGGGGATACATCCGACTCTTTTTACCGGATGAGATCGGAATGTTATCAAGATTATAGAATATTTTTATTTGCAACTTATACAAAAAACACGATGAAAACGTAAATATAGACAGAGCTGACTATTAACTAGAACTTTTAAAAAGTATGAATTTTTTCTCATAAGCTGTCCCATAGTCTACAACCTTTATTAATTTTTGACTTACTACAAACTGACGTAACAATCACACCCAACAACCAACGCCTGGAAATGCGAAAGTTTGGATTTAACAAATGGATTTAAAAAGACATTTTGTGCAACAATAAAATAAAATCAAGTGTTATTTTGAGCTGGTAATAGCGCTTTCCGCTCGGCGCTAAAATGGAGCTAAAAAGTAGGTCTATAAAAAGGCATATAGAAAAAAAATCTGATTTCGATATTACGATATTGGATAATTGAATATCGGAATAATTATATCGGAACTCGCCTTCCGAGATTCCGATATTGCGATATTCCGAGATTCCGAGATTCATGCCCTACTGGACATAGGCCTCCCCTCTTGAGCGCTACAGCGCCCTGTCGCATCCAGCATCTGCCAGCAATCTTTCGCAGATCGTCATCCCACCTGGCCGGAGGGCGTCCTACACTACTTTACCGAGTCGGGGTCTCCACTCAAGAGCACCGTTCTGAAGCCCTCAGGGATTTTAAATTACCTGAACCTGATCGGAGCTTCGCGCCCAAGAGCTGTAGTGTATCTGGCGCAGCGCATCAGGATTGCCAATTGCCATACAGCAGTCAAATATTTGCAGACCGCGCAAGCATTTGTCTCAGCGCAGGAATCAAACCCGCAATCTCCTGCGTCAGGTGAACCATCGTCAAGTCTTCAGAAAAAAAATAATAGATAATATAAATTTATAGTATCTCATAATTATGATAAATAACGCCATCTATGGCGCTCATTAGGGGAGCCCTATGTCCAGCAGTGGACCGATATAGGCTGACGATGACGATGATTATGCAAACAAATAAAAAGATGTTGAAAGCGATTGCAGATCAATGAATGAGTCTGTCTGTTAGGTAGGAGAGCAGATTATGCAAGTGCATGCAGTACGTGTTCGTTGGCAATCACTCAGTTTTATTGTTATCGCTACCTCCGAGGCGAGGGAGCGTTTATTTAGGTCAGTGATTAATTAATTGACACCTTATAGCAACATTTACAAAACAATATACTATATCTAATTAAAAACGTATAATAGGCGGTATCAAAGCAATTTCTTCCAGGCAACCTAAGCTATTTCTTCCACGCAACCTTAATAACTAACTGACGAACGAGGTATTTATTTTGTGGCTCTAAATCTACTTCCGGCAATGGCATCACACCCTTCACCATATATTGTTCTGTTTATCTACTCAAACAATTTCGAAATTGTTTTAATATATTACTATCACGATGACACGATTTTCTACGAATATAGATAGAAAGGTGTTTGAAAAAGCTCAAATAAAATAAAAATTATTTAGCAAAAGAAAATACTTAATTTCAAACTACCTATACACTATCGAGACGATAATTTCTTAACACTAAGGGTTTATATCATCGAGATAAAAGTCGTGTGAATCTAATGTATCTATGTAACACCGAGTACAAGAAACCAAAAATTACGTAGTATTTGTTAAGTATGTGGTGTCATCATTATGTAAAAAGTTATAGATTGTTCCGAGAATTGCATTGATCTGTCGCTTTTGAAAGAAGTAAGACAGTTTCTGTAGATCCTCAAAAGTAAGGAAGCAAATCCTAAGGCATAATGCCCTCGATATTTAGTTGCCTACATCAGCAAATATACCCTCTTTAAAAATAATATTATAAAAGCATATTATGGTAGGTAATCAATTTAGTAATACATTCGTACCTTTTGCTAACGAACCCATATCATGTGTGTGGTATAAAATAGATGTCAGGTACAGTCACAAACATAATACTCGAAGAAATTATGCGATCTAAAATAGACGTGACAGTCCAATCTATAAATCGCTGGTGCAACTGCGTGTAACTTTGTAAACACCCCGTATATCTATCAGAGCAAACTTATTGATGAGGACGCATTCTCTGAGCGAAAGTCAACCTTGTGATCACGTGATAAAATAAAATATTGACTGCTGACAGGTACCATCGTGAACACATTGAATTGAGATTTAATTAAAGTCAATTGTAAATACTAGTTCTTATTTGGTTATTTAATTGTAATTTTCTTTGTTAATATAGGATTAAAGTCATAATTATATAACATGGGATTTAACTTGGGGCTTGATAATATATAAAAATTGTGAAAAAGTGGCCTCTGAATTATTTTTGATAGTACCGACCTCCCTTAGTAATTAATTTTATACCGGATTTAGCTTATTCTTTTCTTTGTGTTTCTATTGTATTTTAATACATAAATACGTTTAAAAACGTCACAATTTCCATGTCAGTTCACACACGAAACTTATTAACTTTAGCAAATCAACGGGGAGTCGCACTTTGCTCTCGCCAGTACACTGACATTCGCAATAAGAAATCAATTTGCCAGTTTAGCTCGCTCGCAATTAAAATAGTTGGCTCGACCGCGACCCGCCTTATTGGGACTGCGCTCGACTGCACCGAACATAAACAACATCGGATCAGGCTGGTTGCAGAACTTTGTACAACTTTGTGATGATGTTATAATGGGGTTCGGTTTGGTCTGGACATCCTGTATTAGTTGTGTTTTTGATAACGACAGTACTTATGACTAAATTGTAAAGCAGGAGATAGGTCCTCCAGGAAAGCGGTTGGCATAGTGGACAACCTTTTTGGACCAGCAAAACGAATCCTCCCGTTAGCAAGAATTTAAAGTGCCTTCCCGTCACTGTAACTTGAAGATCTGGAATTTTCTCTATACATCGTAATCTTGAAGCCTGGCCGCATATATTTCAGAGATCAAAATCCACGCTAAAATGTAATACTTTCGAAATGATAGACGCAGGCAGTGGGCAGCAATAAAAGTAAACACAGACAATGGTGGCGTCATTACCGCGTCAATTACCTCGCGGCTGCCGTAAATCACTGCGGCTTAATAGCCTTCTGCACTAGCTACAGCACCCGGGTGCAATTGTTGGACTTCAAAATCAAAAATCAAAATCAAAGTGCTTTATTTCCTTTAGACCTTACAGGACTTTTGGACACTTGCTACTCACATTTCATTTAAAGTCCAAGTAAAAATTTTGTTTACCAATTCCAGCAAAAACTAAATTTCATGAACGTAGTAACGGAGTTTCAGATATTTTTTTATCAATATATATTATTGATAATAACGACTTCCGTGCCGCGATGGGCGAAGGTGCGCTTGCGACTCAGGACTCTGGAGGTTTGGGTCGGATTACTGCCTCGCGACAAATGTTTGTACGATCTGCAGATATTTGTTCCAGGTGTTCTGGGTATATAGTATAGTAAAAATATAAAGTGTATAGTAAAAAGCTTACCTTGTAAAATATCGTATTATAAAATATCAAACATCGAGAACCAATAACACAAGCTTCCGGCTAGATGATGGAGGGTCTGCTGGTCTGTTCACACAACATTATCTAGCTAAGCAAAGCTAGCAATGAATATAACGAATATAGTAAAGAAAGAGAAGGGAATGGTAGTAGAATTGGGAGAACCAAATGTGTGTGTAGTTGTACAAGTGTACAACCAAGTGACCAAATGACCAAACGAAAGTTCTATAGAATAATGTAACACAGTTCAGTTCATTTGTCAGTACAACAACTGACAACTGAACTGTCAAAAATTCATAGCATTACTTAAAGCCATCATAATCATCTCAGTTAATTGGCACTTAGGTATAATGACGAAACTGCCTGAACTTTGACTCATTAGAACCGGATCCCTCTCGTAAACCACTGGGTATCTATCTGATGCGATTTATTGCACTTTTGATTTCGATTGACATTTCCATGTAAGCTTCGTTTTACTATTCATCATCATAAAACCAGATTAGAATAACATTGGTACAGTTGATTTGAGAAATTCCAGTATTATATTATTCTCCAGAATATTTTTTTAAACTATTTGTCATCAGATACATTTGATAAGATTTTGCTGCTGAGTGTACCAATCCGTTGCTCTCATAAAGTTGATTTGGTTTTATTGTTATTTAAAGTTGTCCAATTTAATTTGTTTATAACTGTGATAATATTAAATAATCTTCATTATTAGGTCCGTGAGAACGAATGGTCTCGATCAAAGATTATTGTGAAAAGGTTGAGATTTTAACAAAAATGTTACCATATATGTCTCACAAAATTAAATAATTACTTTGCTTCAATTTAAACATGGGTTGATGTTTTCTATGGGTAATATAATGAGCAACTAATTTTTTTGAATGATGTTTTCATAAATATTAATTAAAGTGACGCATTTGCATTAATCATATTGGAATAAAAGCTAAGAACTATTCTGGATTATTTACAAATCCCCGTTGTATATAAGTTAGCAAAGTGAGCACTGCCTAGGTACCTTACTTTATACAGCAGCTTGCAATTGCAACAAGAGCCCTACTCTAGGCTTACCGTTAAAGATAGATTAGGGAAACTTCTTAAAAGATCTTCCTACAATAACAGCTACATTATGATGAGGTAGGACCTTTTTGGTTCATACGCTGTAGGTGAGGTAATATAATTTTAGGATTATTTTGTTTTTACATTTATTTTTGTACATTCCTAGTTATCTTTTCTTGTGTGAGCCAAACAAAAGATTTTCTTTCTTCTTTCTTTCTTTCAATACAAACTTGCCATCTATCTGAATCTCCCACTTCACAGAGAATAAGGTCCCATTCTCAATTGTATCAAATCTTGCCTCTATAATATTAGTATAATCAACATTTCTCCGCAGACCCCTCAAAGCTGGTGAAGAGAAAGAAGTCAACCGAGGAGGTGCGCTCCCCGCTGGACGGCGAGGGGTCGCTGACCTCCGAGGAGGGGGAGGACCCCGCGCGCAGGAAGAAGGCGCGGACCACCTTCACCGGGAGACAGATCTTCGAGCTGGAGAAACTGTTCGAAGTCAAGAAGTACCTCTCGTCGGGGGAAAGGGCTGACATGGCGAAGCTGCTGAATGTTACTGAGACGCAGGTGAGGGGTTGTTAGAAAGTTTTTCGTTTTATTTTGACTTTCTTTTTCCTGGACATACGTAAAGACTTTTAAATGACGTGGGCCGAAAACTAGGGACGAATATGGCACAAATCGAAAGGATTGGCAATAGCTTTCAGTCACATATAGTTATATACAAATATACTACCTTCTCCGATTGAATGCCATTGTAGGAGTATCGAAGTTGATTAAAATCATTACACAGCTTAGCTAAAGTACTGTGTACAAGGCGGGCCATGAATTTTTAGAGATTTTTCTCTCTCTCTCTCCCTTCATATTCAATCAAGGTAAGTAACAAACGTAAATAATTTTAAATCTTTAATATATCAATCCAAATTAACAAACATAAATATTTTCAAAACTTTAAATATAATTCAATTCCACTTCAGAGCTCCAAATGAAACCAAATAACAGCATTTTTATTTGTTAGGATGAATAGTTGTTCTCATGACTTTGATTGAGTTGCCCCATTCAAATCATTAGGTCAGCACCAGAGTCAGCGCTCGGCGTGTTTCGTCCCGCGGGACGAATCACTTAGTCTTGGAGCGTTCCCGGAATATCCCAAATTAAACGTTTTCGAGAGTGCCACACGTCGCTGGGGTATTCTTCGTTCGGGGATAGACCGAGGCATGAACTGAAGCGATAAATTATACAAATTTAAAGAAGCTTTTAACAAAAAATTGTTTTAACTGAAACACTCAACTGACCTCCATTTGAGCACGATCTCACCTGATGGAAAGTGAATATAATATAAAATAATATAATATAAAACAGTTTTAACGTTAACAACCCGTTCTAGGCCTCAGGGCCATTAGTACCCGTTTATGTTACTTTAAAAAGTCAGTAATATTAATAAGGTTACTAATGGTTATTCATCATTCGTCTTTGAATAATTAATTGAAACCTTAAAAATTATATTTATGTTATTTGGAGGAACCCTGTTTACGTCGGTCTGGTCGGAAATTGTTACAGCATGCCACAATGTAACTGACATTGTATTGATATAAATATCGTTCCTAGTAGTAAAGGACATAAAACGTTTTTACTTTGAATGTTTAAGTTACCCAAGAAACTTTAGACTAGTATTGATATGGATCAGTTGAGCTACCTGTAGTTTGTTTGCAACAGTCTTTAGTTGCCTCAACTGTTTCTATTGTAATACTAAGAACTAGAGTTCTTATGTGGTTAATTGTAATGAATTCTGATAATAAAGGTTTTTACCCTGTTTAAAAAAAGCAGCTCTCCCTCTTTCTCCCATGCCGTGGAAGGTGGTTGGAGCGAGATAATTATACCATCCCCCGCGACGTGATCCCTCACATATGGCGGCACTAATTAAACCACCGCCATCTAGCGACCGCCTCTGACATTATCCGTGCTCAATTGTTTATTAATTAATAACTTATTATAATTAATGGTTTTCTATACGTATAGAAAAGCGATATGAATGTAGTTAGGAATATAAACTAATACTGGCATTGATATGGATCGGTTGAGCTACATGTTGATAGTTTGAAACAGTCTGCAGTTAGCTCAATTGTTTCGATTATGACTGTTCTAATTTACTTTTATTTTATAATTATAATTAGCTTTTTTCTTAAAATCTTTATTTTTCATAATAGGTCCTAGTAATTATTTTTCTTTAAACTATTGTTTTGGTTTACAAAATTGTTGGAACTAAACATATACAATCTTTATCGTTCTTCGTTGGTGGGTAAAACACCGTATGCACCCAAAGTTCTACGTAATGTCCTAAAATAACAAAACATCATTAATTTCAAGAAGTCCTAATGATTAAAACTACTCTGCTTCGTCCACATTATTTTTTCATCGCATCGGGTAATAGCTATTTCGGAACACTCGAAAATTAATTAATTTTCAACCATTAAAGTCTCGTCGCCTAATGACTTGTGCGACACGTGGCTCCCAGTTTTAGGAAGTTAATTTACTGGACGGTTATCTTTGACGGGTCGAAAAAATACGAAGAAAAAGTTCAGCAAAAAAGGGCCAAAAAGACCCACGGGAGCGAACGTGTTAATATGCTGGTGATTATTAAATAATATTTTCTTTGAAAAAGTTGGGCGATGACTACTTCGAATTTAATCTTTATTTTTAACGGTTTTAGGGGATTTTTTTGGCGGGTAAAACCTTTTAACAAAGAAAATCACAATTATATAGGTATCTAAATTAGAGCTAGTATTTACAATTGACATAATTGAGCTAACTGCAGACTGCAAACAAACTACAGGTAGCTCAAATGATCCATGTCAATAGCTAGGGGATTGTTTTAATAAATGATGAAGAACAGAAGACAATCCGTCATTCGTATTTTGGACTATGAATATGATATACAAATTTATTCATGTTTGCTTACTATAATGATTCCAATACACAACATTTGTAAAACAATAACATTTCATCACAACAAAACATCCACTCTATGGGGTCATTATGGCCCATAACCCTAACCTACGCCAACAAATGTTTGTTCAAACGCATATTTATAAATTGTTATTTTACACTGCGTCATCCTCTAATTGACGGCGGAGTCCCAAGTGGCCCAACCAATCGAAATAGACTTTATTACTAAACCAATAAAGTTGATATTTTAGCTTACAGACCGGATCTATCAACTGTTATTCTAAAATGTATTTTATTGGACGGTAATAAAGCAGGTTTTAAGTGTTGTCTATTGATCTTTAGCCCGCTGGGATTCATATACAGGGTGAATAAAATGGTTGTTGATGGCGGCGGTTTCAGCCCGGGGATAGGTTTAACGTTATAATGAAACAATGCTTTGTGTTTATTTTACGATGAAATGGATTTTTATATCCGCGTATCAAACAACGAACACTGTTTCATTAACTTAATTAAATGAAAATGAGCTGAAATTTAGTAGTCGTCGTGGAATAATGTTGGTTTGAATTTATGGATTTTTTTAATCTATCGATTTGTAAACTGGCCTTTTGAATCACGTATTTGAAGATGGACCTGAATGCCGTTGCGTTTTATTACGTCGTAGTTTTTTTGGCAAACTGCCGTCCGTTATCTAAAAAGCGGTTAAGTCGCAAAAGCAAGTTTTGAGAAAAACGCAAAAAACGTGGCGAGAACTTTAAAATTGCTGCCATTTCGTTACTGTTATTCGTATGACAGATTTTTTGACACTGAAATATAGAATGACGTAAGTACTATCAAATGGTTTTGGCTTACACTCAACTTCCCAATAAAAACTATTCACAAAATGATTTTTTGCATTTAACTTTAGCAAAGATATAACAAAAAAAATAAGTTTACACCACTATAAAGCGGCTATGTATACCTTAACGGCGTTTTAGTTAAGGAATTGCACATAACTGCTTTAAAGCGTAGGATAGTTTATTTTTACTTGTTGCTCCGAGCGTAGATAACGGCTTTATAGCGAAGGAGTGCGATATAACCGCCTTGTAGTGTTGTGGTCGTCTTCAAAATCAAATCAAAACACAAAGCTATAAGGTGGTTAGGAGACTTTAACTTCTTTCAAGTGTAGTAACTTGCCCATAAATTTGAGTAACGGCGTTTTAGCTGTGTATCTCCGGGCATGCTTCCTTAAGTTCCAAATAGTTATAAGACTTTAAACGCTTTTTAGCTATGTATTTGCAGATAGCCGTGATTTAGCATTGCAATTTTAATATTGTGCATTATTTAACCGCTTTCTTCCCATCGCTAAATCAGAAACTATAAACGATAGGAACACGTGTCCTAGTCAGATCGATAGAGAATTTTAAACTGTATATCATGGCACTTAAAAGTCAAAATTGACCAAATGTCACTTAGCGGCTTTTTAGATAACGGACGGCAGCAAAAGACAATGAACTACTTTTTCACCTCTACTTATCTAATCAAGTTCAGTGCATTTCGATCCTGGGACTATCGGCCATTCAGTATTCGAGTACACTTCAGACCCTAGACAGCCTTCAATGTTGGGTGTATGTGGGGTGTATGTTGGGTGTTTGACTGCCGAAAATTGTATCGCTCATACTATTTTCGGCAGTCAAAAATAGAGCCGGAATTCGGTAAATGAACACTAACCGAATTCGAAAAAGGTGGTGTATTTTGTAAGTATTTTTTATGCATATTCGCCTATTTCTCCGTCAAGTATGGATTATTTTTATTTATTATTATATTTAGCTTTGATAGCCATAGCTTTTATCCCACAAAAATCACTGTAAAATTAAGGCATTCGGTGTCTTTTTTTATATTTTATAAAAAATAACAAATAATTTGTTTTTATTAGTCGTAATCAAAATGCAGTCAATAAGGGGCGGAAATTAATATATCTGAATTTATTCACTCGTCATCGCTTTGCTTTTGGAAACAGCTAGTTTTCCTATCGCATTCAAGTACTAACTTAGTAAGCTACTAAGCACAAAGGCATTTGTCCTCGCACACGCTTATCTAGGATAAATAATTGTCCAGAGAAAAAACTAAGAACAGTTTTTTCTCTGGACAATAGCTATCTTCTTACCAAATTGAATAACGATCAGCTAAGTCGTTTTAACAGTAACAGATAAATAGACGGAGGGATAGCTAATTCCAAATTTAAAATATTGGTTGATTGTAAGGATCCCACCCTGTATATCGTCATTCTGTCCATGTGTCATTTGTTAAGAACTTTTTTGCTGTCCCCCGCGCGCACTTGACGATACCACAGATTATATTATAGCTACGTATACTCTCTACGCACAGATGGGATATGGAATGGATGGATGGATGGATGGACCATGGGGTGACGCCTAATGCTGATATTATGGTAGGTGTGATGTTATATTGACGCTAGAGCTGTATGGTTTGAAAGTGTTTTTATATAATTCGGATTATTGCAGATAATTTCTTATGTAGGTACATTTATAAATTTAAAATTTGTTTTGTTCTCTAAATAAGGTCCAACCAGAATAGAAATAATATTGCAAAACAGAAATAACTTCATTCAACTTTTTATGTTTAAAATAAGGCTTTTTGCTTGGCCTACAATAAAACATTGGTGTAGGTAACTATGGGAATTGAGAGGTTACTATTAAATGTATTGTATTTTGTATTCTTGACTTCAGACTTGTATTTTGTGACGTGTCCAAGAGTCCTGTAGGGTCTAAAAGAAATAAAGCACTTTGATTTTGATTTATATTTTGAAATGGTATAAATAGATACATAAAACTATATCTATGCCAGTAACTACACCAAGAATTTGGATCATTCCTCCTTATCTATGTTTAAAATTATCTACTACTACACCCTCTATACTTCAAACAAATCGCTCGCTTACACTTACTGGGAGATCAAACGGCACATAATTATGAGCGATTTATAAAAGCACTATTAAGATATATCTCAATTGAGATATATAAACCTGTGGTGTGTTGAAAGGTTATGATTGTGATCTACTCTACTTGATTCTATCTCAGCGAGAGGCGATCACAACAGGCCTATCAATGGCCGCAGCGATGCTAAAGCCACCAAAAGATAAATAATACTACTCAGCCATAGTAACTGGTAGCAATACGGCTCTCATGATTAATTTACGGTTTTTCAATAAACAAATCTTGGATTGAGCCTTTTGATCTGTGTCGTTAAATTAGGTGTGATTGTTTTATACAATTTGGCGGGTTCGATTCCCGGTTCAGACTGGTGATTATTCAAAAATCTTTGAATGCAGTTTAAAATTAAAATAAGTCTTCTTTAAGTAAAATTTTCTTCCTCCAATATTGAAAGTGCTTTCCCTCCATGTGGCATGGCTGTGGGACGCCCTGTATACCAAAACCTAGAACAGTTTCCTGCAAAAGATGCCTCAATTTTTTTTATTAAAACTACTGCGAGGTACCTACCTACTTAAGGGAACCTACTCCGGAAACGTTTTTAAAAGGTTGTCCATAGAAAAGTTCAAGTAATACACTACTAGCGGTCCGCCCCGGCTTTTTACGGCACGGGTATTTAACAAATATTTCAATTGACTATGTCTAAAATAAAAAAAAATAAAACAAATTTTTCGTGATGAACATTCACGTAAAATTTTGGATTCCATTGGTGAAAGAATTTTTCAAATCGGTCCAGTCGTTTCGGAGCCTATTCAATTCAAACAAACAATCAAATCTTTCATATTTATAATATTAGTATAGAAAACGAACCGGCCGGCCGCGGGGCTGCGAAAATCTTGGCTCACAAGTTACCTTTTGGCATTGTGACGCTTTTGACACCCTGCTATTGATTTCTTCGAGTTCGTTTACCTGTGCTTGCCAAACACTTTAGTTTTGTCATTTTTGTTCTTCCCTAGATCTGCTAACAGCATTGCTATTTCTCACTATTATTAATAAAGGGTTAGAATGAATCTAGACAGTTCAATGATCTAGCTATATTTCTCTATATATATAAACAAATATTATAAAAAGGAAAGATTTGATTGTTTGTTTGAATTGAATAGGCTCCGAAATTACAGGACCGATTTGAAAAATTATTTCACCATTAGAATCCTAAATGAACATAGAACACAATATTCAATATTCGCTAAAAAGTTGGGGTTTGCATGAAGAATTAAATTTTTGTAAAATACCCGTGCGAAACCGGGGCGGACCGCTAGTCTACTAGGTACATATATGTAGGTATATCTACTCGTATATTAAATAGAAACTAGAAAGATAATGAACAGTACCTACAAAAGCAATATTTAATGGTCACGGTCAGGTCAGGTTTTCATAAAACTACTGGATCATCGTCACCGTTCAAAGGATATGAACAGAATCAGAATAAAATACGAACATCGTATCACTTTGATTTATCCTCCGTAAATCCGAGTTTCCGTCCGTAATGGCGGGTAAATCTGGGCAAACACGTTAATTGGGGTCTATTTAACCCAACATTATACACGTCCAGCGCTGGGATGATTTAGAGCCGGTGTACAAGTTATATGTGGCATGTTTATTTGAGAAGATGATTGCGTTCACCTATAAATGTTCATCTTATGGTTTGATTGGGTATCTAGCCTTTGATTTGATTGATTGATCGAAATTTAAGAATATATCATTTTGCTATAACTTTAGAAGGTTAATGTACTAATAATTATAAATATGTACCTATCTATTTGTGTAAGTAGGTACATAATGCTTCATAAAGAATAAATCAATCAATCTACTAATAACGTTGTAAACAATTTGACTTGTACTTGCTAAAACTCTATATAGTTTTGAATATCATCATAATGATATTGAAAATGGGAATAATCGTAATCATGTCAACATGTAACCCGGCTTTATTTCCACCCCATAACAGACAATTTACCTGTTAGCTACAATGAATATCAAACCCTATTAAGTAAGCAGCAAAATTTAATTTCACACGATCATTGAGTTGAAGTCCCAGGGCTGCCACGTAGAGTAAATTGACTGGAAGTCAAACGTTCATTTGACATTGAACTTTATATCCTATCCCGTTGGGTATGAAATTGTTTGTGAAGGTGATAGGCTTCGCATTTGGAAAGTCAGTGGGTGGAATAATTTCAGCTCACGTTAATAAACTTGATACAGTATTGGAATTCCGATTTAATATTTTGGTTGAGTTGTTATTTAGGGTTATAAGGATTTATAATATTTATTTTATCGATGGAATTAGCTGTCTCGAAGCGACCGGTAAAATGTATTTTCGGAGTTCAGTTAAATTATTCAGGTGCCTTATTGATATTTATAGAAAGGTTGTGTTTATTGGTGGCAAGATACGAGATTTTAGAGATACTAATGCTTCTTGATAAACAACATAATTTCGTAATTTCTGCAGCGTTTAATAGGCGTGACCTAACTTATGTTCTAAATCTTTCTTGTCCGCTAAAATATTTTTAATATAATGTACAAATATAATCCTGTGCCAGCCCTAGGAGATCAAACGCCGATTTTCGTTTCAGTGCAACCGCCCTTCGAAATTACATTTCAGTTCACATTTTACTCAATTGTTGTTTATACGTTTTAAAATGTTTGTGGATCTGGTAACGAGTGCACATCAAACAGAAATACCGCCTAATTTTGCAAAAACTTTTAGTTTTGATTACAAAGTATTTTTTTTATATGATTAGCAAAGCATATTGTTACAATATATTCCGAAATTCTAGAAGACCCACTGTTATTTTGAAAAGACGCAGGAAAAAATTTACCAGGCAGCCAGTTCCAAACCTTGATAAACAAAAAATAATATATAATACTGAACAACGTACTGCAGAATTCCTTCTACACCTTAGTAAAAGCATGTACTTAAAACTAAACCCTCCTTTATTGGTAATGTAACAAAATGTAAAATTTGGGCAATGTTTGTATTAATTCTGATTTAAAGTGATAGTTTGCGAGCACAATTTTACTCCCAATGTTAAAAAGTGTTAAGCCATAACTAACATTGTTTCACCCTAAACAAAATAGTCGGAAGTGAACTTTCACAGACATAAACTCCTCAAATATAATCAAACCATTCCTTTTCAAAACAAAGTTAATCGTCTTAATCACATCAAAAGCTTAATAACCCCACAATTAAGAGATCTGAAAGCCAAACCATAAATTCAACTTCAAAAATAATATTCCCATCTGAACAACAAACAGACAATGTTTTATCCTATCCAAATAAATGGGCATTAAAGAGATAGTTAAACCATAGACAATAAAGGAGAACCACTAAAATAATAGAGCTTAAATCAAAAAGGATTTATGACAGTCCGGAACGGATGGAAGTGTTGTCTTTTTGTGTTTGCCTGCGCTTCTTTATGGCTGCTGCCTTTGCATTTAATTATAACTTTTACCTACGTTGTCATTCGGTTAACAAATAATAAAATCTTATAGAAACGCCCTATAGTCCTTCCTATTTTACATATTTATACTTTAGATATCACATCTTAAAAAACATAAAACATTTCATTTTTCCATAACATGAACCTAATATGTGCTTTTGTTCATACCTATCAGAATAAGTTTAGTAAATGATGATTTATTTATTAAATATTGGTTCAACTCAAATACACAGCAGTATTTCACTCTTTACAAAAAATTCGTAAAGCCGTAAAACTCAAAACGGAACCAAATATCCATATAAAAGGAACCCCGACAAAACCCGCTGACGACGCCATTACGACACAATTACGTTTCGCGACCCAGTCTCTAAGCGATCCCTAGCACGATAATGGAAATTAATTACATTTTCAACAATATCAACGAGTTTTAAGGAATTAACGCTTTTTGTGTCCTTTATTACTTATCTGTATTTAATTGGGATCACATCTTTTGAAACTATACTATACCTACTTACTATACTGATTCATGATGTCATTCATAATTTATCCTATGCAGCAATTATTGGCATTTGCCTTTTTTATACTAGTGGTCCGACCCGGCTTCGCACGGGTATTTAAAAAACTATTTATTTAACAAAAAAAAAACAATTTTCATGCGGAACCCTAAACTTTTTGAAAATATTCTATAGCCTATGTTCATCATGGAAGATTTAGTATTCTAATGGTGAAATAATTTTTCAAATCGGTCCAGCAGTTTCGGAGCCTATTCAATTCAAACAAACAAACAATCAAATCTTTCCTCTTTATAATATTATTAGTATAGATTTTACTTATATTTATTGTGCAACAAGGAATTATGATTGGATATTGGATATTGGAAAACTAAAGACATCACATATCATGGCACATATCCCATAAACATTTCAGTGTTGGAGACTCGGGAAGTGAAAACATATGATCCAAGGAAAGTCCTGAGTTAACAGAGATATGGTTTGGCCTCTTCAAATAGCCAGTGGAAAATGCTTTATTTATTATTAGATTAGGCTTACTTACTGTGTCACTGTCATTATTAGTTCAGAAATAAAATAAAAACAATGAAAATCGATAACTGTGAGTTAAGAGAAACAAACGAACAAATAATTTCAATCTGACATGAAAAAGAAAGAAGTTTTCCTGGACAATTCATTTAAGCACTTAAAAGAGGTAGGAATTGAAACATTAAACCGCTCTATAGCTTAACCACCATTTTATGGCAGTAATTATAACATTGGATTGTCGCACGTGACTTATCGCGATGTTCAGCTAGCTACTCTCTTATGCTGACATTTAAAAACTTTATAAAAGGACTTTACAGTGTTTTTATAGCGCGACGGGACGGACCCGGCACGGAGAGGTTAATTTATGTACCTATAACTGTTTTTTTTTGGATGAAAGCTTTTATTTTGATCCAGATATAGACTTGAGGGATTTCAGCCGAATCCTTTTAGTTGTTAAGCTTAACTAGGTATGTCGTATCCCTCAGATAGGAAAAAATTCAACATGAAAAACAAAAATTCAATATCAAAAATAAAAAACAAAATGTTTTGTCAGAAGACACGTTTAAAAATATGTACCTATCAAACCTTAAACTAATGAATAGTATATGAAATAAATAAGGCGGTAAAACCTTTATGAAGAATCAAAATTACAATTAAATAAACCAAATTATAACTATCATTACAATTGAAATAATTGAGCTAACTGCAGACTGCAGACAAACTACAGGAAGCTCAGGCTGATCCATATCGATACCAGTCGGAAGCTTTCCCAAGGCGCTGACTGCATTGCCTCGCTGTATGACAATGTTGATGCGCTGTGCCAGATACTGATGAGTTCTCGGGTATTGGTTAACTACGGGCCGGGCCTTATTTGTGTTAGAAGCATACCAAAATTTCCGTACTGTATTCAACAAACTACGATATTTTTTACAAAAAACTAGCATTTACGAGTAAATAATATTTTGTGGAGTTCTTCCCGTCACGTCCCGTTGTCAGACCTTCGCCCCCGCGTTTTGTTTATCATGCTTTATTGGTTCGGAGAGTGACCAATTAGGATGCGGTTAAATAAGAATACCTCTTTTTATAGACTGACTGTGAAGGGTCGTCATAAGACTGAAAGCTTTCTTCGGTCGAATTTTAATAAAATGAATTGACTAAAATTCAAAATGTCCGTGTTCGATTTCCGAGCTGTGTACTAGTTTAAAAATTACGTTAAAATGCAGTTTTTCTTGTCACTAAAATCGATGCATTGTTTCAGACTATCTCATATTGCCCGATATAAAAGTGACACCCTGTATATTCATTTGGTTTATTGGGTTTATACACCTTTGTCCAGTGGCGTCGCGTCTGAAACGTTGCTTTGTCTTTGTGTAATAAACTTCAAAAGAAAATAAACCTTTAGGACACTGCTATAAAGTTTAATTTATGCTGTATGAGCTTTCAAACCACTTCCCCCGATTTGTCAAGTTGTCATTCAATAAAAGCAATTAAGTACAATCAATAGACTCTATTTCGCTTTAATAAACGACTCGATGGAGGATTATTTTTCTTAAACTGAACTTTTGTAGAAACGTCAAATTGTGAAAAGTAGACCTTTTTGGCTTGGGCCCCTTATTAAAATGCGGCAGTTTACTTAGGTAACTTAATTGAGGAAAGGAAATGGCAGCTTGTCTGTAATTATTGGAATTAATAGGATTGTTGCTGTATAAATGGTAGTTTGTGATTGACATTTATGTAAGGTCTGAATATTTCGTATAATAGCTCATTACTACGAGCAACCCATACAGACATTCTAGCTGCGGCCGTTACTGCTAACGTAGTACAGGCTGGGCAGTGAATGCGTTAATAGTTAATTTTAGTCCGCATTGTCCTACTGCAGTTTTCTTTATTTCTCGATGCAAAGTAAATTTAAAACTTTGTCTCGATGCCTGCCACTGTTTTTTTAAATCATATAGATATATTATATCATATATATTTAAATACTGAAGTCGGCTCTAATAATAAATAGTTTAATATCGTGACCGTCGGACCGCCTAATTCGGACCGTATACCAATAATCTGACAGCCAATTATAAGCACAATTATCGGAGCAATAATCTCGAGTGAGTTCACAGATACAAGCAAATCCGGAGGGCATAGTATACCATACGTAACTAGTATAATAGTATAGTCTGTTTAATCTAGTTTACGTAATCGGCCTCACAGAGGTTATTATAATTGTTTCCACGCGGGACCGGGAGAGATAGGGTTGCCAGCTTTCGTAGACGATTTTAGTGGAATTCAAATAAAGCTTGGTGAATTTGCTACCATTCGAGTACACAATAATGTGTTGTTTCCAACTGAAGGAAATATTAAAAGAGCAAGGAATGATTTAGGTACGTTCCTACATCTATTCACTTAAAATGTCCTCATTTTGCAATTAATAAAAATTAATAATCAGTTAATGTAAGTACTTATTTAAATGGGCTTAGAAAAACATAAAGCAGATTCACTTATGTTTGCAAATACAAAATTAAATGCACTCGTCATCTACGCAGAAGCCTACTGAACTAAATAACTCATAAAATCTTTTAGGTATTAATTATGTGTTATTTAGTTTATTCGCGGCAGCCCTAGCCTGTAATTGACCTTTCGAGAGTATTGCTAATATGCGCAGGACGGATCCAGGATCGCTGACTAATTACTCTATACCTGAATTCAGCCCTGTGCTGACTGACTGAGATTGTTGTAATATAAAATGAGGTATTTCAATTTCCAGGGTAAGTTTGTCAAGTTATTTAATGCTACATCACGCATCTCCAGAGAGACAGCCCCATCTGTGTTTGCTTTACTCTTTTCAGGGATATAATAATGACAGAACTGCTCAAAAACATTTCATGTATCTCACCAATTTTACCAAGCTCAAGGCTCTTAACGATTTTACTGTAAGAACTAATAAAATTTCATAGTAAAAGCACATTTGGCTGTATAGACGAAGAAAAAAATCACGAAAAGTAACCTATCGGTCCAGTGATAAATAATAAAGTTAAGTTTTTGTACAACTAAGGCAGTAGTGAATTAAATGGCATCGCTCTTCTCACTAGGAAATCTGAGAAATATCGGGAATATCAATGGAAGTCCATAATATAATACCGGGCAGCAATAATGTGCTAGCGTCGCGATCTGAATCCAGTGTACGTAGTGTGTAGTGTGTAGAGTGTGCACAACATAACGCGTTGGATGTGGAATAGACGTTCCAACGGCTGTTAAGGAGCCGTCTGCAACACTTAATAGAACTGAACTGAACCGAATCAGTTGAAAGAGCGAGAGGAATCGTGTTGTTTGTAGGTTGTAGGAATCGAGTATAGTTTGTTGTATCAACTAAGTCAGTTTTTGAAGATTTAGCTCTTAGGAATCATTAAAATTAAATATTTTTATAAACTCGTTCCCATAACTAATCTTCTGCCGTGTTGGGATTTCCGTCCAGCTTTACAATTACTAAAACCAGAAGCTATGCATTTTTCTTGTGATTGTGGTTGCATATGGAAATGTTTTAGGAAAATAATAAGGTAGGTACGTAAAATAGAACCTCTTAAAATATCTTCACTTCCAATCGGATATCAGAGCTTTTAGCATTCACAATGTAGAGCACAAGCTTCAAAGGTACAACTAATAAGCGCGTATTTGCCAATAACCACAGTATATCAGATTATAACCGACAGATTTCCCCCCCCCCCCCCCCCCCTCATTAACCGCTGTCATCCGCTGCCGATCACTGACTGCATGTTAGAGCACATCCACCGACTCCGGAAATCATTCCTTCCAATATTAATGAAACCTCCCCTTAACTTCCATTTTGGAATCGCTGTTATTGTCGCATGCCTCATACAACGACGCTCTTTGATCTCGACGCGAACCAAACTGAACCTTGTAAGCCCAAAATAACGCTGAAATTCAATTGACGTACGATCCGCACATATTTATAGCCTAGTCTATCGTTTTGATTTTAGCACAGATTCGCGTGTTTCATTTTATGTTCTGCTTGTTTGGGATAAGGTTTGTTTTGGCTCGGAGGAGGGGCGAGTGTTCGTGACACGAGTATAATTGCCGCGAAATGGCGCGCTATAGCAAACTGTTGCTGTTATGTCATTATTTTGTTTTATGAGACGTTTTATTTTGGGGCATATTGCATTGCTTCTAAATAAACCGTTTGTTCTGCCACCGTCTGAAGGTTGTTTTGTATAGAAATGTTTTATTGCACCAGTTTGTGGGTTGCATGTTCAAAGCAAAGCTAACTTAATTTCCTTTAGCTTTCATAACAGAGGTTTTTCTCCACATTATGTTATCTGGGAATATGTTGCATTTTTGCGGAAAAACTAATTCGACTAAGTAGGCAAGCTAAGCCGAAAATAAGATAAATAGTACTACGTAGGTACCTATATGCTTCTGACTTCTTGCTGTATATTTAGGATTTTCTAGATTAATCCATTAATGTTCATAACAGATGCGGTAAATACATGTAATGTAAGTAATCCATCATTTATCTGATAAAATGAAGAAATAATACTCTATTGTTAAAAAAGACATAAAGCTTGCTTAGCATTTAATCAAGAGACCAGAGTTACCAATAAAAATAACGAAAAATTTCTATATTTGTTCTGTAATTATAACTAAAAGCAAGTGAACTTATACATAGTAATAACTGGTATACATAGTAGGTACCTAATAAATTATCTAATTCCACACCTTATCGGAGTAATTAAATGAATATCCGTAATGTAGGATTCAAATCACGAGCGAACAATAAAAATGTACAAACGCCGTTTAACGCAAGGCATCCGAGACTCGTTATTTGAATCCTAAATTGACGTGCCATCGGCATCGCCCAGCGTAACTTGGGACCAACAGCCGGCAAACAAGAGGCTTCTCATACCATCCGACACGACTGTTCCTATGATCTGTTTTAAAAGTGGAATTAAATTTACCCATCCACCGTCTGAAGGTTGTTTTGTATATATATCTGAGTAAAAGACTACAATCTTTTTATAATAAAATAACTAATTGTCAAGCAATTTCATTCATAACCTATCGTGGATAAAAATCTACCAAGATTACAATCCTAGCAAAATTAATTAGATATACTATTCTGTGCTCATAATATAGTCAGTATTTATAGTCCGACCTAACTCGAGTCAGACTTTTTAGTTTTGTTTAACTAATTTGGAGGAAGCTTAAACAATTTTCACGGCAATGTGAAAACAAATGTTTTCACACTGCTGTGTCGTACCGTGTAAAGCAGCATTCACAAGTAAACTTGTAGTGCTCTGAGGAGAGCAAGTTGCAGAAACTTAGCCAATTACCGTGAAAGATCTGTTCCAGCAGTCAAAGAGAGTTTGACTGACCATTTGACAGAAGTTTCAGAACTTGGTGCTTTGTTGGTTTTCTGTGACAGTGACCACCACCATAGCGTTGATGTCATTAGAAATTGTAATATAATATAAATCTGGCCCAAAACTTGGGCCTTGGTTTGTAAGGTACAGGCTGACTAATCTCGGTCGAGGTATCGCACTCAACCAACTTGAAAACAGCCAACATAAGGCTTAAAAAATCTTCAAATACTAAGACTAATAAATAAGTAAATAAATTCCGAGTTAACAGCTTCGTTTCGCAGATACCAAATGCACGTAAGATCTACCATATGCACTTTTCGAAAATATTCTTGAAATATTTAAGTAATGTAGAGACAGAAGTCGGGTACAGCAGCTAGTTACCACGGGTCATTACAGCTCTCGATTCCCTGGTCGCTCGACATCACCGTAAACAATGCAGGTTGACAGTTTTATTCGAACACACTTTATTGAGTAGAGTTGTCTGGCATTTGTAAATTGTCCGGATAAATTCACCGCCACCGCTACACAGAGACCACAGAATATATTAATTATTTTTTATAAATTTTATCATTACTTCATTTATCTCTCTATTTTCTTTATATCTATCTTTCTATGCCGATACAAGTTGTTAGCTTTTTTTTCGATTATACATCTTGCAATATTTATAAATAGGTACCTAATCTGATTTTTTGGTATTCTATATTTAGCGATTCCATTTAAATATTTGATTCAGTTTATTTTATTCGGTTTAGATCAGGCTTAAGACAGTCTTATTGAAATAAAGAACTTATAAGGAAAGAATTGATCCGTCTTTTTCTCCACTGGGACAACCCTACCAGTCACTTATTAAAGGACCAATTCAACTCATTATAGTCTCATAAAAGCGTACATCATCCTGTTTATCGCTATCCCAGTTTTTCGCGTGCAATGGAGTATCTTCCGTCTCAAGTTGAGAATTAAGCTGAGCATGCTTTATGAGATTCCGAAGGGTGTATTTTAGAATTTGTACAGATCTTTAGTGATGGGACCTTTGTTTTAATCGATATTATATTTCACCTACCTACCATGTTTTATTTCTGGCTTTAGTTGGGCGAATGATCATCAAAAGCCACGTCCACAGCTGAACATAGGCATCCCTTGAGCTTAAAAATATCATAAAGTAACTTACCTACTTCAGGTTGCTAGGTAATGTGCAGTCAGAATGCTGACCGGTTCGGGAAAAATATGTGAAAAATATCTCGTTTTGCAGAAAAGTATCTTTATTCCTATAAGGAAGGTAAATAAGCCTGGCTGAGCTCGGGGCAGATGCTGTGTGGATTGTCTCGTTGCAAGATAATTATTAAAGCTCTTTGTAAAAGCACTTTTCGGAGAACTTTTACTACGTCTGTTGCCACCAGCATTCAGAATAATGTTATCCATCTTCATCCCGCGGTTCACACGCTTTTCCCCGGATACAAAGTAGCCTGTATTTAAATCTAGGTGCGGAGCATTCAGTTTTTGGCGTGTATTACCAAATCCATACATATAAAAAACTAAAACTTTAGTATTTAATATTATATTATATTAGTGTGTATTTGGATCGAGAAACTTTTGAAAAACAAAAACGTTAGTAACTATCATGGTTATTAACATTAAAGCCAGCCAACACGGGATATAATAAATAAATATTTACTCGACTGCGAGTCGAGGTAATATTTAATTAATCATTGGATTTAAGATATCGATATTATTTAATATCGATGATGTGTGGCCAGCACTAGCGGCTTGAAGCTTAGCCCAAACATTTTCATTTCGTTTTATTGTGTCTCTTTCAATAACGCATGAGATTGTACAATTTGTGAGCCAGCCTGGTTTTTGAGCCGTTGAGTGTCTCTGATCTTTGCACTTTGTGTTTTAAATAAAATCTGGTGGTTCGATTCTCATACAACCGATCATCTAATCTATACTAATATTTATTTATTTATTTGTTAATAGACGAGCAGCCAAGGCTTATGTGTCTATAATCATACAGTGTTATAAAGAGGAAAAATTTGTTTGTTTGTTTTTATTGATTGGATCCGAAACTATTGATTTGAAAAATAATTAAGAAGTTATTTCACCATTAGAATCCCACTTTATTCCTGATGAGCATAGGCTAAATAGAATATTTTCAAAAAAGTAAGGGTTCCCTATGAAAACATGAATAATAAACCAAAGTGTGTAAGAATTTATAATTTTTGTTAAATACGCATTCAAAGAAGGGGCGGACCGGTGCGGTAGTTTGAGATGAAAGAATTATAAAATGTGAATGCCGAGGCTTAAGTGTGATTCGCCTGGCGCCTTCTCATCTTGCAGGACAACAGTAAGGCCGCAGCAATCTCAGTGGACAAAGAAAATCATCTCAAATAGGTGTTCTATATTCCAAGTAAAATGTGTTACTCACATCTTATTTTCTACAAAATAGCACATTTTCAGGAATTGTGTATTCGAAAGATTTTTATACTTCCACTTCCGAGATGTAAATCCATGTACAGTGCGCGTCACATATAAGTACCCCCCCTATTTCAATGTATGTGGGACAGAATAGTTGTTATTGTTGGTAATTTCAGACTTTAAGTATTATGGGGTGGTGGTTCGATCCTAGGCGGAGGCGTGAAAAATTTTTGTATGTGAAAATTTATGACAAGTTACAAGGGAATTAGAAGTAATCGAAAATATTTTGTAGACAGGGGGGTACTTAATTCTGACGCGCACTGTACAGTTCAGAAGAAAAAGCTAACGACTCGTTCCCCGAACCAGTTTTCACGACACGACACATTTTCACAACATTCCGGACAGTTAACAAGAAAAGTGTTGGAGCTATTCGCCGAAGGAGCGTTTGATTTAGTTGACACTGACAAAAAGACTCCACTAATCCTTTGTCGTGTGTAAATATCTACAGACAGAGTAAAAAACAGTAGGTAGAGTATATTATCCGGGGTAAAAATAACAAGATAGATCTTTAATGATCTTTCTTCAACTACATAACATAAAACATACATAACATACATAATGCTGGACAATCCACACAGCATCATCTAGCCCCAAGCTAAGCAGAACTTGTTAACTACGAACCTTGTTTGTGTTGAAAGTACACCAACGATTTATTAATTATGACAAAGTTGTCATAAACATGGAAAAAACCTCGGATGGAACATTTACGTCAAAAATCTTTCAAAAAATTCTTTCGAAAATCTTGTCCCCAAATTATTATAAAATAATGAGACAATTTAGACATACTATCCTTAATAAATATTTTCTCCTGTGATGTCCTATTTAGATAGGTTTTAATAATATTTCAAATACAAAGATATATGTTTATTTTTGGTTCGAAATTCAAACCATTCTCTTTCCTGTAGTGTTGCCACTATGCCACCACGGCTGTGACAGATCGGCAGCATACCGAGCTGTCACTGCCTGAGTAACGGGTTCCCGGGAATTTAGGGAAGATGTTGGGATTAATAGTAAACAAAGTTTAATTTGTTTCGAGTGCTGACCCATTAATTGGGATTATAATGAACTATTTCATTAGGGTTCCTTATAAATAACAGGTTTTAAAAACCTGTGTGAATTATTACGATAAGCATGGTTCTATATCATGTTGTGCACAGGTTTGATACTTCCGAAATGAACGGGCTCGGGCGACGGATCAATTTCTCATACAAATGTATATCATACAAAAATGATTTGTAATTTTAGCATAATTTTCACCATGATCTGCTGTTATTGGTATTATAATAGTATTAATCTAGGTTCCCTTCAACAAGATTTTTTTAAATATTTACCTATTTACATAAATAAGATAAAAACCTGTTTTTTATTTCAGTTTATAATAATTTTATTTCAGTAAAGTATTTTGGAACAATTGATTGGTAAGAACTTAGATAAGTAAATATAATAAATATATATATTTGGGCAATTGATCCGTGTCGCCGCAGCCTTGAAGGACATCGACATGTTACAAAATATGTACATCCTCCATCATCTACACATTATGTAGCTATAAACTATATCAGAGATCTTAGTTAGTACTACAGTCATTCTGTGACTTAGGTAGCTTGGGGCTAGATGATGCTGTATGTCGTCGTGAGTTATTATTGGTTATTGTGGCTATTACTTGAAAGGTTATTTACCCTGAATGTGTAAAAATAATTTAAGATATTAATATTATATTGAATAGTGAAACTGGATTTAGAGTTAAAATGACTTTTTTGTACAAGAGTACATTACTTGTGTTTTAGTGCAAATCGCATTGAACTCCCACATCCCGCGAGACTGCAGCATATTGGAAATACGAACATTTTGAACATTCATATCATATTCAATATCTTGCGAATATTTACGAATATATTTTACTTTACGGTTAACTTTAATTCATGGAAGCAAAAATAATTTGTTCGTGTGTAATATGGGCATAATTACAGATATTTAACTCCTAAGTATTGAACTAATAAATAACCAGCCAATAATACTTATGATATAATTCATAGAGAAGAAATTATTAAATTAAATAGGCTCTGAAAGTACTTGACTGATTTGAAAATATTTCACTATTAGCATCCTACATATATGTAGGATGCTAATAGTGAAATATTTTATAGGGATAATATATATATATTATCCCTGAAGAATAGACTATATAATATTTTCAAGAAATTTACGGATTCGTTTGAAAACTTCAATAATAATGTAACACAACATAATACACACGGGGCGGACAACTTAGTATTTTAATAAAACCAATCCTTCACTCGACAAACCATCAACACGTTCCATTTCTTCGCATTTTATGTCGCCCCGAATCTGTTTCATTTCTGTAGTAATGTTGACAGGCTGACATTCTCAGCAGATTTATTTGAATCTTTGATGATATCGGGCTGACAGGGACACGGCACATAACGCTCACAAATCACAATCATATGGAGTTGTACTCCACCAATGTTACAGGTAGATACTAGACATGGCAATCTCAATGGCGCGGCAGCGGCGCGGCCCGTGAAGGTCTTCCTGAGACGAAAGAGCGGTTCGGTTGCGGTGTCGATATAAGAGTCGATACAAAATCTTTACTCTATATATTATAAAACTTTAATAAAAAAATAACGATCTACGTAGTAAATCGCATTAATTAGATATATCAGTTACATAACACAAGCTCTACTAAGCTCGATCAAGCTGTAAATTTTCCAGCGTTATCTATTATTACTTTTTATGTTATTTTTTTATCTAATAGGGAAATTAATGATAGGGATTGGATACTCGTATGTAGAATATTTTTCAAGACCCTGTTAACTTCTACAAGTGAGTTCGCCTTTGTAACTACCTACCTTAATATTTGTGCAAGTTTTAATTTAAATAATCATTTAAAACTGATACATAAAAAGCGATGGATGCGACAAGCCGAAGACAGGGCGCTATGGCGCTCATTAGGGGAGGCCTATGTCCAGCGGTGGACTAACATAGGCTGATGATGATGATGATGATGTCAGAAAAAGTACTTAATAAAGTTACCACCTATTTTTATAGAGCTACTGAACTGTTCGTAAACAAACATGTTCTTTTTCATAACCAGTAAAATTTATTCAAAAATCAAGCAAAGAAACAACATTCCTCAAACCGTTTCAACATCAATAGAAGTGCGACAATTTTCCTTTCTTTTGTCTCGATCTAATGTAGGCCCAAACCATGAATCGGTAACAGAAGGGCCTCCCTTAAATCCTTACAATTGATCTCTGGCAACCCTCGGCAGCTCTCGGCAACCCTCGGGAGCCCTCGGCAACCCTCGGTTGGGGCGATGGAGACGATAGCGCACGTAGGGATGAAATGATGAGTCGGCCTCCAGGATCTTATTATTAACGACTCAGCCGCTTGTTAAAGGAAGTGACAGCGGACTATTTATTGCTGAGGGACGCGTTTTTAATCGGTGAGGTGTTACTTCGCACGCAACGAACCAAGGACTAAATTCTACCTGTACCTAGGTCATTTTTGCAATAATTCATGTCCAATTAACTTAACAAAAGTTAGTACTATAGGTACCAAAGTAAAGATTAACATGTTTGTTTCAAGATTTCCAAACTGATGGTAAAGTTCAATACGAAATTGTGAGATTTAAAACATAATTCAGCTTACTCGTAACTATGCCGGCATTTTTATTGTGATTGTGATACAGCTTGAAGCAGCGGGCAGTAGTTAGTTTTGTTTTGCCTTTTTTCTTAATAAACCTACTATATTTGGTTCAAAGCGAGAATAGAAGCTACACAAACAACTTGATCGAGAATTTCGTTATACTATTTGACAATCAATATTTTATATGAATTTGTCAATTTGTGACTACTTCCCATTAGGGAAACGTTTTTATCTTGCAACCGTAAGTAATACCAACAATGAAAGGGTTATTCTAAATCAAATACTTCATTCAACAAGAATGTCAACTGTGCGCGACAGTACTCTTAAATTAACATTATCTCCCCAAGCAATCCTGAACTCTATAACCCACAACATAAAGTTCTTCTTAATTGTGTGATAAGTGTAATATTTTTATTGATTGTGATACGATTTTCGTTCTTATGTTTTAGAGGTTAGGGTGGAAATTGGTTTGAAGTGCGCGGGGTGCCCCAGGGTAGTTCCCTCGCGTGTTTTGTTAATTAGTCTCATAATTATTATTGTGAGGTCCGAGTCCTGTGTACATTGAGGGTAAGTATTTGAATTATTCTGAACACAATTCTAATGGATGCTTTTATTCTGAGATTATTATATTATAGACAATAAAAACAAACTTATACAGCCTACTGTTCGAACGCGCGCTATAACTATGCGTTGCAGTGTGTAGTTACCGCAAATTATAAAATAATACTTTGTCGTACTAACAATTATAGAAATCAACCCTTTATAAATAGGCTTGAACGATGCACCCTTCATAGAACTTTCAAATAATTGTCATTATTCATAACTTATCCAAACATTTCTTCTGTATCTATCTTCTGAAACAAGAAAATACATAAGTGCTCTAAGTTCCGTAGAATAGTTATGTAGGTTTGCATTACTCAAAGCTGACATACCTTGAAGTCAGGCGATGTAGTATGTATGTATGTATGTAAACCACATGTCCATCAAGTGAATGCGGTTTGCCTCTACACCATACATTACATAACACACACACATCACTTATGTACTTAACATAGACGTATGTTACATAATGAAATGAGGGAATAACTTAAGGTGTTAAGTAGAGTTGATATAAAAGTGATTTCATTACTAGAATGGATTGGTAATTAGAGGATATTTCACACAACAACTTCTAAAATACAAATATAAAGAACACTCACTCAGTTCACTTACGGAACAAATATTTTCTGAACACGCAAACATCTGTGCTGATTGTATGAAAATGGTTTATTCCACTTTAAAAAGTGACAACAAATGTACTTACAGTCACCAACAAAAGTAGGCACAATCGGCAACAAACGAAGGTACAGTCGCCGACAATTACGCCGAGAGCGGGTCTAATTGTCCCGGGCTGCACAAGTTGTACTGACGAGCACGAAAGTGCTCGCTAATTGACGTTTGTTGTGGGGTGCACAGATTTGTAGATGCCTTTTGAAAGTGTTACATAGAACAATTTACATTTTTCGTTAATACCATGTTATTTAATGAGCAAAGGAAAGCAAAGCTATATTTTTATCTCTAAAAGAGTTTTGGTGAAAATAATAAGGTTCTAAAAAGGCCCCGAATGTACCCCTGGGTATTTAATTGAATAAAGTTACATTACATACATTGCTACCCTAGCTACGATCAATCTCGTTTGTCGTCGGTACTTTATTATTTATAAATATCAGTTTATAATTAAGTTCCCTGCAAAGAAAACCACGCAATTATAAACCAATACATTTAAATCCCGATATGGGCCAAACTTTACATATCTCAGCGATACTTATCCTCAAGATAGACCAATATAGTAACAATTAAGAAAATTTACATAATGTCTATCCATTTAAAATAAATGTAAAAATCGTCGCCACCGAGAGCTTTAAAAGCGGTGCCGCGGCTAATTAAAGACGTTTTAAAATTAATGCTTTTGTCGCTGAGTGTACAGTACGTGCGATCAATTAAGGCGCGTGTCCGGAGATTTTTATGCAAATGTCCTGCAGTAGGGGTGTCGCGACCGACAACGGCGCGTGGTACGTTGTGTCGAGAATACACGGAATTGCATTTAACAGTGTACAATTTATAAATTTTCCTGAAATAACGGTCTTTTCTTGCTTCTTCTTATTTTAATAAATTTTTCGTTTTACGTGCGATATAGTCTTGATAAATGAAATTGTATTTACGAAGACAAACGCATAAAATCATAAAGAAAGAGGAGAAAGTAGTCTTCTCGCGTTTTATTTTGATATGCCACACATTGAGTGTTCGTTTCTTGTATGTAAGTACCTACAAATTTATAAATATTGATGTTCCTTCCTTCTATAATTAAAGTATTTGTTTTAGCCCGTGCATCACCATCCATACATGCTGCACGAAGATTTGCTGAATTTTAAAAACATCGCGGCCCACCGCACAATGCGATCAACGTCTTCAAATGTGGTCCTAGTCCTGTTATTATCATGAATTCTATCTTCCATCAATATCGTACCTACTGGGCATACCCAACTTCAACTTCTTTTTTTTATGGCACCGCTTAGGCATACCCAGTGTGGCAGCCCTATGTGCCAGCGCCGGGGTGGTCCGGTGTTCCGTAGGATATCACGTGCGATCCTTATCCCACGACTTAGGATGCGATCGTATCGCATCGCACCATCGCACCGCGCCGGGCGGCGGCGGTGTGCTGTCGCCTATACATTCTGCATAAAGATCAGACAATATGCCAAGTATGTAGGTAGCTATATTATTTATTTATGATTTCAGCTTATATCGTCCCACGCCGGGCAAAGGCCTCGGTCCGTTAATATTCTCGCGTATCTTTTAAAAATAAAAAGGCTGGTATTCATTTAACCTTATAACTAAAACAGTAGCAGTAGGAAACGGAATATTTACCCTTTATGGAGCATTTATTGTACTGACTGTACATAGGTAGTAAGTATTTATTAATTATATCAAGACTACAATTATACATATTATTATATTGTCCAGATAAACTTTTATTATGTTGGGTAGATGTAGGTAACTTTACTTCAAAATTAATAATTACCGAGGGCTGCAAATCACTTCACATTAAATTAATACCTAATTTAATTTAAACTCAATTTACTGCGAACTCAGCCTTAGTACGAAATCATCGTAAATCAAAGCAGACCTTTGTGCTAATCCAACTATGAATCCAACATAAATCAGGACCATTTGGAGCCCATTAAATATAAATACATTTCATCAATGGACCGCCGAGCCAAGCAAAACAAGCAATTAGCCGTCTCATTGAATTGCAAAACGAAAATATGCGTCTACGCAGCGACGCGATTGGCCGCGCGTGATCTCGGTAGGTTGGAAAATGCGCTCTGATTGGCTGGCGGGATAATTTGGCAGTTGTTCAGTGGGCGGGGCTTGATGGACAGTTTTCTTGAAAACTAGTGTTTTTAGTGTCGTATCGACCGCAGGCATTGAGGTCATCTGTCCGTTCCATGCGATGAAATATAAATGACGTTAGTCCATTGAATTTCTAGACCGAGATCCGTTCATTTTATTTGTTCTTGAAGGCTGAAAAACATGGGATGATTTTTATTATTATTTGGTATTATAATGTTTTACACGTTTGATTGTTTAAAAGTAATAAAATAAATGCAATAGGTATTACTTAGTATATAGGTTTATCGAAAGAGACAGAAAAACTTCTCTGCTTTTTTATAAAAAAAATACTTATCTACCATAATACATAAATGTACCTATAAAACTCAAATATAGTTAACATCCGGTAACTTATCCACATACCTACCTAGTAATAAAGTGTAAAGTGTAGCCCAAGTGAAGTGAAGTGTGAAGTGTCCATTAGTGAATCAGTAGCATAATGCAGAAACACCTATTTATACTACAGATGCCTCATACTAATGGCCGATTTATCTAAGTACCCGCAAAGTGGCGTTTTATTTAATAGAGTTTAAATATAAATTGGGGAGATGCCAAACTCTTCGCGGGCTGTGCCAAAAACTGTGCGATGCTGCAGACACGCGGAGCTTGACGATTGAGGATCGAGAGGGGCTGGATGTGGCAGGATCACTCTGTCATCACATTATTTTTTATAGTAGTACATAATATACTTCTATAAAAAATTATGTTGGTAACTGAGTCTCTAAAAAACAACTGAAAAATATTATCGCTCTTAAGTGAACTTTGGTATGGTTCAAGGGCGTCGCCAGGGGGGGCAGGGGGGGGGCAGCTGCCCCCCCCTAGAGACCAAAAAAATGTACCTAGCCAACTGATAAGCAACGAAAGTCCTGCTATTGTCTTGCTTTGCCGATAAATCCCGCATAAATTCATCACTAGGAATAAGTAGTGACAGTTAGTACAATATCATCATAACTTAAAAAAAATATTGTATATATAGTATTTTTTTTTTGTTCGGTCATTTAGAACAAAATATTACTAATATTTTACGTGCTGTGTGAAAACATTCTTATTTACAATCGCCATATAGGCAAACAGGTCCGTAGGGAAAGGGGGTTTTGGGGATTCAAGCCAACCCCGAAATGTTGAGGCACCGTTATAAGAAAACTTTATTATGTAAAGTTTTCTTGGATACGTATGTGTCACACGTGGGAGCACTTGAAGTGGTTGTTCTGTCTTAAAAACTCGATTTTTTTTCGTCAAAATTCGTTGGTTTGTTCGCCCTCGCGCTAAGTATCATTTGATTCGTATTGTGTAGGTGTACTTTTATTATGTAAGTGAGCTAGGCACACGGATCACATTCATTTACGCCCGACTCCATCTAGGAAGGCAGATCACGAGATTAATTTTAATTTCGTTAATCAATGAACGGATTAGGTACCTATTTTCTTGTTTTGCCGTTATTGAATTGCTCCCTCCGTTTGCTGTTATTCCTTTTGATATGTATATACATACTCTTTTAATTTTTTTGCATACGTCCCAAAAAGTCACAAAAAAAAATCGCGGCTCGCTCCGCTTGCCGTTTATTCTATAGTCTTCAGTTTCGACTATTTTCAGCGGTCGCACACTATAAAATATAGGCGCTCATTACACTCTGTTATATTTTTTTTTATACTACCTAATGACCCGAAAAAGTTACAAAAGTTGTCGTGCTGGCTCATTAAATTGCATGCAGTGTTGAATGCCAGTTGTAGACCATACTGTTTTGGTCCGCAAACAGTATGGTCTACAACTGGCATTGGTAAATAGGAAAATTTTAAACACTTTGCCTTGAAAATTACTTGGATAAAGTTAGCGTACCTATTCATCAGCCCATGTTATCCGCTGCTGGACATAGGCTTCTCCTATTCAGCGCTGTAGCGTGGATACATAGCCAGTTAAGATAACGACTTGAAAAAAACATTAACTAATTATTTGTCCAACCGTGGGCTAGCATAAGTATATGATGCATGATGCATATCGTCTCGGGCGGGTCGTAAGCTCTACCCCCCCCCCCCCCGATTAGTACATATTTCTGGCCAAGGCTTGCCCCCCCCTGGGCCGTGGGCTGGCGACGCCCTTGGTATGGTTGTAGATTTATAGAGGTAATTGTACTACATCTGCATTCTTATTGTTATCCAGAAGAATTTAACATTCACCCCACATGAAGGACCTGTTAAAAATATTATTTACCTTTGGTATTCCTATGATCAGCAAATTTAAAGTGTACGAGTAAAAAAGTGACAAAACTATTGAAGCTAAAAAAATTGAAGAAACCTAAATCATTATTCTATCTATACTAATATTATAAAGAGGAAAGATTTGATTGTTTGTTTGTATGTTTGTTGGTTTGTTTGAATTGAATAGGCTCCGAAACTACTGGACCAATTTGAAAACTCCTTTCACCATTAGAAAATTCCTAAATTTTCCGTGATGAACATAGGCTATAGAATATTTTCTGTAGTGAGTACCAATATGCCAATTCTAGGTGACAGGTTTACCTGTCACCTAAAAATGCAAATTGAAACACTCGTCAAAATGCAAATTGACGTAATACTTACTTTAAGTTACTAAACTTTTGTTTTTCTCATATTATAAGTGAACTATTATGTGTTCTTTGTGAAAGAAAGAATCTTGAATCCGAGATGCCCTATCCAGTGCATCCATCAGGTCAGTGAATCCTGGCTGCAAGTGCTCTGAGATCTTTCATGTAGTCCTCTGCAGACGTCGCCTCGCTTCACTTCGGTAGCATCTTCCATCATACAGATGTATGCTAATATTGTAGTCAGCAAAGCAGGTGGCTCTGCTGACTATATTATTAAATTAGCTGACTATTGAAGGGGACATTATTATGTATCAATTATCTCGACGTACGTGTTATAATGAAATTTTTGCTAAGCCTATTCAATAAAAAAAAACAAACAATCAAATCTTCTTTCCCCTTTATTAGTATAGATATAGATAATACCTACTTACGTTACAAACATAGATATTTTTATTATGACAGCTTTTGCTAGTTCTAGTTGCAAAGTTCCACTTGAAACTTGAAGAGTACAAATATTGATTCTCACATTCGCAGAGTAGGTACTACTCAACATCTGCTCAACAGAATTTTTTGTATAATTATTTCAAACAATAGAAGACTTCTCGCCATCACTAGGTAAACATCTGTTTAGTTTGTTCGCCCCGTTATTTTTATGACTTTAACAATTTTACAAAAGTTACAGCCCTGAGTTGCAACAGTCAGTTGGATTAGTTTCGTATTTGTATGTAATTAGAACATTACCACTATTACAGGTAGACCTAATACAATAGAGTAGGCATCAAGTAAAATTTTCATATTGTCATAATACTAATCTTCATATAGTTTGTGACGATCGAAAGTGACAATCGAAGTCCAGGCTAGGTTTGGAATGCCAAACTGAAGCCGATTACGATTACCAGTTGAGTAAGACAATAGAGCCGCAGACCCACGAAATACGAAGCTCCTATTGGTCTTTAAAAACAAAAGAAAGTTAGAAAGCCGGGGGTGGCAATCGGTCACTTCACAGAAAAATCATCCTTGTGGTGTCTAGGCAGATCTTTTGTCGATAGTACAGAGTAGGTACTCTGGTACGTCGCAGAGCTGTCGAGTAGAATCTATGAAGTTACAGCTGTTAGTTTTACATGACGTTCACATTCCTCCTACTTTTTTCGAACTCGGTTAGTTGCTTTGCTTGGTTTTTCATATATGTTTTCTATTTATGGACCAATTTGCATGATTCTTTTGCAGTTGTAAAGAGGACGATCCCGGCAGGAGTACCATTAACGTTTTATTCCGCAGATTTTCGTATAAAATATAGCACAAAACTAAAAAATATTTTTACAACTAAGGGATTTTTAATTGTCACAAGTTATTTTTTTCATGACAGCCAAATTATTGTTTGTGGATTTCCTCGGTATAAATCACTAACTTAATAAATATTATTAGTTCGTATTAGTATTGTTGCACACACCACCGTAAATACTGCATAATTAGGATTCTATAATTATGTCTCAAATTCACAAAACCAGCCAATGATCGTAAACCTCCTCATCATTATGATGTCGGATGGAGTGAAATACAGCGTTTATACCTATTTGAATTTACAGCATCGTTTATGTATTCATCTATCTTACTAGGTAACATTTCTCTAACCGCCTAGGCACATTTAATTAGATCACATTTCTAGACTTTAATAAGTTCCAGGTTGACTTACTACGCCTAGTTCCTATCAGATAGAGAACACTATTGCCTAGATAAATCTAATTTAGGGTTTAAGACTCTACTTAGGTACCCTAAGTTACCATAAAAATATCATCATTTCTTTTCAATAAACGCTATCTATAGAGGTATAAAGGTTGCCTCGAACAGACCGCTTTCAGCGATAGTTTTGCCGATTGTGTCACACTAGATCTAAGATCTAGTAATAACTGTTTGATATATTGTTTTATAAGGTACACTACACATATTATTTATTTAGTAAACTTACCAATAAATTACACAGAAGTTTTCTTAGTTTGATCGCGACCCTGATCTTAGGCGGGAAAGATGACCCTAAATTACAATTAGCGTGTAGTACACTGCACCCCGGCTGAATTCGATGTGAAATGTTTGTTAAAAAACTACTAGTACTTAAACTGAAATAAAACAAACTTTATTGAGATCTTTTATTGTTAATAGTTCAATCTAAAACTTGATGTCAACTGTGTAAACGTTACTTTTTCACATCGAATTTGATGTGAAAAATCAACGGGAATTAATTGGTACCTTAGTCAATTACCTCTAAGTCTAATGATATTATTTAATTAATAATTACGAGTAAATTCTCAATACAAATTAATTATTGTCAATGTCACTGAATAGTGAGGAAACACAGTCATCTATCGATGTATACATAATAATGTCGATGTTCTGACGTTTGTCGGCATATATAATTACGTAAATTAATCTCGTGTATCGGTTTCGTTAAACGCGCTCTGGGGCGTATTCAACTCTAATGAGATAAAATTATACGACCTGAATTATATCGTATGGAAGTCTAACGCTATTGATATAGTGTTAGGAATAAATATTTAGCATTTCGGACAGAACTATCTTGGTACATTAATATAAAAATCTATTACTGTTTGGTAGTTTACATCGATAAGGTTTCGTTTCATTTGATCACGAGCCTGTAGGGCAAATTAAATACCTATGCGTTGCCTACCACTTGAATTTTAATTATTTTTTTTAACTTTGTGATTTGGTTTAATTGTAATACCTATTGTGAGCAGTTTGCGTAACGCCAATCAGTGGCTCTGGTGGTAGACCAGCGCTGGATGCTAGTATGCTGGTTACCCTACTCTAGTTGAGGCCGAGACAAATTTTTGAATGGACCTATGTCCACGACATTTTTCTTTCTCCTCAATTAAATTTTCATAAGGATTCATGTAGTTCTTAATTTCAATTTATAAAGTCTTTTTTCGTAAGGACCAATAACAGTAGAGTTAAATTTTCATAGGTATTGAGTTCCTAACTTCTGTTTATAAAATAATATTTTTCAATAAGTCCTACTAACGTAGAGTTATAAATCGTTTCTGAATGGTTTCTTGCATAATAATGTAGCGCGTTTACTTTCGATCACGACTCGTTCAATATAAATTAGCCATAACCCCTCAATCGGATCGTTAGCATCTTCTGCGAGCAACTGTCACTTTCTCTTTAACTCACTTCCAATCCCGATTGATGGTTATTTTGTTGCCTATAGCACAGATAACATAATACTAGTACCTAAAGGTTAATTTGTTGTCTGTTTAGTTCAGATTTGTCTTAGCTATTATAATTATGTCGAGTGCTGCACGTGCCTCCTCGAACAATGGGAATTGTAATAATTACCACGCTTGGGCGGCGGATAGATTCAAAAGTACAGAAAAAGAAACTACTACCCTTCTCTGGTAGGACCCTTTCGTTGGCTATTCAAAATCAATCAAAATCAAAGTGCTTTATTTCCTTTAGACCTTACAGGACTCTTGGACAGGTCACCGTATTATGACGGGTCACGGCTGAGTTGGAGAAGATGAACAAGATATATTATTAACAATATAAAAAACTCTATCTTAAGTAGGTAGTAAAAAATAATAGGATCTATGAATTAAACAAATTAATATGAGGGGATAATTCTAAAGCCACGACTATCAAGATGTGTAATAATTATAATTATGAAAATAAATAATAATACCTAATATATTTTTCACGTATTGTCGTGAACAAATATCCAAACTCTCGTATTTATGATCCATATTAGTGTAACGGTAATAATTAATACGTAAACTCTCTACATTTCCGCGGGATTTCACTCTACTCAGTACAGGCACAAGGTCTATTAAAATCGCCAATTATCTACAAATGAAGTCGCAATACAGCTGACCGCAGCAACCTTATCTGTTGTTCCCGTCTCGGTCTGTGACGAGGGGAGTGAAGGAGACGGAGATATTGATCCGGCTCGGGGGATCTCAATGAATAATTGTTAGATTAACGAGGCTCACTCATCAGCCACGATCTGAGCCGCTTAGATATGGCTAGGGAGGGGATAAATATTTTTTGCATTTCATCGACATTCATCAAAATCAAAAATCAATCAAAACCAAGTGCTTTATTTCCTATAGACCTTACAGGACTCTTGGAAATCTATAAATATACTTCTCTGTTACTTTTATTACTTGTTTTTGAAACTAACCATGAATTGAAACATTTAGTGTTTAGATGGTGCCTATTCATCTTTATATTTATTTTTGACTGTGTTTATCATTGGTTTTTATGTTAGTATATGAACTTTCTGAAACTTTGCAGGAAACATTATAATAATGTTGCAATAAACTTTCTGTCGGTCCAATTCCATCTTACTTGGATTATTTCTATTGCAGTTTAATTAAGATTTATGGTTTATTGCAGTAAATCCTGTTACTTATTTTCACTTTTGAAGAAACATTCTACGTTGCTTTATTATGAGCCATTCAAAATGTGATAAAATTTTGTAATTATTTAAAATAACAATTTAAGTACCAACTTCTGTATATTTTATAGCAGTACCTTATAAATCATATTCTTCTTATGACTCTAATGAGGTATAATATGGAGACTAAATTGATATTCAATACCTACATTTAGGAGAATCACTTAAATATTCTTGTAAAGATCTGCGTGCAAATTACTAGATTCGTGGGAAGGTACTTTAGCCACTCCAGGAAAACAGTGATTCGACAACTTTCTAGAAACATTATATTACATATTTTTTTTAAACTATATTTTAGAGCCTTAACGCTATATGCGTTCAAAAAACCAAAGAGACAAAAATTATGCCATCGGCAATAGGAATAGTAGTCACAAAAATCCCCATATTTTATCCGCCAAATTAATCATAAAAACTTATTACAAAACTGAAAAGCCTGTTCGTCAGATTTCTACACGATTAAGTTATTGGCTTAGCAGGGTACGTTCTATCGACAACATCAATCACGTCCCAACACTAGCTAGAGACGTCTCTAATAGGGCAGTGTACACGCTTGCGAACAAAGCGAGCGCGTCGAGTATTGATTGCTGCTGTGTATAACTAGCTTTATTGCTTCAATCGGGCCGGATTTAGGATTATAAAGGTGCGTCTAGATTACTTTACTTTTACTTGATACTGACAATAACTGATAATATTACTTGCCTATAATAGAACGTGCTATAAAACTTAGTTATTTGTAACATGTTTTATCAGTGTAAATGATTAGATAACAAAATCAGTACCTATGGATGTTGTCAATATGCATAGGTCTTCGGGGTACCTAATAATAATAAATAGTAACTTCCCTTTGCTAAGAAAACCGAATTATATGAGGGTACCTAACTAAAAAGATACGAGTTATTATGTTAACAACTATTGAACTACCTTTGGACATCACCATAATGTATAGGTAGCGCGATATTTGTAAAAAAGCAAGATTTGTGTTGTTTTGGTTTTCCTTAATTTTGTCAGAATAACGGAAATCTTTCATAATATGCTCAAATAGATTTCATAATCATGGTTAATGCCCTTTTATAAGTTGTTTGATGTACCTAATTAATGTGACCCATATTTGAATAAGAATTTTCATAAAAATTATTGGATATTAAGATACCTACTTTTTTCGAATAGTGGAATATACTATTATCCTATTCAATCTTTTGTGTGCACCTTTTACCCCCTATCGCTGAGTCCTGAGTCCAGCCCTGGACAATGTGTACAAATGGCTTCAGCTAATGGCTTTCCCAGCTAATTATGTAATGTTCTGATGAGATTTCACCGTTTGCGCGTATCACAGCTTTGTGGTTCGACTTTTGTAACTTAGGCCTTTGATTCACATGTAGGTACATTTATTTAACACTTTCACTGCCTAGGATTCATATGCGGTTCTAGCAGTGATTGAGGAGAGCTGGTCAATATCTGGCGCAGCGCATCACCATTGCCATACAGCGTGGCAATACACTTCCAACTGGTATTGATATGGATCAGTTGAGCTACTGTAGTTTGTTCGCAACAAATACAAATACATTTATTCGTAACACAATGTTATAGTCTGCAGTTAGCTCAATTGTTTCATTGTTGTATGTATATATACAAGGTGTAACAAAATATGTGTACTAAGCCGAAGGGGGAGGTTTCAGACCCCAATGGTGATCAGTTGTAGGGGGTAGAAAATTAAAAATTCCTATTTGAATTATACTATTTTTTTTATTTTTTTTCCCTCTTTTATTTCCTTATCTGGGTAGCCTATACATACCTACTACCACTGCAGTTAGGTAGGTATTTATCGTATTTATCGTAGAGTTCAGCTATGGCGGGGCGAGATACTACCTAATCTATCTACATTCTATCTATCTACCTATCTATTACTCTACATCTATGCCCATACTGACGTCATTGTCACAGGTACAAGAAACCGCTGCCTTTAGGATTGTCACTTCGTAAAAAATCAGCTGTCCATGTTGAAACTTTGATGTAGTTTTTTCCAAAATACCGATCGAAATTCGAAAAGTCGTGGAACAAAAGTTGGTCCCCTGGGGGGTGGAAATTCACCCCCTTTCGCTTAGTACACATATTTTGTTACACCGTGTATATGCTATGTACTATGCTTATAATACTAGCTGTTATTTAATTAGATAATTGTAATTTTCTTTATTAATAATGGCTTTTGCCTATTATTAATTTATCAATTACAATTAAATGACCAAATTAAAACTGGTTTTTACAATTGACAAAAGTTTTTACTTAAACATAGTACAGAAAATAGTACGAATTCATTGTGATTGTAAGCGGGTTAACTACGAACCTAGTCTGTGTTGGAAGAATACCAACGTTTCATCCCTTAACGAGGCTTCATTAGGGTGAGTGCGGCTCACGTTCCTCGTTCAGGTATGTAACGTTGGTGTTCTTAGGTTCGTAGCTAAACCGCTAATATTCATAATGAAGTTGTAATTTTTTTTAATAATGCTTTAAATATCAGTAGCACATTTTCTCTCGTGCATGGCTTATAATATATTCCGTGCATCACCGTCAATGGTGATTAAATTAAATTAAATTCATTTATTGCAAGAAATATGGTATGGTGTTAAATAATACAATAGTGTCACATAGGTACTTCGTGATGCTAATGGTATCCGCACTAATGGCCTTCTCGACTAATTATGTAACGTCTTGATGGATTTAGCGGCGTGTTTGAGTACCTACAACCACTTCACGGATAGTACCTACATTACCTACGTATGAGTAGGGGCTAATATGAGTAGGGGCTGCTGCGATCCTTGATAATAAGGATCGCAGCAGCCCCTACTCATATTGTTAATATTATTAACAACTTCCTACTTGCAGATACCTACCTACCTAACGTAGGTAATGTAGGTACGATGTTAACTTATGAGTAGGGGCTGCTGCGATCCTTGATAATAAGGATCGCAGCAGCCCCTACTCATATTGTTAATATTATTAACAACTTCCTACTTGCAGATACCTACCTACCTAACGTAGGTAATGCAGGTACGATGTTAACTTATGAGTAGGGGCTGCTGCGATCCTTGATAATAAGGATCGCAGCAGCCCCTACTCATAAGTTAACATCGTAAGATGCACGAAAACGAATCAACGAACTTATTTTCTGAGTAGGCCTCCAGGTTGTGAATTGTAATCTACATCCATTAAAAGAGGAAATAATTGATTGTTTGTTTGAATTGGAGAGGCTTCGAGTCTACTGGATTGTTTTCATAATTCTCACTACTCTTTGTTTTAATAATAACCTTACTTGATAGGTTTTTATGGACATATTTCTTACATGATTTTTCTGGAGGGCTACTATATTGAGGGTTACTATAATATTTTGACAAGGAATTTTATTATAGAAGCGAACAGAGTAGGGAATGGTAATGATGCTCCAGCATATTCGACTTGGAACAGCCAACTGGCCTGGCTCGTGACGTCATACATCATAATGCACAATGGCGGCGTGTAATTGGCGGGAATTAATCCCTAGACGTGACATTTGACCGTGTACCACCACTACAACCGACATACAATATGTAGATATAACACTGGTCTATGAATAGATAGCTAAATAATAATAGAACTGGGGTAAGTTTGGTTGGACTAAACAGGATAAAAATTCTGTAAGTTTATCGAGTGTCGATAAACGGTTCTTTTGTAGATGTGTAACAACACTAGTAAAATTTTCCGTGATTTCCAAAGAAATAATAAAAGTTTGTAGGTTCATTCGGTCATCGTCACTCCATTGCATTGGTACAGTCATATCCAAAAGTCACACTGTAAAACTCAGAAAGTGATTAAAATGTACGACTCTCTCGTCCCCATAGATGCATCCTCGACTTGTAGGCCAAGCACGGGGATTGTTTTTAGGGTAGAATAGACAATAATGGCATCGCATCGCCATACATTGCGTAAATTATTGAAGTTTAAAAAATTAATTTCAAATAATTTACGCATTCGATGACAAAGTGACGTAATTTTTCTCTATACTACCTTAGACAAGAAAGCCCGCGCTTGCCCTACTGCAAGCCGAAGATAAATTATTATTGATTGCGCATTAGTGCGACAGAGACAGATAGAGTTAGAGCGAGATGCATGACGGATTGACACAAAGGGTTAAGTTATGTGTTACATGTCAAAGGACTAATTGCTGATTAGGGCTGGCAATTGCACGTACACATATCGCTCACTATGATTTTCAAAAATTACCGTAATCTGTGCTTTATGCTTTTTTAATAGCTATAAATATAAAAAGTTGCCACGTTGATTACATAAACAAGATATATGAATGCAAAAATAGTTCAATGGGTAGGTACCTACCATTATAATTTAGATCATAAATTCAAAGACGGGCACTTTGAAGTTATCATTAGAAATTAGTACTATAATCCCTGTTAAGGTTGTGCGTGCAATATAATTATAAATACTCTCATATTAATTAATTCATTAATAAAATGAATACATACTAAATGTACTAATATCGATATTATAATCAACTTCTTTTATTATGGCACCGCTTGATATTATAATCACCAGAATCATTTTGACAGCCCTATCCGCACAATATTGATGTGATATCTGAATCGATGGCCCGATAAGGCATTGTTTAGCCGAGATAGCTTACCTATAGTATATCTCCGGATGACTGACTGTCTTTATCTGAGCTCATCCGTTTGCCCATTTACGTTATTGTGTACCTAACTTAACTGTTGTAATTAATTAGCCGAGATGAGGTGATATGACATGATTCTGCAGATCATTTCAGAATGTATCTGGATAATAGATGACTTCCTTGGTTCAGATATCTGCAAGCGCTGAAGATTGCAGGTTCGACTCTCGGAGCAGGACAATATTGTTTGTGTGAACTGGTGTTCTGGATTGGATTGTTTTGACGTACTTTATGTGCATACATAAACAGTTATAAATTGAAGTGATTTAAAAATCAACTAAAGTTTTGTTTATTATTTGGTAATTATTGAAAGTTTTAAATTTTGACTTGCTTATGAACTAATTTGAATAATTTATACTTCATCTTATTAAAGCAACATGCAGCGTTGGTATAATCAATTTTTAAACGTTACGTTACTAAATTTATATATATAACCTCTTGTTTAATATAAATGATAATAACCTTTTGTTTTCGTGAAAAAAAAAAACATTCCCTAACTGACATCGATAAGATATCATCGACGCAGTCTCCCCCCTAGGCCCGCGGCGGCGGATCGATGGAGGTAATTAACTGGTTGTTAACTGTTAGGTTAGTATATTCTCTGGCGATACACGCCGATACCAGCTGATATATCTATATATACATTATAATATCAACAATGCTGATACTGTGATTTCGCTCACATAACTACAAGTTATAATGGATGTTGCAAAGAGCAGTAAAATATTATTAAAAAAAATCTTTGATTTCGGACTGTAGTGATCCATTATTTGCTAGTTAATTTTGCCTAAGGTTCATAAAATTCAAAACAATTTAAAATAATGATAGAAGTTAAATAAAATTAGAATAGTGTAACAAATTAAATTAAATTATTGAATAAGACTCGTAACTTTATAAAAAAGGTTACCAATGTTACCTACAGACTATATCAATGTTACGTTGTTGACCAATGTTGGATACAGACGATACCTGCTACCGTTCGGTAGCAGGTATCGTCGTTTATTTTATTTCCCTCAAATATGTAACACCCCTTCCAATAATCATTATGGCTCCTTCTTAAACAGATATTCTAACAATTTTTACGTCCATTGACTAGAAAATTAAAGTCCTTCATACTACTAAGTACGTACATTACTAGTACAGTACCTACATTACATCATGTGTCAAAAGTTCACTTCAACAATATGAATTAAGTTATGTGTTTATAACATAACAGTTCAAAAATCAAAATCAAAGTGCTTTATTTCCTTTAGACCTTACAGGACTCTTGGACACGTCACAAAATACAAATTACATTAGTAATACTGGGAAATAAAGTTATCACATTGATTCAGTGTAAATTGTAGAACAGCCTGTATACAAACATTCATTACTGTAGATATGGCTGCCCCCGAGAGATTTCATCTTGTTGATGAGAGGCTGGGTTACTTTGCTACATCGATAGTAAGAACGGAGAGAGAGAGAATTCATAAGATTAAACGATCACAAATATGTAGTACCTAGGTATACTACTAGTGGTCCGCCCAGACTTTGCACGGGTATTTAAATAAAAAAATATTTTTCCTGCGTATGCAATAACTTGCAACTGGTTTGTCCTTACAAAATATAAAATATTTTATGAATTATTTGTGTTCGCATTTCAGAATCTACCATATCAATAATATCAACAAAGTATTTATTCAAAATAAAGAATAATAGATATTACAAAAATAAGTCACATAATATTTCCTACCTATTTTAATGCCGATAAATTAATGAAAATTAAAATGGAATAATATTTTTTTCATTTTGTCCCTTCGAATATTGTATTTTATCAGATTACTAAAGCATTCTATTTCCTCTTTCCAGGTGAAAATCTGGTTCCAGAACAGAAGAACGAAATGGAAGAAGAAAGACAACGTGAGCAACGCAGAAGTAGCAGAGCTGAAGCAGAAACCCGCTGAAGAGAAACCAGAGACCAAAGACCCGCTCGCCCTTGACATGTCTAAAAAAACCTGTAACAAAGCTATCACGGAAAAACTCAAAAACTCAAAAATTCTAAGTCAAAAACCAAGAAAAGTCGAAAAGGGGGTGATTCTCGAAACGATATGTGATTCAAACGATATAGAAAGTCGGATCTCGATCACTAAGATTACGAACAAGCTGTCGAGTACAGACCTGTCGGATGTCAAGATATCCGTGAAGAGCTTCAGTCCAGATGAAGTGAAGGAACTCCAGTTTGACGCTATTGGCAGAGATGTCGAAATGTGAGCTTGATTATCTACAGCTAGAATTATTGTATATAAGGTTATCGCACACATATCAACACGAAAATAGACCGTTATCGTCTCACTGGACTGGCATTAAAGTACAAAGTCAAATGAAGCCAGGTGAGGCTAGTTAGAGTGCTGCAACTTACTGATATATTAAAGGTCAATGTTGGTACCGTTTGTGTCGCCAAAACTATTGAATGGACTGGGATGGAATTTTGGACACTTATAGATCTGGACCGGAATAACAACGATACATCTTGTATTTCAAACAACGCGTGCAATGCCGCGGGCAGAAACTACTGGTTTCACCCAGTATAGAGATTTAATGCTTTATTTTATTAGATATTTAATATTGAAACATGTTTTTCCGAGTTGATAGGTGTGGGATCCCTTTTAGTCAACAAGTCCAATTCTCAAAATCGGCCAAATGGATTTGAAGCTTATCAACATATTTTTAATACTTCATAGAATGAAAATGTTTTAAAATTAAGTATCTTACCAAAATACAAAAGAAGTACAAAAACGTGACGTCAAATGTTTTTAATATTTAATGCTCCGATACAAATGTATACGTTGTTTGATTGCGATCGTTATTTTAATAAAGTAACAAGCTTTTATACCGACTTAATTTAAGTGTTTGAAATAATTAATATTTGAATGTTTAGTAAGTGATCGATAGAACCTGGTATTATTTCCTGTTAGTCATAAATTTAGAATAATAAAAGCGATCTGATGTAAGTTTAATGTGCAATAGTTTTCGTATTTGCAGAAAATATGACTTTTTTAAAAACTGAGTATCCTAGTTTTTGTTAAGATGTAAAAATCTCTGTAGTTGGTTATTTTTATACTTGTGCTATGTGTGTTTACTAATAAAACGTATGTATTTACTTATATCAAAAAACGTATACGAATACTAATATAAAAATAATACTACATCCTCAACTTGCGACAGTTTTACCAAAATTTATCAAAATGTAAATAATCATTTTAGAGAAAATTGTAAATTAGTAACCTAAGGACTTAATACAAACATAGGTTTAGGCAATCGAACAAAATTAAGCTAATGTAGTGCGTTAGTTTAGAATGAAATAAATAGTTTTCCATTTTATCATATTTTATTACTTTCCCCATTTTCATTTGCGTAAAGATTCATGGGATTTTGATCAAAATCTATAGTCAGAACTAGAGTAAATCTTTTCAGTTTTGTCAGGAACAAGACTATGAGACTAGATAATAGAAAATCCTTATATTGAAGGTCCTATGGGAGTGCAATGAAAGTGCTACGAAAAATTTAATTTTATGGTTTGTTCGGCATGATATCGATATTGATTGATAGTAACCAACCTTATTAACTATAAAATAAATAGTAAACGTACTTACATAGTATTATTGAGAGTCGGTGGTAACAGACAATTCAAAGCTTGAACTAATATATTTTCATCAAAGCTTACGCCATCTGTCGATAACTTTGTAGCGCTTAAATGCTGGCGCCATCTATACAACTTATGAAGAACTAAAACGAAAGAGGTCTGACAATGACAAAGCTTCGCTTGACATGAGCTTACAAAGCTCGATGTAAGCTTTCTGACCTAATAGTTTTAAACTTAAAATACAGATGGCGCGACGTGGTTTAATTCGTAGTTTGATGATATTTTGTTGAGATTAAATTAATGAGAACATTTTGATGGTGTTCTAATTGTGACCGATCGTTTGAATGACATTGCCCTTGGTTTGTCTCTTGGTTATGAATTGGAAAAGTTTTGAAATCAGTTAAATCCAACGTTTAAAATTTAAACATTCAATTTGAATTCAACAGATGTTTTTGCATCAATAACGCCGGTTTAGATGGTCATTATAACGTAAAAGGTCGTATTCAAAATATTCAAGCAATCATTAGAGGTATAAATTATTGACCTATGCTAGATTTTCCTGGTAGGTATATATAAATGTACATACATGTAAGTAACCTGAGTGCTAAGGAACTGACAACGTACTTTATGATTTTTTCACTCAGGTATGTGTGAAGGTAAGTCTCTTGAAGAAGTTGCAAACAAAAACTAAACATATCCTATGAACTACCTTGGCCCATTCTCAACACCTTTTCTCCCAAAATATTTAATAGTATCTCTTCAGAATTAACTAATAGGCGCTGATGTGTCGCTGATTTATCCACCCGTGAAATGTGTGTTACGTCGACGTATTGTAGCGCGACAAATTATCGCTAAACGTCACAATGAATCGAGCTCGCGATCGGCAGATGCAAGCGCAGATTGTGTCGCAAAAACCTATTAAAGATTATAAGTATTGGCCTTTCGCACGTTACTCCTAACTCCAAATAAGTCGGTAGGTTATGGGTGGTAGGTATGGGCTGTGGTATGGGGTGGTTAGGTTAGGTAGGTACATGTTTTGTTATCTTTAGGATAAAAATAAAATAAAAAGATATCAGAAGAAGTGTATCTTGGTAAAGATAAATTAAACTAGCTTAAAAATTATCTTGCCAATCGAAGGTAAACTAATAAAAGTACGCGAGGATTTCAACTGAACGAATAAGCCGTATTAAGAGGTACCGATGGCAAAACAAACTTGTTGATGGGTACCATCTATGCTAATATTATAAAGAAGAAAGATTTGACTGTTTGGTTGTATTGAATAGGCTACAAAACTTTAGTAAAATAAACTGTTTTCATAAAAAATGTGACATTTTCTGACTGAATTAAAACTTATTGTTCATGTCAATTTCTGATTCAGATGAGCATAATGTAGAAGAAAGCTAGGAACTTTTCTGCGAAATTCTAAAATGTTTAGACCCTGTATTTCTTTTTACATTTAAACTAACTAAAAACCATATAAAAGACGACGAGTATTTTGAAACCTCATTGCATTTTAGCTTTAGCCGTTTTGAAGCTCGGAGGTAAAAAAATATTTGCAACCACAAATAATAATGTCTACACAGACTGCGTGTGCTAACGTTACTTCAACGAGATAGATTTTTACAGAAATTTAACAAGCTGTCATTCGTTGCGAAAGGGGGCGCAGAGATGGGGGGTAGTGGGGGAAAGTAATCAACAATTTTAAATTGGGTCTAATCTCCCGTCGCCGGTAATCGTGCCATCAGTCAGCCTCGCGGATTCTGAGACGACAAGCAGATATTCTCATCTCTTATTTACAGCTTTTAATGTAGGCGATTCAAATATAATGTTTTCTACTTAAGTTTGTTGTGTAAGTACACGCCCAGCTAGCCACTTTGGTCCACATCACACAACAGAACAATATTTTGTATTTTGACATGACAAGCACAATTTATTACCAATAGGCTCCAATAGGTAACTTCACTCTTTCATGCAAATGATACCTACGAATTAAAAAATGAGACATTATTTGTCGAATTTTTAAAACATACTAATCTGATGCATGATCGGTTTACCTGATACCGCTTAAAAGTTAGTGTAACTTTAAAGCGCGTGCGAAGGCGCGGGCAGACCCTACTCGTAGTTTTCAATCTTCAATATAATACCTAAGTATACACCTACGTAATAAGATAAGATAATGATTCTTTATTCTCAAAACTTATGACTACTACCAAATGAAACTAAAAGGTAACACAATTGGCGGCCTTAGCTCTTAAAGCGATTTAATCTATATCTGTTCTATACTAATATTATAAAGAGGTAAGATTTGATTGTTTGTGTGTTTGTTTGAATTGAATAGGCTCCGAAACTACTGGACCGATTGGAATCCTAAATTTTCCGTAATGAACATAGGCTATAGAATAATTTAAAAAAAATGGAGGCTCCGTAAGAAAAATTTAATTTTTGTTAAATACCCGTGCGAAGCCGGGGCGGCGCGGTCCGCTAGTAAGATAATAAGTTTGTACTAGCAGATGACCTGCTCAGTTCAAATAGGATCAGAGCGGGACAGCATGACAGGTCAATCCTTTTCTTAACTACGCAGGTAATACGAGTTCGTTTAATTTGTATCATGCCTTTATCTACCTCCTAGATAAGGTCACCCCCCCCAGGCGATAAACCAGGGGGCAGGCGGACTACTGCCCCACGCTAAATCTTGTGTAGTTACCTAATCATGCCGTGTAGTGCGGTGTACTGTACACCGATTTCTGTATTGTTATAGTGGACTGTGTTGAAATAACAACAGAAATTGTTATTTTTGGTCGATTGTACTGTTGTTTTAACCTGTTTATATCATTTGGTTAAGTGTGCGTACTTGTGGCATTAAAAATGTGTTTATTTTATTGTATATATACATATAATAAGCAGCCAGCGTGTTGGGGACGCTTCCGACTGGTACTGTAATTGTTATGCATCAGTTGAGGTACCTCTATGATTGTTGTCTTTATTAAATTGAACTCGTGACTTCGTAAGGAATTTACGCTACGTTAACTGAATTCACTGGAGCTAATTCACCGAGGTGTATTAAATACATTTTTAATAAACTTTAGCCCCATAAATGAGCTCGAAATATAATAATTATTGGTCGAGTCAATAGTATTGTTTTAGTATACATAGTTATTATAGGAGGGTGTGTGTGTGTGTGTGTGTGTATGCGTGTGAGTGTGTTCTGCAGCTAATACACATTTCTCAGAATCATAAATTTGATATTTAACACTACTTTAGATAAATATAATTTTTAATACCTACTTATGTACCTATTTCAATAACTCTATTTAATTAATTTCATAAGTTTAAAAGCATATTTTTTTTGGTGAACGAAGTTAAAATGGCAACCATATTCTTCCCCAGCGCCCATTCAGGGCTCACGTCTGCCTAATCCGATTACTGTAATAGATCGCTTGCACTTTCACGCTGACTGTACATACTCTAAGACTTAATTTTCACCTTATTTCTAACACCATAAGACTCAGTTTACTCTGAATAGCAAAATTAAATGCACCTACATCTATTGATATAATACAATTGAACACTAGCATTATTATAAGGGTACTAATGTCCATTTTAGTTCAGCAAAAACATCAATATCTTTGTTGACACAAATGAAATTGATACAAATAATGTGATTTGCTCGGGAATCCGAAAGCTTGACATTTTTTGATGGAACTCGCGTGAGTGACAGCTCTTGTTGCAATATGTCGTTTTTTGGTGCAAATTCAGTGATTTTGTGATTATTTAATGGCTAATCTTTGACATCGTATTATGAGTAAACTGATTGTACATACTTTGGACAGCAGTTGTTAAATCTATTTAAGGGGTCCTTTATAGAAACTAGAGGTTTTATTTATTCTAACTTTATAATGTTATAGCAAAGAAAAGCATGTGTTTCCCAGTACTATTCATTAAATTATTAATTGCACTTGAGTGGTGACCGCGACTCGGCAAACGTAGTGTAGGACACCCCGGTGGGATGACGATCTGTGAAAGACTGCTGACAAGTGCTAGCTGCGACAAGCTGAAGATAGGGCGCTTTTTCGCTCATTAGGGGAGGCCTATGTCCAGCAGTGGACTAACATGGGCTGATGATGATGATGACTATCTCTCTCTTAAGCTTAACTATTTAACAATAATAATGTTTTCTCCCTTGTTCAGGCTAAGCTCCATAGATCCTGTGATCCTACTAACTTAAATTTGAATTTCGGTCTATAAGTAAATATTATTATTATTGAAACTCACCGAGGGTTAATATGTGAGGAGATCGACATCGCTCTTGTTAAAGCTTTACCTGATAGTAATAAGCGATCGTAACGTATTTATAACTCTATCTATAAAACTCGCGCGAGGATTAAACTTTATAAATAAAACTTATTTATTAAAAATACATTTATGTTCGTCTGTCGTGCAAACTTATCATACATAGTCTTTACGTATCGTATACTTATATATTTTTTAATACCTATTACGTATCTTTGAAATGATTATTGATTTGAAAATCAAAATCAATCAAAGTCAAAGTGCTTTATTTCCTTTGGACCTTACAGGTCTCTTGAACACGTCACAAAATACAAATTGCATAACTATTACCTATTGGGAAATAAAGCTATCATTATATTAAAATATAATATATACCTAAATATTCATTGTTCACTTCAATCTTTTTTAAATGTGTCTAATTAATTAGTCTAGATAAATTTGTGAATGTCATGATAGCCGACAAAAGGGCAGTAGTCCAGTTTGTGTAAGCCAAATGTGGTGGATATCGCAATACTAAGGTACCGTGTTTAGGTGGGGGGGGGGGGGGTACGGTCTTATGATGGTAATCAGTAGGTACAGAAAGGATTGTCCGATACCCAGCAGTGGGCGTGGACTTAAAACAGGTGGATGGGCTTTTATCTTATTTTCAACACAAATTTCAGATTTCAATAACTTTATGTCTCTTGGCACCAAATAAATAAGCACTTAGACAAGTAAAATTTCATATACTTAACTATTATAAACTAAGAAGTGGTTATAGATTTTAATCTTCACTTCAATTTGGAACCCGCGGGCTGTAGCCAGTGAAACAAATAAAACAAACATTGGCAGAGCATTAAAGGTGAATATATATCTGTTGATCTGCTTACCGACGTAAATTATGTTCAGATTATGGCAATAAAAACTTATTAAATAAATATATTTGTTTACGCCAAGCCCCAGTCTGCAAGTTCTGTTAGAGGTGACTTACATGGCGCTGGTCACAAACAATACTACCTTATTTTTTTAAGTAAGGAACAAGACGATTAACTTATCTACTAGCTGAAGAACAGGCCTCTCACGAAAATGAGAGGGTTTGCCATCATTTGCAGCTTTGCATGCGGATTGCTGAGTGCAGTGGAGGGGGTAAAAGCACACTTGAGGAAGTTGTTGCTTTTCCTTTGGTAGGTTCCCTTAGTCAACCCTTACTAAATCCACGGTCTGAATACGAGGGGCCATACAAGACAAGACCATTATGAAAATAAAATAATTTTAGTAAATAAAGCTTTACTTTTTAAATAGCTTTACCGCAGTCTATACTCGTATTATAGTCTATTAATTTCAAAAAATATAAGTAAGTTATTAATTACCACGCCATCTTGCAAGAGCAGAATTTGTATAAAAAATATTGAAATAACGGCTCTTTTCGTCTAAAGCCATTTTCTTTTTCACAGCCAATCCTTGATTGCCATTTGATGCCACTAAATAAATAAATATCGAAATCTATACTACCACGTAAAACAAGCTCTGCTTAGCTTGGGACCGAATGATGCTGTATGGATTGTGCAGTATTATATTTATTGTATAGTTTCTATTTATTTATTTATAATTTCAGCATAAGTACTTACATAAAGATAAAGTTATCCCTGCATAAAACATCAGTCGCCATGTAAGCCCTGCGTTAAGATTAGGTGCAGTGCACACGTTAAGACCCGCGCGCACGAGACATACTTATTCATCAAATATACATATTTATTATTCACTTCTTTTACTTAAAACTTTTTAAAATGGTCCAATACCACTTTATAATGTATATGATACTCTTGATACTAACTAAAAGCGGGATATTTGGTATTTTTTTATTACTTACAACACAAAAATCAGAAATAGTATCTAATAATATTCATTACTAAATAAGCGGGATATTTGAAGCTGGTTTGTGTTGTACCCACAACACTAAAATAATAAATAATAATATAAATAAAATAAAAATGAGATCTAACGGTAATAAAATAAAAAAATGTAAGATCATTTATTATTACAGCACCGTTGATATAGGTACATATAAATTCATAAAACGCATAAAAATTAAAATAAAAGTACCTTTATATCTACTTTATAATATAAAACATAGTTGTTTACATAGTTCATAGTATAACATAATGTAGTTCTAGTGAACTAGAATAATATTAATGTTGGCAGGTCAGCTCTTAAATTGACTTACAATACTAAGTAGTTTCAATAATGTAATGGGTATCTAATCTAATGGGTATATAAATTAATTAAGTAATCACTAAACAAAGTAAGCCAAATGTCTCGGTAAACGCATAATTTACTTTTTAGTTATTATTTACTTTATTAAAAGTCCAAGAACTCTGCCAAGTCCTCCATCGCGTACTGCCTTATTATAAGCAATGATTAAGAAGGCCTAAGCCGGCATAGCCGCCGCGGGTCCTGGCACAGGTAGCGGGTTCGAATCCTGATTAATGAGGGTCACTCCGCTACCGGTATTGACTGAATCGAAGCAAGGACGCTTGAACGCTGAAGTGTTGCCAGTATCACATGCAGTTCGTTCACAAGGTGAAATCTTTTATTTTTAAAGCAAAATCCATAGATACTAAATTTGTTAATGACCAGCAGTCTGCCTTCGGCTTCACACGGTTATTTAACAAAACCTTCAAATATTATAAATTAGTACATAAGTACAAGTTGGATTACATAATTGAAGTTTTCATACGGATCCCTAACTATTTTAGAAACGTATTGCCGATGTTCATTAGGGATAATGTAGCATTCTCATGGTGTTAGATGTTTTGAAATCGTTGCAGTAGGTTCGGAACTTAGTTTACCCCTCCCTAGTCCCAAGCTAAGCAGAAAAAAAAACTAAAACCTTTCCTTTTTATAATATTAGTATAGATTTAACAATATTATCGTCAAAACCGCTTTAGATAACAAACTTTAAAAACCTCTGATCACCGCTGCTATAATATGGTACTTACTTTGTTTGTTTGCAGACCAACTTTTATATTTATACTTAATTTAATAGTATATACCTTAGATTATTAAGGAATATAGATCTGGCATAAACATCTATACGAACTTGTTACGAACTAAGTTAGTTATAGAAGTGTGATGTATTTCGACAGCAGAGTTACTGACATATCGGCATCTCTTTTTGACTAATGAAGATAATCATGAGTAAAAAAGGACAACAGCAGTTTGATCATGACTGAAAATGGCAACATTGTTTTGGTGACGTCACAAAATACCTCACCCCTCACCCCCTGCGGCCGGTCGCCATGTTTTGTCGCAGTCAACAACAAGTATATCAGTTGTCATCCGGACTTGTTTTTATTCGAAAATGAAGGAAATTTAGAGTTAATAAGCGATAATTATGCTTTTTTATAGTGTGCAAACTTGGAGAATAATGCATTTTATAAGTGTATGTGCAGAGTGTTTGGCTGTCGCATGAAAATCAACAAAAAACATCAAAATATAACGTTGCATGGGAAAGGTACCGAATTCATTCAAAATTTCTTACATTTTCTATTATTTTCAAACATTTTGCTGTTTGTGGGAAAGTTCATTAAGATCCGCTTGCTTTTCTTTATTCATTCAATGTTTTACTATGAATATTATGTGATTTTAGGAGAAAATTATTCGTCATAGTAAATAGAGTTAGGGTTCGGTATTTTCAAAACATCGATTATCGATAACGAATTATTTCATCGACGCAGTACCAATAACACAAAAATAAAAATAAATCCTTTACAGCAGCGTCAGCAACTTTGAACCAAGCTAACCAAGATTCAAAGGTGTGGTGCCAGGGACAGAATTTTTGGTTGGGGTGGAGTTTACGGGACGCAGGACTTAGAAAATTTTCGACGAATTTTTTTATGTATATATAACATGTATTTTTTTTTATGGCTACGTAAAGAGGGTCACTATGGGTGCAACTTTGGTTTAGGTGATCCACCCCAAAGTTCAATGACCTCGGCGCTAGAGGTCAAAGTATGTCGTTCAGTTTCAAGGCAAAAGACTTAGAAAAATTTCGAAAGATGTTTTTAGGCATATTATAACAAATGTTTTTTCTTGTGGCATCGTTAAGAGGGTCACTAGGGGTGCAACTTTGGTTCAGCAGTTTGACCCCAAAGTTCAATGACCTCGGTGCTAGAGGTCAAAGTGTGTCGTTAAATATGGATGCAGAAACAATATAAAAACTTTACAGAGCATTCCGGGAAGAGTTGATTAGATTCAATTTGAGTGGCGGATCCGACACAGAGTTCCCCGACTCCACGTGGTCTTGTGCGTGGAGCCCCTAGAGTGTATATAATAAGCCGGAGGCGCGAAGGGAGTGCAGCCTCCGCCAGCCGTAACAAGGGACAGGCACAGTGTGCCTGTCCCTTGTTACGCAATGGCGGAGAGGCTGCACTTCCCGCAGCGCAGGAGCTATCGCGATCGCGATGCAATAAAAAAAAACATGAAGAAATACCCCGACACATAGAATTCCAAAAATACAAAAAGGTCTAACTGTGTATTTGAAACTGATTTATTTAACTTACCTGTATAGACTCCAGCTTAAACTAACGTTTTTACAATAAAGGTCAGTGACCTTGTGTTCGAAAATGATTGATTTAACTTTCCGGTGTCGACTCCAGCAAAAACCAACGTTTTTACAAAAAAGGTCAGTTTTTGATGGAATGGGCTTGATAAGTCAGTGATTGTCTAAGACTCTTCCATACACGCCATCAAGGTACAAGCTGCAGAAACTGGCAGTCCACACGAAACTTACCTTGGGCCGAACGCGGCAACCTAAATAATTGTCTTATATGAACATATTAGTATTAGTACTGAATATAGAGGATATTCATTGAATTGAGTGCCAGCCAAAGCTTGGGGAAGTTGTAGTGTTAATATTAACTGAATTGAGCTGTGCTGTACGTAGTAAATAGCGTTTTTTATTGAACTTGATGAAATCTATTGTAGTATCCCGTTTTTAGACGATAGGACGGAGGGTAATATAATGCTAATGAGCCGTTACGGCCGTTACGGATCACCTAGGTAAAGAAACCTAAATAAAACTGAACAGAGCTTAAAGATAGGTACTTATTCTTCTACTTACTAATATTCGAAAATTTAGAATTCAACTCCGTGCAACTCAATTACTTACTTATCGATATTCAATGTTAAAATACGCGCAACTCTACGGCAGGCCGCCATCTTTGTGCCAGACGAACTTTAGGTATGCACGTAGGTATTTCAGGTCTATTTATATTCCTTCGTCTGAGGTATATACACGTAATGTTCCAATAATTATGAAATAATTTGAATGCATTTTCGTACAAATAGCTTCCAACAAAGTACTGTGAGCTGTATTTAAAACAGTTCAGTTGAACCTGTCTTATACTAACTGTGACCCAAGTGACGGGCTGATAATGATAACACTCATCGAAGTAATTAATGTCAGAAATGCAATCGGTCTTATTTAAATAAAAACAAAATCTTTCCACAAAAATTATGTCACGCATTGGCAATACCTCATTCAGTACAATATAAAGTATAGTGTACAAAGGCACCGTAGATCCGACAGCGACGGCTCGAAGCGGAAGCTCCACAATGCAGTCCATCAGTCAGTTTTTGCAGACTGTCCTGAATGCAGGCCATTGTCCATCCTCATCGGGTTAGATGCAGAATGTCGTTACAATTCTCTGCTTTCCGGTTGAGTTTGTTTTTATTGATGTTGGAGGTGTTTTTATTGATGTTGGTCTGTCGATTATTTTTGGTAGTTTTTGAGTGGGATATAGTGAGTTTTTTTTAAATATCGTCTATGTATTCTTTTCATGTGCGACTACTCCGGAAAATATTACATTAATTTAATGTATATAAATATTTTATACATTTAATGCTCTATTTATTTGCATTAAATGTTATTTTAATAATAAGAAATATTGCGAAGTCAAAGATATGAAAGATTTCCGATGTAAATTTACGTTATGCAAATTATATGTAATTAGCCACGTGGTCGCTGACAAACCTGTGTATATTATGTTGTACTCTAGGATGGTGTAGCATAACCAATAGAACTCATATCTTAGGCCAATTTCAGGCACTTCTTACTTCTCACTAGACCATGTGTAAAACTCATCGTCTTTATAATATAAAAGCCCTGAGAAGGATCAATTGATCCTAAGCCTATCGAATGGTTTCCAATACAAAATCCAATCAACATAATCCGACATCCACGCAAAAACTTACAAAATCCCCTAAAAGTCAATGCGGCAGAAATCGATAGCCCACCTGAATGGCGCAAAAGTGGCATAAATCGTGCACAAAGCGCGGCGCACAATGGCGTGAACAATGGCGCGGTCCCATGGAGTCGTGGGTCCATGGCTCGTAGTAAAGCGGCTCCGTACTCCCGCACGCACGTCGCCCTATTGTCTGGAGGTTCATTCATGGATTGGCACCTTCTCACTAGTCAACTAAACTTCTACGTAACTGGATTTTTTTTATAACTGATAGACCTCCGTTTGACCACGATCTCACCTGATGGAAAGTGAAGATGTGGCCGACGGTGGATCACGGAGGTCCAGAAGAGCCTGTTCACTCTAGTTTTGAAGAGACCCAGGTTGTAGTGAATTAAATGTATTTCTTTACAGAATACAATAATATAACTGGGCCGGCTACTAGAAAAAACATTTCGGAAACGATTACTGGAATAGAATTTTGAAATTCGACTACCGATTTCAGTTAAAATTTCGTTCGTAAGGTAAATGTTTCTTTAACGACCTGGGATATAGGAAACCATAATAATGTCAATTCGTTTCTTTTCAAGTATCGATAGCATTTTCAGGAGTCGACACACTGGGTATAATACTCATATTACACTATCTGTTGTTTTTTGTAAAAAAGCTCGTATCGTTATCGACAGGTCGGTGTTGTGTTAGGCTCGTCGTCAGTGTGACAGGATGCTGTCATCTGTCAGTGCAGTGTTATTCTTCCGTATCCGCTAATTGCCTGTCGCGGTGATCGAATCGGCTATAAATTTTAACTTGTCTAAACTTTGTAGCAGTTCTATTTCTTATAGATAAAGACAGAGATATTTACATTATACGAGTATGTATAACAACGAAACAAAAGGCAAGCGCTTTGGTAGAACGCAAAAGTCGATCGAGTATGATGTTATGATATAGTATTTTGCTTATATACCATTGGTTAGATATTACCTATTTATTATACGTATAGCATCTATGATACTAAAATTAAGTTATTCTGTATTCATTATGAATGAGGATAACTGCGAATACCCTGTTCTATATCTCACGGAAACTGTGTCATTATTAAACAGAGTATAAAATAATAATCTTCCATTTATTCTTGAACGTCATATTTGGTTGGCGACTGTAAATATTCAAACTGATTTTAGTCTCACTGTTCTGACTTGTTTTTGTAAATGTTTTTGACAAGCTAAAGACAGGGCGCTATGGCGCTCATTAGGGGAGGCCTATGTCCAGCTGTGGACTAATAAAGGCTGATGATGATGATGATAATGAAGTGATTAGATTAATGGTCGATTCTACATCTGTTGTCTGCCTAATTATGTATATGCCTATCGTCATCTCATCTCCCAGTTGCTCACAAAGCAAGAAGAAGGTAATTTAAAATAATCACATTTATTTTTCCAAACATTTCTATTCGTGCGACTAAACTGACTAAAACCAATTAACTTGATACATCAGTTGACAGGCATTAGGTCCTTGTCAAAAGTATCATTACACTACACTATTAGGGTACGACGCGACGGGACAAAAAAAACTAAAATGGGACAAAAACAGATTCCGCCAGACAGTGTGGCACCGCTCAATGCGCAGGAGTCGGTAAAATTAACTTGAAGTCTCACAAGGGAGTTTGAACTCTAAGTAAAGAAGGTTGGAGTGTAAGGTTGTGCAGATTATGTTGAAGAGGATGTGGTCAAGTTTAGATCGTAAGGGTGTTTCCGTCAGGATTCTAGGAATATCCCATTTGAGGAATTTAGAGGTTGTTCGTGAAATCGTACAGTAGATAACAAAAACATTTAATTTTTACTTGAGATCTTCCTTCATATTCAATTAATTGAATAACTTACAACAATAAATCTTCATCTTTATCGTACTTCTTATAATTATTAAGCGCATACTACTAAAGCAAACCGGTAGCTAGGTATACTTAATTAACCACTGGTCTGGTCGAAGCGACGTGTGACCCGAGAGCTGGTCAATATCTGGCGCAGCGCATCAGCATTGCCATACAGCGAGGCAATGCAGCCAGCATCTTGGGGACACTTCCAACTGGTATTGATATGGATCAGTTGAGCTACCTGTAGTTTGTTCGCAACAGTCTGCAGTTAGCCCAATTGTTTCAATTGTAAATACTAGTTTTTATTTAGTGAGATCATTGTAATTTTATTTGTTAAAAAAGGCTTTTTGCCCCCTTAAAAAAAACCACCGACTAAAATTTAATAAACCAAATAAGAAAATAACCACTCCTGCACTCAGATTGCTTAAACTTGAAAGTTTATAATGGTTTTTACTTTGATTATTTACTTACATTATCCAATAAATTGGCCTATTCTATGGTTAATTTTAACAAAATAAAATTATAATATACCTACTTAATATTCACTTAGATCCATGATTATTACCTTGTTGGGTTTACAGCTGTGAAGTCAATAAGGTTCAAAATCCTTTGCCACGGTCCCCGTCACCCGAGGTGTCAAGATCCATTGAACTGTCAAGAGTGGAATGTGACTCAGTAACAGATCGCTGGAGGAAGGAAGTTGCAGGTAAAAATACAAAAAACTGCGCGTACGCATGGGCCGGTCTCGGGGAATCTATTTCATGTTTTTTATGCTTTATTGCTGGGCTAATAAGGAGGGGCAACAAATAATTTATTGCGCTTTGGAGTAGGTATGTTTTGTTAGAATTTGAAGGTTTTAGAGTGACGTGTAGTCAATCATATAAACAGTAAACTGAGTTTATGCCTTAAAAGAGTATGCAATTTGTCCTCTCAAACATATTTTACTGTCTTGCCTTTTTGATGCTCTTGATCACATGAAGAAGAGAAAGTACCTAACTACGAGTAGGTACTAAGTTTAAAACAAATAGAGATCTTTTGACAATAATTGTTAAATTAGATGAATAAGGCTGCGGCTCTTTTTGACAGTTGAAAAATGACTCCATTGATGAATCAGAACTTCCGTAAATAATTAACGCAAAAATTTTGAAGATGTATACCTAAGTTAACCCCAAGAAAGCATTCTTTATTGTGATAGAGGTGCGCACACAAAACTTCTGCATTTTCAGCTCCTTCTTTATCTTTGTCAAACATATCATAACTCCTCTGGTTGAGATCATCACACCTACAATGATTCTGTTACTCATATCATATCGCTCATACTCATTACAACATTCTGGCTGTGACCTGTGCGTGCGAGGGAGATAGTACGAGAGAAAGAGAGAGTTGGGCTAATGACGCATGGAATATTATTTAAATTAATATCACTTTGCTAGTGTTGCTCTACTAAGAACAAATATATCGATAACGTTGTTGTGTTCAAAAGCTCTAGTTTAACCCTAAGAGTAGTTTCTGCGTCAGAATCGACCCCTCTAACCCTTGAAAATAATTACGAGTACACTAGAACTTCATAGAGGAAGGGCACATTTTACATTCTGTGTCTTGTAACACCTGAACTGCGATCACCAATCCTGCCAAGTATGGCAAAAAGCCCTTGGGAATGGCATGGCACGAGTGCATAATGGTTTAGGACGTGTGTAAGTGACAAGTCACTCGATTATTTTAAACAATCACGATATTACAATGACTGCACAATTTTTTTTTCAATGATTTTAACGTAAAGTAATAACTTTTATATATCAAAAATACCTACCGTTCAGATCTGAATCAGCTATTTGTAAGACACAATTCTACAGCAAAAGATAACAACTAGGAAAAAATCTCTATAGACCTACTCTTCCATCTATCTTATATTAGCGTATGAAGTTGTAGTAATTTTCTCTTCCTAATTATCTGTGATGAGGCTAACTCATCGATATCGATGGCTGTCAGGGTCCCACCTCTCCGCCCGTCAGCGCTCACAAAACCTATAGGTAATCCTTTTTGGCTACCGTTTTATATTCTACATCTACACTTTACAGCCCATCACTAAACCTTACATTACGGCGAGGCAATTTGACCTCTACGACTCAAATAACAAAGGTGACTCCACCTGCAATTATATCGTTGTAAAAATGGTTATTAATAAGGGATTTATGGAGGTTTAGAATTCGGTTATATTATAAAGTATTATTTTATTGTGTTGACCGGATGTGGCCTTTAATGAGAGTTTTTCTGTAAGATTAATAGTTTTATTATTATTGTAGTCAATGAAAGGAGCTGAGCCGAAGTCGCTCTGACCTAGAGAATACTCCTGAGCAGCTTTAACTTTATTATTGTTGTAAATGAACCTTTTTAACTTCGAAATGTTTCGGAGTTTTATGTTTTACCTCTGACGGGGTATGAACCCGCGGCTTACCACTCACCATTAGATGCACATTATTTTGCGATAAATTACGAGTATATTGTTGGAATGATTTTTTAGGGCAGTCCGTAGATAACTAAAGCCTAAAGAATACTCACTAATGTGAGTATTCAGGTACGTCTCATGTCACATTCTTAGTCTGTCAAAATTCGTCTCCTGAGACGTATGATGACGTATGCATGACTAAGCCAATTTAAAAAATAAATAAACATATAACTAATCCATAATTCCTAAAATCAAAACTTTTTTCTATCAGGACATGAGCTCACGACTTTTCACTTAGAACGATTTTTACTACCTCTATACAATAAGTAACCTAACCTAAACTTTATTTTGCGCCCAACAATCCTGATTTAATGTAACAAATCAAAATGATCCACTTCCCTCACAAACACACATCCAACCAGTGTAGCAGGTAACACTCAAGCTAAAATAAACTAATTCTAAGATTAGTTAATCCTAAGAAAACAACCTATCGACAGGTCTAAGTATGAACAACTTCCTATATTATTGTTTTCATAAAATAAAGGCAAACAACGCACGATACCCAGCCTCGTCGGCGGGTGTCGTTTGCGGTTCCTTCACTTGTTTATTGTTATGTTTGCTACATTTCGGTGAGCACTGCTAATTAAAAGCCAACCTCATATTGAATATATTAAAATCGTATCAACAATACTAGTATTCAACATAATGATAGTGAGTAGGTACTTAATGAGAACGACATGGTACACGACCACACTTCCTAAGACTGAGGTACGTCTAATGATCAGCCAAGGCTTAGCCTGGATAATCATTAAGATTCCATCTTCTTTGAAATATGCAGATTCTTTAATTTGATCCTTTAATAGCAAAATAATCAGTTAATATTATTCAAAAGCTGATTTACTAAAATAGCAGCGAAGTTACGCTGCTATCGTAGATCGTGGGGTTATGTATGGGGGTGCACGTACCCAAACGCAAACGGAAAAGATTTCGTTTACTTCTGCTGACCTGTCAAAATGTACTGCGAAATAAAAAACGTAAACTTTTTAAATAGTTTGCACAAGCTATGCAAAATAGTTATAACAAGTTTTAGGCAAAACAGGCAAGGTCTGGAAAATTTAATATGATACGAATCAGTTGAGAGTTGAGTACCTGTAGTTTCTTTGCAACAGTCTGCAGTTAGCTAATTTGGTTGTTTAACCCTCTGAATTTAGAATAGATCATGAGCTGAGAGGGCAGGCCTATGCCCAACAGTGGACTGATATGAACTGATGATGATAATGAACTGAAATATCATTGCAGGCCTGTACCCCTTGACTCCTGTTCTTCCTGAACAAAACGACAGCGAAGGTGCAGAGCCGGGTATCGAACCTACTCGCGCTAGCTTTATGGGCTCTTATGGCTTTGTAAAATACAGCTTAGTACCTCACGCACGGCGACCTAGGGATGGGACAAAATACTTAAAAATATATCAAATACAGATTTTGCTATGCGAGGAATGCAAACTGCGTCTTGGGGTCGACACTTGCGACTGGTATTGTTATGGATCAGTTGAGCTATCTGTAGATTGTTTCAATCAGTATGCTGTTACATTGTTAGATTGAGAATAAGTATAAATTTATTAATTTACGCGAACAGGCTTGCAGTATAAATAATAGTAATAAAATGTAAGCCCGAAAGCCACTAAAATGTTTTATTAGTTTGTAAAAAACTTTGAAACTAAAAGTTTAACAGATCTAGTTATATGTCATTCGTGAAGATGATTACGTATAAATACACGTAAAATTTCATAAAGTTTTTACACAAAACCCATGTTTAGAAATAACTTTTTATTATTAACTTCATTGTATTTAGTAAGTGCTTATTTCCACAATCATCTTTGCATACTATTTTATGTTAAATTTCAAAATATATAAATCCCTAAATATTTAAACAGCTACATATCTTCTTCTCATTATCAAAATCCCCAAATCCGTAAACCTTTCCTCCCTCGCTCCCAAGCCTAGCCCATCGTTCCCGTGGTTTATGACTTATATCACTAACAAACCGTCCGTCCGTCGTCTGTCCGTACGCGTCATTAAATCGCCATCGACCACAATCACATAAATAACTACGGATTTATTCCACTATTTATTTATTTATATGTTTATTTATTTATTGCCCGTCTGGTCGCGTCTTTATTTTTTGCTTCAATAAAGTTTTATATTTTAATATTAATTTTGTTAAGATTAAAAAGTCGTTTAGGGATTAAACGTGCCATAAATAGATTAGTTTATGATCCCGTCGGGTTCTCAGCGTCAGCGCTGGTTGTACCCACATGATCTGATGGATGCCCATCAGCGCTGGCCTTGGGAACCCTCTGATGGCGGCTCTATTGTCTAACTCAACTGGTAATCGGAATCTGCTTCAGTTTGGCGTTTCAAACCTAGGCTGGACTTCGATTGTCACTTTCGTATTGTGTAAATAGCTGAAACCGAAGACCAGTTGAAACCTTAGACAAAACCGACAACATTCTGGCTGGGTCTACAACTGGTAATCGGTTTGGAGTTCCCTGGTAATGGATTTAAAGTTAGACAATAAGGCTGCTGGTTCAGGCGGACGCGGATGGAGGCGTCATAATGCTACATTTCTTTGACCATGACAATATATGGCGATAATGCTAATGACTTGCGCAGGACCACATGGTACATGGGGACGTGCACGAGAGGGGATGCCTGTGCCCAGCTGTGGGTAAAGTGAGTTGACGTCCATACAAAAACATGACAGTCCAACAATGAAAGCTACTTTGATTTCATTTTTATCAATATTTTGTATACTTATATGTATTGATCAGTTGAGCTACCTGTAGACTGTTTGTCTGAGTGCTTATCTTGTAAGCCTAAAGAATAAAGTTATTGAAATCTGAAAATCTCTGTGCAGTTACCTCAATTGTTTCGATTGTAAATATTAGATCTAATTTGGTTATTGAATTGTAATTTTATTTGTTAATAAAAGTTTTACTTTTCGTTTAGAGAGAATCATGTCAATTCTAGTCTAATGAATTGTGAAAAAGACCGTCAATATTTTGATTACTTTCAATTGACCGTAGAATAGTATCGTATGGATCCTTAGTTGAGTCGCTTAGCGGGGACAGAAAGCATTTTAAACGTAGCTACCTAACCTAACCTAAGGAATCCTACCAAAGTGTCACAAGAGTAAAGCTACATAAAAAATAATTCACGATTTATTTTTAAGATTAGGGACATACAGACAGACAGGCAGCGGGAAGCAACTTTGTTTTATACTATGTAGTGAAGATGCAAAATATATGATTATTATTTTGGTAAAAATAGAAGCTTTACTATGTTGTATGATTATAAATCTGCTTGACAATGTTTTTGAAATAACTGTAACAGTGGTCCGATAAAGATCGTATCGCACCGTGTAAAGCCCCTCAGGGCTCAGTCATTCACATAATAATAAAAAGTAACGTCATGAGCCCATGACTGATGTCGGATCATGTCCTCCTCATTAAACCAAGTTATTTATTGCAGTTTAAAACGCCTTAATGTCGGACGATAAACTTCGGACGGGAAAAAATCGGACGATTAATCGATCGGTATAAAACAATTTGTTGGTAATAAATAGTGGTGTTTTGGAAGAGTTAATGAGTAGATTGGGATTAGATAAAATGCCTCGAAACAAAAACTAGAGTTGGACTATAATGAACTTCACACCCAACAAACAATTTGGCGTCAATTAGAGCTTATTTTAGACCTTAACGTGATATAAAGGTGCTATAGCAGCAGCAATAACAACTTTTGGCAACATAAGAGTGTAGTCTAACAAAATATTCCACTGTGAGCTATACAGCATAGTTTTAAGGGTAATAACAAGATGAGTTTAAAGGTTAAAGACATACAGCAGCAATTTGTAACGCTATAATACAGGCTAAACATCTTGTTTTATAGCTGTAAGTGAATCTTACAACCATAGAATCTAAATAAGAAGTAAGCACTGACTACAACCCCCCAAAGTGCTATGCAAGCGCTAACGAACTCTTGCCAAGAACTAAAAGTTGTACAAAAGCAATAATTACTTATACAATGGTTATTATAGCACCAAATACCTAAAGAGGTACAATACTCTCTTATATTACTTAAAGTTGTAACAGTGGGAACATTTTTCGCTATCATAGAACTTCTAGTGCCTAATGTCACTTCTGTATAGGTTTAGGTTTAGAGTAATAGATCTCAATACCTCTTCTGTAACCCTTATTTGTTCACTTGTTGATATCAGAGCAATGGCGAAGTGATAGTAGGTACTAGAAGTAGTCAAGCGGGAGTTTTCTGCGAAAATGTCAATCTGGGTCCCGTACATAATTTTCTAAATAATAAATCAAATTAAACACAATATTTCAATCACATTTCTTTTATTCTTTTATACAAAGTAAATTAACTTAGTTTTTCTTTAAATGAATCATATTCAAATATATTTATTTATCACACTGAATCCTTATATTTGTCATTTAAAAACTATAAAGCAAAAAAATTATCTGATAAAGATTCATGAAATTCAGCTTATCATCAAGATTTATAGTAATAAATCAATAAAAATATAGTCAAGATCAAGAGGTTATTAATTTGTATCATATCATTCACAATCAGACCTACAGCTTGTACTAGTAGGTCTCTTTTGCAGAGGCCGCCTTCCGACTTATCAAGTCCTTTATCAACATCATCTTTCTCTTTGTTTTTTTTTTTGTCAAGTTTTACACGTTTTCATATCGTTATAACAAAAAATCTAATTCGCGTTCAGCTTCTGCATAAGTTGAAATATTTCTTATTTTTACTTGACACTTTATTCGTCGCCCATCAAGTTGTAGTAAGGTGTTTGTGGATTTTACAAGTTTTAACGCATTGCATTTAGGCCATTTTAGTACTATTATTATGTTTCCATGGATCCGATGGAGCATGCAGTACACAGCACATATTTTCCTTTTTCTATAGTTTGTACAATTGTTGTGTACGGCATTCTGAAATTAAAATACAAGTTATTTCATGACGTCACTGAAAAGAGGAGATGAAGGAGGATGAAGGAGATGAATGAGAGGAGAGAGAAAAGATACAGTGAATAAAATATATACATAAAATTGAATCTCCTATGCCGGCATCCTATCATAAGTACTTATAAGCCTAACACAGAAATCTATATCTGATTTCTAAATAATTGATAAATTTTAAACATAAACATAATATAAAGGACCTTTTTCTTATTTTTGAGTGGTTTTAAAGTAGCAGTATGCGTTACTTTCGCGTTACTGTAAAATAGAAGTGTAATGAATGTCACTCAAAAAGCTACGGACAGACAGTACTACGGATCCCTAAATTTGTTTGCCCACCATTTAAAGGTTGCGAATTGATCTGACTAAGGTTATAAAAACAGAAGCAACTATGATTTATATAAAGTATTTTACTTATGCTTCATTATGTGTATTAATTACGACTAGCACGATACTTTAAACTGGAATAAACAATGTTTTATTCGATTCTTCGAAAACTTTTATGTTACTCCATATCTAATACATTGTTTATTTTCAGTAAAGAGACATTAGTCATCGGGCGCTTGAATAATTTGTTAATAATACATATACTTAATCACAATGTACTTACGTTTGCAGTGAAAAATCAACCTCTCCTGTAGTCAATAAGTTGGAACTAAACGATTTCATTTCAGTTTCACAAACGAGGCGCCCTTTTGGATTAATAAATATCTAAACATTTTACGCACACAAAACTAGAAGTAATTATTCTGTTGATAAAAAAAAGAATATCGTGATGTTAAAATTTAAGAACCTTATAGCTCTTATAGATACCTTTTGGAGCTCAGAGCGTTAATAATCACCCATTTGCCACCCTCATTCCACCTAAAGACATAGTGAGTGACGTTGTAGTTCTGTTGTTCCCCTTAAAGAGTTAGTAGTCACCTATTTGCAGCCCTCAAAGCACCCAAAGAGTTAATAAACGCTATATTAATCTATTGTACCACTAAAGGACTTAACTTCCGCTTATTTATCGCGTTTTTATCTCTTGTAGTTTCAGTTTTCGCTATTATAGCTCTCTAATAGCTCTATTATACCTCTAAACCAAATCTGTAACTCTGTTGTACAGCCATTAAATAACCCAAGGCGATATAAAAGTGTGCCCAATTCGGGGGTATAGAGGAGTTATAGTGCGCTCTAACTCCAAATAGTAACACTTATTAATAACTGTAAGATCTGGTTAGCGCTCTTATACATCTAATATAGCTCTTGTCTTAGCGCCTAAGTGTTAGTTGGGCAGTTTTAATACTATACATACCTACTTTATAGATATTAGGTCCTTACATATGAAATTGGCGTTTTGTATGGGAGGAACAAAAAGTCGAATATTTTTTAATATAATATATTTAATTAATCAAAGTATGAACCATTATTTTCTATGCACTTTTGCTATCTTATAGGTAGTTCATTGATCCCTTTACTAAAAAAACCAGTCGGACGGGAATCAATAAAATCTTTGAAGGCGATTTGGACTGCCCCATCGGAGTTGAATTTTTTCCCTTGCAAGAAGTTATCCAAATTTCGAAAAAAATGGTAATCTGTTGGAGCAAGGTCCGGGGAGTACGGAGGATGTCTTAGACTTTCCAATTGAAGCTCTTCTAATTTAGTAGCCGTCTGTTGCGCAGTGTGTGGTCTAGCGTTGTCGTGAAGCAGCAGTGGCGTGGAGCGATTGACCAGCCTAGGTTGTTTAGCCGCTAGCTTTTCCATCATGGTTTGCAATTGCTGACAATAGACATCAGCCGTAATAGTCTGGCCAGATTTGAGAAAACTGTAATGAACAATACCGGCACTAGTCCACCAAACGCTTACAAGTAACTTTTTTGGGGTTAATTTTCGCTTGGGGCAGGATTTGGCTGGCTGGCCAGGATCCAACCATTGCGCTGAGCGCTTCCGATTATCGTAAAGAACCCATTTTTCATCACAGGTAATGATTCGGTTTAAAATACCTTCATTATTGTGCCGGTTTAGTAATGTAACGCAGCAGTCGACGCGCGTTTGCCGGTTTGCTTCAGTCAATTCGTGAGGTACCCACCTTTCAAGCTTTTTAATCTTCCCAATTTGCTTCAAGTGAATTAAAACAGTTTTATCACTAACACCGCAGCCTGCAGCTAACTCGGACGTGGTTTGCGATGGATCCGCTTCCAAAGAGGAGAAATTTGTGATTAAAGTGGCCAGTACGAAAAACGCCAATTTCATATGTAAGGACCTAATATTTCTATATTTCATCTTGATGTTGATTTAATGACAGGAGATTGTACATCGCAGCTGACAACTAAATAAGACGGTGCCTATCGATTCTGAGAGTAGGAAATGTCAAACTTAATTGAGAACACTCAAAACCTAATTTTCCTTGTATAGAACTGAACTGCAGCATTTCAAGTGACAACTAAGTGACAAAGAAGTAAGTTTAGTAAGTTTTTTTTAGAACAGATGGCGGTAGAAATGGAAAACTTCGTAAGAAACTAATGTATTTTATTTTTGAAGTTTACGTGATTCAACCTCTTAACTTAAAACAAAATCAAAACTAAGACACCAATAAATTAACTTCCAAATTATATCAAAAGTCGATAAGAGTCGATAAACCACGTTATCGATACCGACACAAATCAAATGGATGCTTCACGTCTTGATAACATTTCGGATTGATGCTGTCTTCAATAAAACGTGAATTATTGGCGTTGCTTGATGCTTGATGCAATGACATCAGTCCATCAGGTTGTTAAGCAGTCGATTGATATCAAAAGGTGATAATTATTTGAATGTTCTTTACCACCTTCCTTTTTATTTACTGCATTATTTACATTGTAACTGTACAGTTGTACCTAATGACTCTGGGTATGTAACGAAGTAAAAATGTTACTGTATCGGTATATCTGCCGGTACCGATGCCAGAGATCGGTATCTTGCCGACGCCATCATGACGAGATGACGTCATCCCAACTATATCCTACAAATGCTTTAAAAAGTAGAGGTACTAATGCTCTAAAAGGACTAAGACCGTCTAAGTATAAGCCTTTGTTCCTAAGAATCTAAATAAAAGGATAAGAACAGTCTTTTACGTAGTCGTGTTTCAGTTTTGCACAATTTTTTTGCTGATTCTTTATTTTATTTTGACTTTATTCAACTTTGAGAAACACAGCGTCAGCGCACACCCGTACCTACTGAGGAAGAGTCGCGGGTTCGAGTCCCGCCGATTTTTTTTACATATTATATAATTTCGGTGTAAAGATGTTTATTCTCATAAAAAAAATGTTCACTTACAATGAGATACAAAAGATTCTTAAAATAATGCTTAGACTTATTTAAATCTGCACGTACGGGGCTCCGGTAGGCGGTATAACAGTATTTATTTATTAATGAGATTACCTCGAGTACGAGGGCTTACGCACTATAATAACTAAAATATTATGAGAAACACGTTTGGAAAGTACAAATGAAGACAGCACTATCTCATTAGAACCCTATTTTTGATGACGTCACATAATCAATAGCCGGTATGGAGACGAATCATATGTCACCCACCTCATATGTTACAATCGGACTAGTTTAGTAGGTACATAGTTTCAGCGCTACGTGGGGTAGTACCAGAGAAATCGCCTACATACATACAGGGTGCCAAACACATAACCCTCCTCTGTTGGTAGTCGGGTAAAAATACGTACATAACCGAGAGGCTAAACCCGAAACCAGTAGACGCACACTATCGGCATATTGTAAATACCAACGAAGTCGCGGCGTACGATCCAATTGCGATCCAGACTTAGGCACACTTTAATCGAGATTTCATAATCTACTTGCCGATTTTTTCAGGTAGAAAATGAAGGTGCTAATTTATTGTGCTCGAATATTTGTAAATTGTTATTCTTTCATTTCAGAAACGCTATTACTTATAATATTATTGAATCAAACTATTGGTAACCCATTGGCAAAATAAATAAAACCATCATGTCAGGAATTAATGTGAGTAAGTATCATTATTTAACAAAAGAAACTTTTAATTTAGAAACGTAAAAACAGAAGTGCTACGACTGCAAATACCTTGGTAAGATATATAACGCATCGGGAGATGATATCAAAAATAATGATATTCCGAAGTAGTTTATTATTCAATTAAAATAATGGTTTACAACATCATCAGAGGCACTTGTGAGGGCAGTGCCAATTGTGGCCGATTGTGGCCGATTGTGGCCGACGCCTCGCGTTTATTGCACGCGGCTGCACTAGTGCGCGCAGCTGGCTTTACTCGACAGTGTATGGTATCGATGAGACAACGGTTATGGACAACGGTGGTTGCAGGCTCGGTTATTGTAATTTTTAGCTGTCGCGGAATAATTTTTTTATAGGAATATTTTTGGAATAAAACAGTAATTTTTAGGAATATTTATTCCGCGACAATACTTAAAAATATTGAAATGAAGAAAGAACACCATCGTGCCATTCCTTTACGAAGGACTTCGTCAAAGTGCGGGTATTTAGGTACCATACAAAATATACGTAAACTATTCTAGAGGGTTGGGCACGACTACAAAGTTTTAACGTCAACGTCACGATTATAAACTAAGCCAAAGTCAACTGTCAGATTGCTCATACTTGACTTCTTTTTGCTTGATAAGTGCAGAAATTCTGATTCGAAGTCACAAACAGTTACACAAACACTGTAATAATGAAACAGTCGAGAAAAACCAGTTCATGTGTGAGCAACATAATTATAAGATTTAACGATAGGTAACTTATTTATTAAATGAAATTATTGAGTTTGACATTTATGATATTTTTACGATGAAATACTATTTTACATAGGTAACACATAAGACTTTCGAAGTACTGTAAACCAACTAAACTCTGTGAAACAAACAGACAAACCCTCTACACAAATCCACCTACAACTCCTTGGAATTTTGCATTTATGGTTAATTTCCATCATTAATTTTAATAAAATCGGCAGCGGGCCATAACCCGCCGATTGCTGTTGATGGATTGACGCAACAAATCCGCCAGCTTCTTTATCCAGTAATTGGCAAATGGAGGAATCTTCGAAATACTCAAAATAATGAAATTATACCTATAGCTGATACCTCGCTTCTGGTCACACCGTCAAACATGCGGGAGTTACTTTCCTTATCTCCTGGTTCCTATTTGATGTCCGTGAGGCTGCAGTGCTACGGTACTATTTCTTAATCCCCATCCCCCTCTTGCAGAGCTTATATTTTGATAAAACAATACAAAATCAGAATGCCAATTAAAGCAAATGCAAATTAATATCCACAAAAAAATTTGTTCAACATAATACTTAGGTACCCTAAGTACAATGGGCAATGTATCTCTTACTCGTATGTTCTCTACCAAGAAACCATGCATGGAAATAATTAAAGCGTTATCAGTTTTGTTGGAGGCAAATATTGTAATTGTAATTTTGAGTTTTAATTCGTTAAACGCAATAGCGTCACTAAAACTTAAACTGCCCAAAATTTAGGTAAATTGCCATTACCAATATTCTAACTGGTTTGGTTGAAACGATTTTGAATTATGACCAACAAATTTGCTATCACACACATAAATCAAGGGACCACCAAAATACAAACATATCTACCAAAACCACTTCTCTAACACGACACTTACACTTTACAACAACTTAGGGAAAACATTACAAAATGAGCCATTATCATAAACCGCATCGGAATCAGCTCAGGCGATTGATTAATTGAAAGGATCGAGTGGGACTTTACGACCCCGCAAATGAGGGTCAGTTCATTCACATCCGTCCGGCAGGCGACGTGTTAAATACAGAGGTCAGGTGTGATGGGATGAGGCGAGAAACACAAAACTGTAGCTTGTTTCGATTATTATTAACAAACAAGATCCGTAAAGCTACCAGTTATTTCCGAGATTAGGAGTTGCTGGTAACATTTACAACTCTTTTCAATATATTTCAGAAAAACAATACTTTTTCTTTTGATATCTTACTCAATGAAACGGCCCATCGAACTTCGAAAATAGTTCAAATAATTTATTGACCATTTTTCAAAAAGTTTTTTACTGACTTTTCTTAATTTTTTTCTTTAAAGTTATTTAAATCCATATCTTTAAACGCTTACCTACCTACATTGCATGGGGGTGGTAAACGACCTTTTTCGAAATGATTCGAACCTACAATTTTTTTTATTTTATGATTCAAAAACTGTTTTGAAATGTACAAACTAATACACCTTTTACTTGATACCGCTTTAGACTTTGTAGGTTCCTTTAAAATTTCAACACGATAAAAATCGTAATTTGAATATTTCATAGACTTTTTTAGTAAAAAATAAACAGCAACCACAAACGGGTTCTTTGTATTATGTATTTCTTTATTAATCAAAAACGTATTCTATTCTTATTTCTACGACTGTTAAACTATTTAAGCTTTGTCTAGTGTCGATCGTTACAGCTTTGTTATTAAGTTATAAGTCTTATTAAGTTACTCTGTGTCGAGGCGCAGTGATCCGCGACCGTGGATCTTGTATTCCTGCGCCAGGGTTCTCCAGTTGTCCAGGTCTTGCATCATCACATCAGTCCAGTCGACGGCGCTCAGTTCTTGTAGGTCTTTCTTAACTGCGTCGCTCCAGCGGCACCTCGGACGCAATAGGCCTTCGCCCACTTTAGCGGCTCATATAAGTAGTATGGAATACAGGCCCTAGCCATCGTAGTCTAGGATAGTTTCTCCTATGATGTCTAGCTTGGACACTAGATCCTCAATATCTTTAACAGCGATATGACAAACTTGGTACGGTGTTCCATATCATAATTTAAATTCATTTCAATCCCTGTAAGACGTGACACACGCAGACTTCACATTAGTATTTCCGTTGTTGTGGGCACTAGAGGACGTTGGTAACACTATACAGAGAATGCGGTCTGACCCTACATGTTCATAAAAAATGTCATATATTAAGAAAAAAGTCAAAGATTGAATTGAATTACATTTATGAACAAAGAAAACTGTGTGTCTTGTCCAGCCAAATTAGAAGTAGTATTTACAATTAAAACAAATGTGTCAATTGCAGTCTGTTGCAAACAATCTACAATTATTACAGTTACTTTAATAAAATATCGGAATTAGGTCATTCCTCCATTTATCCTCGCAATCGCAAGCAAGCAGTTACTTTAACTTCTACATGCGAGGACACATATGTGTAATAGTTCACGAATAAAACAAAGTAAATGAATAAGTAAATACATCCCGTTTCGGGAATAGAACCCGCAACGAGGATACAGGCAAAACTGGGACCGCGGTCCCAGTTAACTGATTAGTTTTTTCTTGTTTATTTCGTTGGGCGAGTGGAACCACTCGTAATTTTAACCACAAATCTATTGTTTAAAGTAAAGTTGGCATTATGTCTTATTGTGCAAAAAATATAATAAATAACCTTGAGTTCTAACACAACCGAGGTGTCCAAGCTCACCTCGTCAAGCCACTCAGACAGTTCTGGTGAGTCTTTGCCACGTGCAACACTCACATTGTTTCATCACAATCATGTTGTTTTTGGACACTTGGAAGTAATCAAACACAAGCACATCGCCGTGAAACCGTCCCGTTGATGTACAACAGTTGAGGCCTGTGATTTACGGCCCATTGTCTTACCCCAATCACGTTTATTTGATGTCTTTATTGCGTCCACTGATGGCTGCCATCAATCCTGACCATCGATCGGTTTTGGTTACCTGCATTGTTTAGAAGCAAGGTGAGTTGACACACGAGAAACATGAAATCTTTAGAAAGATGGCACGCAATGCTTCATTTATGGTAGAGATAAATTTGAAATAACTACTTATGTTGGTATTTCTACAATAAATATAGTATTTAATTGGATTTATTATTTAATTATTGTTTTTAATAACCAGTGTCTCGCGAATACAGTCCGTACCATAACCACACATAACTTACCAGTGACTTTCCATAGCCACCTACCATATACAAATTTACAAAGCGCAGTTTGGAGATCGACCATCTACCACAACCCGCTAACATAACCCTTTTCAACAACTACAACTAACTAGTATTGACTAAGTTATGTTAAAGCAAGTAACTACTAATATTCATAACATAAGTTTCATGTTTATAGCAATCCGAATTTCATCAGGACCCCTCATAACCACGACTACTCTGCCAAGAGTGCACGACTAAGAAGAAGAAGGTACTACCTAAGGATTATTTTATTTAATTTTAAGATTATTTTTGTACTATATGTTTTCTTATGAATGAATGAATGAATGAATGAATAGTATAGTTATTTATTTTCTATTATTATGTTAGCCAAATAAACGAAATTTTTTCTTTCTTTCTTTTTCTTTCTATGTCTACATGGATGGCACCGTCTCATTCTCTTGTTTAAATACCTCACACAGCTTGCGTTATCTCATAACTCGACTTGACGATTATTGAGATTAATAAATCCACAGTTGATCTGATCTTCGCCATAAAGCAGCGCGTGGGCGATGTAGGTGAATACATAAATCACGGACGGACAGACGGACCGACGCGATGCGAGACGGACAGTAAATCTATGGACGCGCGTCAGGGAGCGCTGTCAATGCGGTGGTATGCACTATTCATTGTTTATTTATTTTTATTTTGAACGTTATTATATGTATTAGGGTTTCAATGATCTCGTTTAATATTAGAATGTCTTGTTAAATATTACTTAGCTTAAAGAAACAATTTGATTAACATAGAAAATTACAAATAGAGTGAAAACGATCAACGTTCTTATAAAATGTAAAAACCATTCCCCACTTGCGCTCAGTAGTTATAGATTTTTTCCGTTATAATAACTAAAATGTATCAGGGAAAAATTACGTTTGTCTCCAAAACAATCCCTCCATGTGTGGTCTGTTCTACGGACAATAAAATTTAAAATTAGTTATTGTGTTTTATATCCATTTATTTTACATTTATTGTTTATGTTCCACCTAAATCAGTTCCCAATTGTGAAATCTTGACGAATCTATTGGCTCACGTTTTGATGATCTCGTAAATTCGAGTTTGCCTTTATTATCTAGCGGTGTTGCTTTGAACGCGACATTTGGATTTTAATCGCCATTGCCATGTCTCTTTCGCAAGTTTTCTAATGTTGTGATGCTATAAAACTATTATTAATAAACAGCCTTCCTTATTCATATTTTTTGATAACAACTGCCAGTTTAGGCTAGTTCAGTATTTTGTCGAGAAAAGAATTAAACTTTTTTGAGTTTCATATTTTAATATTTCGGCACATTTTCATGCATCATGGTCACGGAAATCAATAAATAAACGACTATAGTGTTAATGGTATCCAAATTTTCATTGCGTACTTTAAATTAATTTCAAATATTTTACATAATCTCAAAATATCTCTCAAGTGTATAGAGCGATAATCTGAAATGTAGGAAGCGTTTGTAGACATGGATCTATATTTTACGGGAAAAATGTACCGAAGTCTGTAAAAGAGGAGTGGGGCTGGTTTATTAAGCGGACTATCCAATTCAAGGTATTCATTTGTAAATATAAAAACAGTTAAAATTTGACTAGGTTTTATACTAAAAAAAAAAACATTGGAAGGGGACGAAAATTGACCAGAACTTACCTTACCTACTCTCTAATGTTCGAAGTTACTGGTACCTAACCTATATTTCAGTTCTACATCGTCATATTTAATTTTTATTTAACTTGTAGTATTTACATTCATTCTTAGGTCTAAGTGAATGGCTATATAGCTTTTACTAGGAAGTATGTACTGCCTAGCCTAGCAGGGCACTGGAAAACTGAGTTCTAACTTATATTTATAAACAAAAACGTCAAATAGAATTTAAAAATACCGATCTGACCTTGTGACTGATGTGACCTTGTATAGACCATATTTCTTGCATTAAATGAAATGAATTGAAAACAAATTAATTTGAAAGTATCTACAGAAGTGTTCTTACTAGACCTTTCCATAAATCGTACAGTAACAAACATCAATCCACATTTCCATAACCTTATTAACCTTAAAATATACCTGTGATCTTCAAAACCACCCCCTCCCTTCTACACATAACAAGATAACCCAATAACCAGCGCTAACATGTTTCAACACAGAAGCTCTCTGATCGTCTCTCTTGTAACACATTATAAATCAGGGAGGATTGCGCCTACTCGCTACACCTGAGGGGGGAAGGGGAAAGACGAAATTATCTTTAAACTACCTCCAGCCCGCGGTTTCACTTAGTGGATGTTTGTATGAAGCACAGCTCTATAGTTCTTATATATGTTATTCGGTGTGAACTGTGCTTAACTAAACTTAAAAATAATAGAATACATGTGAGTACTTTCAAAATCAATCAGTGAGTACCAAATTCCGGAGATTCCTGAGATTAAGTACCTACACTGAAACTTAGAAAACCTATTAATAAGCTGTTTATTTACCTACTAGTGTGTGACGCTTCGGCGTCGCGTGGATAATGCATATAACCAGTAATAGTCAAAATCAAAATCAAAATCAAAGTGCTTTATTTCCTTTAGAGCTTACAGGACTCTTGGACACGTCACAAAATACAAGTTAAATAAGAAATAAAAATGGGAAACACTTTGATTAATTGTTCACTTCAATCTTTTTTTAGGTAAAGTAAAGAAGCGAACAAGAAACCTTTACCTTGTTAGATTGTTAGTTTTAGAGTTGGAGCATAACTCGTCCCAAACTTTTTTGTCGTCTAGATAATCTGATATTTTATAGTAAGCTTTTTTACAAAGTATATTTTTGACAATCCGTTTGAATTTATTTATAGATAATTTTTGCAACTCACTTGGAATTTTGTTGTAGAAGCGTATACATTGCCCTTTAAAAGATACATTAATCTTACGTAGCCTAGTAGTGGGCACAACCAGTTTGTTCTTATTTCTAGTATTTAAATTATGTATATCGCTATTTTTAATGAACTTATTGATATTTTTATGAGTGTACAGCAAATTTTCATAAATATATTGACATGTTACTGTCATTATGTTTATTTCTTTGAATTTTTCACGCAAGGATTCTCTGGGACCCATATTATAGATTGCACGAATAGCCCTCTTCTGCAGCACAAATATGGTGTTAATATCTGCAGCGTTCCCCCACAGCAGTATGCCATAAGACATAATACTATGGAAGTAGCTGAAATAGACTAGTCTAGAAGTATCAACGTCTGTAAGGTGACGGATTTTTTTGACTGCATACGCTGCAGAACTAAGTCTCTTCGATAGCTTATCTATGTGTGAGCCCCATTGAAGTTTACTATCTAAAGTTATTCCTAAAATACAGTACTTTCTACTATTTCTAAAGATTCCTCTTTTACCTTTACATCGGCCTTAACTTGTTTTACATTGGGTAGAATAAATTTAATACATTTTGGTTTCATTAAGCAGAAGATTATTGACACTAAACCAATTGACTACTTTTGAGATGTGGATGTGGGCGCATGAAAGTCATATGATGATGATGATGATGAGGATGCATCAATCTTCATTAGGCTTTAGTCATAGAAGTAGTTCACCCTTGCTTACTGCCCGGCAGTGTTTTTAAAAGGCATAGTCTACAGTTAAATTGGTATATTCTATTGACTTATTTATTCTAAGACTATTTACGTCAATCTAACCTAAAAGTTGGACTATTTTCCCATTGTAACTCCACCATTCTTTGATTCCCCCTCTTTAAAATGGAGTCATAAATAAAAAGTAGAGGCACCTTATCGTCGCGGCAGAACCTCTCTTTCTCGCGGGCTCTGGCACACGGCGTCGCGTGCGGAGCGCCGCGCCGTGCGTCGCCGCCGCGGGGTTACGAGCTGCTACAAGAGTTAATGTCGTTACGGGGCGGCACAGACTATAATAATATTGCTACTTTCACAGTAGAACGAACACTAGAAATTATAGGCATAAAACGTTTTAGGTAGTTAACTTTTAAAAGATAACATTACAGAAATACGATTAATTGGTTTTCATTAGTTATTTACATGACAGATTTTCATAAAAATTGTTGAAATAAAAATTGTAATAATACAATACAAATACACTTTATTGCACACAAAGATGAGAAGAGTAAAACAGAACAGAAAAACATGAACACAAAGTTGCACAATGGGAGGCCTTATCGCTAAAAGCGATCTCTTCCAGGTAACCTTTGGATGGGCACGTAACTATTGTACAAGGACGGTGGCGTATTATACTAATGTATACAGTAACCTACATAAATAAATCACATAATCCAATAGATTTAAATATTTTTTTTTATTAAGTATCATAGATGAAAAGAAAAGTCATAAAATGTATCTATTATGAATCACTGTTCTAGAATTTTTATTCTGTGAAAATAAAAAGTTTGCTCAACAAGCGAACGTTTCCGCTTGATTTTGAAGTAACGAGGACTGCCATTATCATGCTAGCTTGCTGTTAGTTTATTATACACTCAAACTCAAATATCAGTTCTTTATCTACTTTTCCAAAAACTGGGAAATAAAGAGTACACTTCTATTTTTCGGTCACTCTTATATTTTTAAGTTAAAGTAAAGAAGCTAATTAGAATAGAAACGTTTACTTTGTTAGGTTGTTACATTTCAAGTTGTAGCAAAACTCGGCCCAAACCTTTTTATCGTCTAGATAATCTGATATTTTATAGTAAGCCTTTTTGCAAATAATACACTCGAGAGCAATGAATCCGGGTCACTCAAAGAATCCAAAAAATCTGGGAAAGTAAGAATGCTAGGTTAATGCAATAAATTGTATTTAATAGACAATTTAATACTCCTTAAATGAAAGTTAAAAAATATGAGTCACCATACATTTTATTTACACAAAATTACATAAAGAAAAAAAACTGCTGATCTCTCCTTAAAACAAAAATAGGAAACATGAAATTTTTGAACTTTATGACGATTTTCTTGAATTTCAATACTTTGTATTACCTCCTCGTGCTTCCATTACTGCGTTTACGCGGTTTGGCATGGTGTTCCTTATACGATTTTGGGGAATATTCTCCCATTCCTCTGTGAGAGCAATTTTGAGCTCAGGAAGCGTGATTGGGGGAGGGTTTCGTTGTTTTACGCATCTCCCTAGCTCGTCCCAAGCATGCTCGATCGGGTTGATATCCAGGCTGCGCGCTGGCCACTCCATACAAGTAATGTTCATCTCTTGAAGGTAGTCATTCACAATCCTACCTGTATGAGGTCGGGCATTGTCATGCATAAATATAGCATCCTCACCCAAATTGACCATAAATGGACCAACGTGTTCGTTGAGGATTTCTTCCACATATCTTACGCTAGTTAAAGAGCCGTTTTCTATGATCACCAGCTCTGTGCGACTTTCAGAGGAAATTCCGGCCCACACAAGTACAGACCCACCACCGTAGGCTACTTTTTCTTCGATGCATGCTTGCTTGAATCTTTCCCCTGGTCTTCTATACACTCTGTGTCTTCCATCGTGCTTGTAGAGCATAAATTTTGATTCGTCGCAGAACAATTGCATTCTTACTTTCCGAGATTTTTTGGATTCTTTGAGTGACCCGGATTCATTGCTCTCGAGTGTAGTTTTGGCTATCTTTTTGAGTTTATTTGTACTTTCTTGAAACTACTTTCTTTCTTTCTTCTTTTATTTATAATTTCCAACTCACGGCGCAGCATTACATACATAGGTATATTGCTATTTTAAACAAATTGGTTGAGGTTTCATAAATATAATGTCAGTATATATACATACCTATATCTTTGAATTTGCTGCCGACTGAAAGTAGGTACAGCGATCAGCACAGCGTTCTCAACTTTCTTTCATTTCATCCAGGTGAGGATGTGCTTATAATTGAATTTCCACGGCCACGGCGGCGGTGGAGCGTCCAGTGTTGTGGGCAGGTGGACAGTCATTTGGGCAGGATATTATTGTAGTGAAGTCTGTGCAACCACCCCAATATTAATTACACGGCCAGAATATTTGACCACTTATTATTTTCTACAATCTTCACCTAACAGGACTTAACAAAATTGCCACGAAGAATTTTGAATAAAGAAACATTCCGAAAACGGTGCAAGGCATTGATAGAATGGTTCTAGATTGGTTTCAAAATTGTTAATTTCGATGTGTCTCCCTCGATCTGTAGTTTCTATCATCTAAGTGTACTATACCAAAACTTGTCTAAGTTGGCGATCCTGCGACGAAACCACTGACGAGAATAGTTTAGCAGAATACGCGAATCGAGGCTCATTGAACTGATTCAAAGAACCTGTCTTACAATTTAGCAGAAGTTGCGAAAACTGACCGACAGATAGAAATATAACCGAGGTAAAGTTTTGAGATTAGTTCCTAAGTACTATAACTCTTCTGATAAATGTAAATTTTGTGAAGACTAATAAACAAAAAAATTAAGAAAGGTGTTGTTACTGTCATCAAAACAATGACATTATTCCCGAACACCGATACCAACTTAACATCCCTCCCACGTCGTTAACAAGCACCTCTCCATAAAACTGTTTTACATTTATAGCTACAAGCTCTACAAGATCACCTCCACTCGAAAACCAACTTACTCTCTGTAATCTAAGGTTGTTTTTGGCCCGCTGTCTGGTTGCCATAGCAACCGCGATTTTTGCTGGAACACCACCAATAGGTGCTATCGATGAGAGAGGGTAGGTTATGTATCGGATCGCTTGAGAGGGTAGAATTGAACGGATGGGGGAGTGTTGCGGTTTTTATTGCCTCACGGATATCTAAGTTATCTTGAGATCTGTAGGTAGGTATTTGAACCGTAGTTATATAGAGCTAAAACTTCAAGGGAGCTTTTTATCTCTCTTTTGTATCGTACAAAGTATGTTTAAGTGAGCAAGAGTTAGATTCTGATGATTATAGCAGGCAACTTAGCAGGTACTACAATAAATAAAAATCAGTTTCTAAAAAGATCGTTCTGAATCTTTTCAATATAATTCTTCCTGTTTTATTAATTTCCTTTGTAACTTGATCTCCTTGCTATATCTTGACTCCTCATATTCATTATTGTCTGTGGAAAGGTCATCATATAGTTTCTCGCCCTATAATGAATTTATATCTTATTCTAGACGCGCACAAAACGCTTTATATCTCGCTAGCAGGTCTTGAAAATAAAATAAATGATCAATATTTTGACTAACCGTTTATTTCAACCACTTGACGCCACGCACTGTCACAAACATGTTCATTTAAAATATTCATTTATTTAATTTGAATTTATTTTACTGGATTGAATTAAGCAGATAACTGTTCTATGTCTGTGCAAATACAAGCAAAGATCTGTAACTTGTCAAAGCTCTTTTCTATTAATCTTATCTTAACTTTATTATTTTTAAATAAATTTCATGTGTTTACAGATGGAGCCAAGAACGTGCCAAGTACAATATCTGTAACAAAATATTCAATTTATAAAAAAAAACTAAGGTGGCAATAATTTTTATAATTTTCCAGTTAAAAACTAATATATAATATTATTTGAAATCTTGAAGACAGTGCGGTATAGTGTTCCTTAAACGAGACCTATGTCCAGCACTGGACTATTATAATGTGATGATGAATAAAAATCTTGCATTTTCCAATGAAAAAAAATCGCATCTTCTTCAACAAGGCAATGTTTGTGTTTTTGGCACATTTTTGGCTCTTTTATATAATTTAGGTATGCGTGGTCGTAACTACACGTAGTTTATAATTACAATAGTTAAATTCGTTTAAATATTTATTTACAATTTAAATTTACATTAACTTTATTGCATTGCGCGTTTAGCGACACACTTTAAAATACTTTCGTGAATTCTTACCATTATTAGAGTAGTTATTTACAAACAATTATTTATGAATAGCATTTATATGTCACAGGAATACAATGAGAGTCTGTACAGAATGTTTACTTAATAAGTACGGAATAGTTTAACTTTACGTTTTGAGAAAATTATAACGGAACTAGGTATAATGTATGTAACTGACTTAATAATACATAGGCTTTTAAAATACTTGGCACCAGAGAAGGTTACTTCACAATAAGGTTACAGCTAACAATATTCATGTAAAATCTAAATAAATTACTTATTCACAGACTACTGACTATTTACAGATCAATCACAAACTTAGAAATGATAATACGCAAAGTTGATCGGCTGATCACCTTGATCGTTTGGATCATTTTGATCGATTTGCTCGCGGTCAGATTCGTCGAGCTCCCGGCTCGAGGCTCGCTCGAGCCCGGACCCGCTCGGATCAAACTTGTTCGACCTGACCTGCCAGTTCGACAGGTCGAATGGCACATCGCTGTTATCCTTTAGCGTCCTCGGCACATGGTACTCCGGATAAACACCGTAGTAGTTATCCTCGACCTTATATTGCGGGAAGTTTTTATCGAACTTCTCCTCAAAGTCCACGTTAACACTGTTCACTTGCGAGTCTAGTTCGTCCGTTTTGTCACAGTCACTGGCGCTGGCGTCGACGGGCCCCCTGCGGGGCGCGGGGGCGGGGGCCGGCGCCGCGGGGGTGCATCACTGCCGGTGGTGCGGCATCTGGTGGTGGCCGAGGTGCTGGTGGATGTCCAGCCGCGGCCGCTTGGCGTCCTCGTCGTCGGAGCACTCGTTGTCATGCTGTTCTTGGTCGTCGCATTCGTCGCCGAGCTCTTCCTGTTTGCGTTTCGCGGTCGCCATTTCAGCTGCGTGCTTTTTCCGCCATTTTGTTCTTCTGTTTTGGAACCAGACCTGAGGACAAGGAAATGTTTTGGTTAGATTTTTATACGTACCTATATCTCAGTAAATTCTATCTAGGATAGCCTAGAATGGCTAAAATGTGTCGGGTACTAAAACACTTATCTTCGACTGAAAAACACATAAAATTGTATGTTATTTTCTGCTTAGAACTAAAACTTTAGGATCAAATGAAATAAAATCAAATATATACGAGGGCACCCGCCACCATCTTATAAAATGATTAGAGTTCAACATTCCTCCTCGATCCCCACTCAGTCTAAAAGCATTCCACAAAGTTGCAAGTAAATACCGAAACTTCCAATAAATAGCTGTGAAAACAGTGCAAAGTGTTGTAATATTGTGAACGCCGAGCGCCGCAAATTCTCGAGTTTGTACAACAAGCCAAATATAAAGAGCGGCCGGCAGCGTCATGTGAACCTAATCGCCTCGCCTGACATCATAATGCCTCATTAAATACCGCCTTTTAAGTCGCAACGCAAACTTTCACCTCTCTCCCTCCCTCTCTAGACACTCACCCCCACCCAGATAGAGATAGAAATAGTAGCCATGTTCAGCGGTAATTAAGGGTCGTTTTGCAAATTACACGGTACTTAACCACCCATATAACGCTCATTAATCAAAGAAACCTCTCTCGTCTCTCGTTCTAGCGTTTCGTCTTAGCATGCGTCCGTCCCGTTCTGGCGGGCTCGGAAGGTAGACAGGAGTTTAATTAGGTCATAAATACATTTTCATGATTAGAGGCGATCCGAGGGAGCAGATGTCGAAGTATTTATAAAGAAATCTCGCCGTTCAAATTAGCTAGAATTAGGTCTTGTCGGACATCGTTATGCTAATTTTGGCGGGAGTTGATTGCTTGTATTTTCTGTTTTAATGGGTCTTGTTTTTGGAGAAAAGTAAACATTTATATTTATGTATAAACGTGTATTAGTGCCCTTCGTTACAGTTCTGGTATTAATCGTTGGTGTTCTTCCAACACAAATAAGGATCGCAGTAAACACACTTAGTTCGGGTATGTTCGTAGAGGGTCTACGAAGTGCTACGGAAACAATCGCGCGACCACCGCGCTCGAACAACTTGTCTTTCTGTTTCGTACTTCTTTTGTGATAGCATTTTTTTGAGAAACAAGTATAATATACAAGGGAAATGTAACCAATTTTAAGAACAAAAGCGATATTAAAAAATCCCTTATTTAAAAATCCTTATTTGACGAAATTTGTTAAACTGCGATACGTTCGTTCCTAATATTTTATGATTTTCAAAACCCTTGTCTTCTACATTAATTACCTGCTCATTCTTTGTATATTTTATTATCTAAGTGAGCACCGATCGCAGACATTATTCACGATAATGATTATAACTATAATCTCTTTAATCCGTTGGCGCTACCAACTGAAGCGAAGGCTTATTATTAATAATTATTTTATTATTAATAATGTATTAACGTGGCCTCAATGAGGTAACCATTGCTCTTTCCCGTGTGATCGGAGTGTCTATTGAAATATGTTTGTAAGATTGTATGAGTCGATAGATTTGAATGGATGTAAGAAAGAAGATGGCACCATTGCTCAGATTCTATGGACGTCTAAATAGGAGAGCTATTGGACTGCTTTCTATTATTCCAGCTAGTTTACGTCCGAGGTTTCGTATATTTTTACTTCTTCCACTAGTGGACAAAAAATTGTAGTGAAGAGAAATCAATAACAACTTTTTTGTAACAATTATCTGTATGAAATTTGACTTGTCAAAGTGCTTATTTTGTGAGCCTAAAGAAATAAAGTTGTTGAATCTGAATCTATCACCCTGGATAACAACTTGCCAATGTTCATAGAGTGTAACCGAACTGTCCAATTTCATCAGATAGTGATTATTGCACCATATAAAATAGAACCTAACGACTTCTTAAATCTTGTGCTGCAAATTAAATGGCTGATATTTAGGCTTAAAAAAGCAACAGACGAATGACTTTTATATTACATAATACTAGCTGACCCCCTCGCAATTTCATTTGCGTGGACTTTAGGGTAAAAAATCTTGACGAAATCAGCTAATACCCTATTTTAAGAGTAGGAAATTCCTGAAACCCGCTTTAAATATCATATATCCCGTAATCCCGTTATAGGGGTTTTCTTTAAAAAATAACCATTTACTGTATTTTTTTCATAGTGAATGATAATGACGCGATGGACTTCAAACATTCTACTTTAGCCCATCTCAAACTTGAATAACCGTTTTTATCCCATTTTCAGGATTTTTTTGAAAAATCCTAAAATACGTATTCAATATTTTTGTTTGTGTAGTTTTCTCTGAAAATTTTAAGCCAATAGCGTCAATGGTTGATAAATTTCACCACAATAACCTCAATAGTTCGACTTCCTTTTCATACTTATATAGTGACATTTTTGAAAAATCCTGAAACACGTGTTTTAATTTATAGTTTTTTCAGTACATACTGAAAGTTTTAAGTCATTAGTGTGCTATATTAAAAAGTTATAGACATTTCAATACGGGGCCAAACTACGAATCTCAAACTTGAATAACCCATTTCACCCTATTTTCGGGAATAATTTGAAAAATCCTGAAACACGTGTTCAATATTTTTATATGTTTAGTATTTTCTGTAAATTTCAAGAGAATTGGACCACCGGTTACAGAGTTAGAAAAAGGACCGAAAAAACTTCCACCCCCCTTATCACCCCCTTAGGGGTGGAATTTCCAAAAACCCCTTCTTAGCGGGTGCTTGTGTTGTAAAAGGAACCTACCTTCCAAATTTCAGCTTTCTAGCTTCAGCGGTTTAGGCTGGGCGTTGTCGCCAGAAAATCGCTCGTTCCTTTATATATTAAGATAAGATTAGTCGGATTATGAGCTTAAAACTCCAAAATAAATAAGTAACTATGGCTTGACGTGGCTAATACCTAGGTCGATGATATTATCTTATTTTTTGCTGCGTGCCTTATTTATAAAATTTAACAGTTGTTTAGGTAGAGACTTGAAATATGACCTGCATTCTTATAAGGAACGTTCAGCAGTGGACGTGGGGGAGGGTCGCTCCACACGCGGCGGCGCGATGCGACTAATCGCCGCGAAAGGGTGCGATAAGTCGCGTGACAAATGACACGCGCTCTAATGATGCTGACAGATTTAGCGATTTGTAAGGGTTTTGGGGAATTATTGTGATTTTTATACTTCGTTGCAGGGAAAGAGGTGACATGTCATGATTTGACGTGTGGCCTTTAGAAATAATAAACCAACTGATTTAGACGTTTTTACACATTAATAGCATGAAATTGCACATTTTATACACATTATACTACATTAAATGATAGAAGTAGAGGGTACGAATTGTATTAACAATACAAAGCAAAGAAGAAAAAAATATAGCCACAGTGATAATTACATTTCCAAAAACATTCTAATGTGAATAGGTACAACATTCAGCTTGAATTATTAATGAAATTAGCAAGCCAAGTTAGTTCAATATCAGTTAAATTCAAAACTCTCGTAACAGAAAGCTTGTAGAGTGTAAGATGGATAGCAGAAGTTATAAGGTGGACGTTTGCTTGCACGTCACGCACGCCTCGTGTGGAAGGGGCCTATTCGTCTTGCGCATTGACAGCTCGCGATATTGTGGGAAACGCTTGAAACTGGATAATGTAAATATGTCCGATAACAAGGTTATGTTGGTTGTGTTTGATGGGGGTTTGCAAAACTTCTTTACAGCTAGCGGTCCGCCCCGACTCCGCACGGTATTTAACAGAAATTTCAAAATTTATAAATTTCAACACACACCCACATACTCGTTGGTACGGAAAACAGGTATGAAAACTTCAATACTGTAAATTGAAGTTTTCATACGGATCCCTTACTTTTTTCAAAATATTCTATATGAGCATAAACTTCATCAAAGATAACGTAGGATTCTAATGGTAAAATAATTTTTGCAATCGGTCCAGTTGTTTCGGAGCCTATTCAATCCAATCTATCAATATTTTTTTCATACGGATCCCTAACTTTTTTCAAAATATTCTATTATGAACATAAACTTCATCAGAGATAATGTAGGATTCTAATGGTAAAATATTTTTTCCAATCGGTCCAGTTGTTTCGGAGCCTATTCAATCCAATCTATCAATATTTGAAGGTGAAATGGCGTTGATTTTTAAATCAAAAAACAGTTTGAAAACTTAGAGAGAAATACTTAGGTCCAATTTCATCGTGAGTTCAGCGTGCAGCACGCTTATATGTTGATCGCATTTTATTGTGTACTAGCGGTCCGCCCCGGCTTCGCACGGGTATTAAACAAAAATTTCAGAAATTATACACACTAACACGATGGGTTTCACAGTTATCATACGGATCCCTTACTTTTTTTAACAGCATTGGGGTTTTTGAAATTGACTCGACACTCCATAACTGACACTGGCCGTAGAGAAAAAGCAAGCACCGAGCGCTATTTATATCCAACCTCTTTTTCTATTATGACCCGCCATAATAGAAAAAGAGGTTAAAAATCAAAATCAAAAAAAAAATATACTAATATATAAAATCTTATACTTTTTTGAAAATATTATATAGCCTATGTTCATCACGGAAAATTTAGGATTTTAATGGTGGAAGAATTTTTCAAATTGGTCCAGTAGTTTCGGAGCCTATTCAATTCAAACAAACAAACAAACAAACAATCAAATCTTTCCTCTTTATAATATTAGTGTAGACAACGAGCCTCAAGAGTGTACTACATGTACTAATTTTAATGGCTATCTTTCGATTTAATCAAAACCGACGCAATAATATAATGTTACATTATCAGACCCCACACCTCCGTAATAATATTGAAAGCGAACGCCACCTAGCACTGAAGCATCGCCCGCGGCCATCCTTCAGTTGACGGCCATGCATTACGCGAACAACGCCATAAAACTTAATAAAGCCGTCATCCGACTCATTCTATTTAATTACCTGTTACTGGGACCTAGAGGCGGAGGCCTAGGGAAGGGTGGCCGGAGTTCAATGTGGACGGACAAGAGCTTGGCATGAGCTTTGCCTGAAGGGAAGTTAGAACCTCAAGGTTCAAGTGAAAACATAGAAATGTAGGACAAAACTGTAGCCGTATTGTTGCAAATTATTGCCTTAAGTTGCTATTGCTGGCGAATTGTAATTGAATATAAAATAAAATAAAAAGTTAGGGAAACTAAAAATATTTATCTTTCTTATTTACTCATGTAGTTTATAGAGGTAGAATAAAAATAATGATTTTATAATAATACTCAATACCTACTCATTAACATAATTTTGGTTTCATTTAAAAAAATTCGAGACTGATAGTGATAAGCCTAATCCTTTTTGTAGGAACTTTTTCAACTCTTCTCGACTTGTTGTGAAAACCCCAAAAGCCGGACGCTCGCGCCCCTACCTTAAGACAAGATGGCCGCCAAGCGCATTCCCTCAATCAAGCCATTACAAGCTACTGTGAAAAATAATAGTTATACATAATTACACGACGAGCGAGAAAGATAGGCGATTGAAACAGGTTAGAGAGAGATAGAGGTATGTCTCGCGGTGCACTTAAGTAATTGAATAGGGAGCTTCGAGTATGAAAATATTATAAGTAGTATTATTATGACTTGACTTGAATGCTTGTTTGGCTACCTCGTACACCATTCACAATGTTTGGTAACTACTCGCTCGTCGGGTTAGGGGTTAGGAATTGTACGCAGTTTTACCCAAACAAATACTGTCGGTAAATTGATATTTTGAAAAACGGCAAACGATTAACTGTTTATTTATGTGTGTTTGCTATGAGCATTTTACTATCCTATAGTACTATCCCATGGGTCACCAATTTTTTTTATGACAATCGATTTGGTTCATGAAAAAGTTTGTAATCGATTTAGTGATTTTTATTCGACATTCAGTTTGTTTGACTTTTATACTCTAAGTCTATGCTATAAGTGCTTACGAGAGCCGTGTGGTGCCGGCATAGAATTTCACCACCCCAACTCTTCCCGTGGGTGTCGTAAGAGGCGACTAAGGGAAAACACCGGGGGCGGGCAGCAGCGCCCTCTGTAGAACAACTCCACCGAACTGCGATCCCCAACCCGCCTGCCCAGCGTGGGGATTATGGGCAATAACCCCCAAATAATGAGTAATCCATTCTATGGCGCTCATTAGGGGAGGCCTATGTCCAGCAGTGGACTATCATAGGCTGTTGATGATGATGATGATGAAGTAAGAAGGGAGTTTTTCTAATCACTGACCACTTTTGAATACGAATTAAATTAGACCTTTGAAGTAAAGTATAACTCAGTTAGAGTAAGACTATTATGGAACCTTAACGACATACTTACATATATAGCTCATTAAAGGAAGGAAAGTGAGACGTCCGATTGTGCATGGTTTATCGAGTAAGTATAGTTAAGTACCTACTCAATAATACTAAAACGCAAAATACTTACTACCCTTTCAATAAAGTTTTCCACAATAAAAGCGAATGAACCAATGATAATGCGAATAAATTACGGATTCGCGCAATATGTTGTTTTCTTCGGCATTTTTTATTGCCAATGGCGATGTATCGACTTTCGCTATTTAGTTTTATTTCTTGTAGTTCTGTCGTAAAACGAATTGATCAGAGTGTATTAGCTTCTACATAAATAACATTTACAAGGTTTGTTCGTACAGTTGTATACAGGGTGGGTAAGTATATTATTTACATAGATTGATTTTTCAGTTCCAATATGTTACGTCTTCCATTAACTTAACTAAAGTTATTTTGACAGTTTATACGCAAACTAAATCCACATAAATTTTAATTAAATCCTCCATGTACCTAACTGATCGCTATCGCCTAATAAGAGCTGTTTATGAGCCCTGATTATGCAGTGCAATCAGAGGCGCCATCTTTATTGCGAATACATTACAGCAATGATCACGAGTCCAATGATCACATTGATCATGCATCGAATGATCGTTAATATTCATCGCGCTATGTTGGCAGCGCGCCCGCCGAAAGGGAAAGCCTAATGAAATAACGGGATCAGTTTACAAGGAGTTTACATCACAAAGTAGGTGTTGATACCAAATAGCTACACAAAAAAATAGGTCGAGTTTTTAATAAAAATCCATTCAGACTTTCATTTCTAATCTTCTAACTCATCAATCTTAATTCAAAATTTAAGATCGAAGAAGGTTAGCGCTTTCGCTACTATCATAGTTTATGTCGGATGAATACTAACATTTCATCCCTTAATGACTGCATCAGGGTGAGAGGCATAAACTTGGTTAATATTTAACCCTGGATTTCGTAATGAATTCGTCAACTACGAAAGTTGTAAAAGTAAAATCGAGCGATTCGTTTAGTTTTTGAGCAGCCACGCAGTCATGAGTCATGGACATAACCATTGAGTATGACAAACAAATAGAATGACATACTGCTGCGAGCACCACTATCTGTTTCCATCGGACACTGAGGAATTTGTGGGCGATGGGTAAATTGGTTCGATCGTGCGGTAATGGATAAAAGAACAAAACTTCGCCCAATGTATGCATTGATATGCAGTGTTTTTGTTTATTTGTAGGTACACATTAGGATTTATATGTTTGCGATGCAATGTTTTTGTGGAATATATAGCCTGTTTGAATTGTTTTCATAAATGAAAAAGAAGTTAAACTTCAAAACAAAAAGGGTTGATGATTATGTTAAAAGGCAAAATAACCGAAATCTTCATAAACCGCTCCGTCGTAAATCATAAAATAATTAGAAGCCCCTTCCCTTCAAGTCTACAAATTCGGCGTTATTAAAAAAACTCATTTGCAAATTTTAAAAGACAAAAGATATTAAAGCGATAGAAGAATTATCTCAAGTCTCCGGTGGGCGATGAAAAAATACAACCCTTTACCTTAAGTAAGAATAAAAATGTTAATGTAGTTGCATAGTGGGGTGGGGGGAGGGTGGTTCTCGCATCTCTATACAGATAATAATATAACTACACTTTTAGTTTGCAACCTAAAATGTCTTTCTTTGCAACACACTACAGGTTCGCGATGTCTTGTCAATGGAAGTTATTCCAAATGTTTTGAAAATCGAATACAATTGCAATAGAATGGAGCAAAAAGTTCGCAATATACTAATAAATGAGGTTTACTACATAGGTACTAACCCCAATAAGTACCTACCTCAAACTAAATAGGTAGGTTCACACCTAAACATTGTAAGTTAATTATTTTTTTACCGGAAGAGGAAATTCTTTCTTCATGTTGCAATTCAAAAGCGAACATTTCGAAATTCCAATTATTATAACTTTCCCAATACAAATCACAGAGGTCGCTGCTCGCCGCTCCTACAAGAATGTAGGAACGAAGAAACTTTGCAAATTAAGAAAATGTAATTAGTACCGCCCCGCGACACCCCTGGACATAATTAAGGCGAATCTTGTTGTAATTTTGACATTTAATTTTTTTCCTCCCTCAATAATTAATTTAGAAAAGTACCTTTAAAATTTAATCTGTGCTCTTTCGGTGACAGTATTTTTTTTACTTTTTTCTTTTAGTTAATGAAACGGCTGAGATTTTTGATAGCAGGCCCGGGAGAGTCGTTGATGCCTTTTTTTTAATTTTTAACTTTTGCCGCGGCTGACTAATGTATTCTACCTTTGTTATTAAATTGTGCGAGTTTCTTTTTCTGTAATTAAGAAAGTTTGACAGTTGGGCAAGAGATTAAAATAAATCGTAAGGTTTAAAAATGTAAGCCACAAAAGCTCCTGGGTATAATTTCACAGAATTTAGGCTTGTATTTGAATTCATTTTTGTGGCTGGTGCCAAGAAATAGAACTAAGAAATCTTTCCTACACATTTTAAATTCAGAACAACAATAGGACACAATCCAATTTCAACTCTCTAGAACGAGATCGATAGTTTACGAACCGCTCCCCGCTCGTCCTATCTATCAGCGAATCTTGAAATTTTAAAATAAGGGCTTGCGCACACGTAATCCTTGTTATCGCGGTGTAAGCCGCTCATCAGGGCGGCTTAGCCTGATGTGGTGAAAACGGCGAGCGCTGTCATTCCGGATGTACCGAGTCATGGGGCTTCCGGGTACCGTGATGTATGTTTGCAGAAATTGTTTATGTTTTATTTGACCAGATAATTTTTATTGCCTATTTTTTATTGTCTTCTATTCTTATGTCCTATTTATTATTGAAATAACGGAAGGAGTTTTTGTTTTTAAATTTCGATAGTAGTAGTCCAGAAACTTATCAAATGGGCTAAAATTTGTTATTAGGTACCTACTCAAAAAGAACTAGAAAATATACTTGATGATGATGATTAATATAGAATTCCTCACTACGAACTGTTTGGGGCAAAATACTGCGATCCGAAATGGGACAACCTAACTCTTTATAATCATTGTAAACTGCTATTTTCGGTGTCAAAACAGTTTAAACAACATAACAAGTACCAACAATAAATTTCCCCTCTACTGACTAGAATCACACTAAACAGCAGTTAGAAACGCCCAGAATTACGCGCGCCGTAATGATGTGAGCGATTTTATCGCGGCCCGGCTCAGTTGTCATTTAAATTTAAATTAAGGTATTACTGGGAGCCCACTCGTCCCGTTCTTATCGTGTGCGCTGAGCCTTAGGGTGCATTTTAAAACTATGTTTTGGTTACACTGTGGATATTTGAATTTAGAATAAATTTATAGAATTTTTTTAAAATCCACTATTACAATATTTGAAACTGGAATACAATAATGGAGGGGACTAGAGCACAACTAGAGTAAGGTTCAAATTATTATTGAAATAAAAATACTCATCATTATTACGTATTTCTATCGTCAAAAATAAGGAGTTTTACACTTCGCCGCGCGCCGTCCACAAAGAGTGCGGTGTACCGTGTACCGCTGTAGGTATTTGTAGAGATCAGTTGTCTCCCTCCCCCTCGCCGCGGGTACGTATCGTATCGGGATCGCGATAAGCTGCTCACATCCGAAACAAATTGAATAAAACCTATAAAAAACCGCGCCCGCCGCATATTTCATCCGCGAGGGGCGGAGAAGCGTCACCAAAACACTTGCTTTTCAATAAAATAGACACAAAATATGTAGTAGTTAGTTGTTTTTGTTTAGTTAATTGTGAAGTGGTTATTGATTATTGGTACCTATGGTCCTTGAAGCTCGAGAAAAATCTGATCTCAATTGAATCAAATAAATTAAATCGAAAAAAATAATAAATTTTCCTCTTTTTCAGATTAATTAGCTAGTTAAAAACAAGTACGACAAGTGCGAGTGTAACTCGCGCGCCGAGGGTTTTGAACTTTTGTCGTTTAGGTAGGTGCGCGGTGGGCTTACAACACAGGAGGTTGCGGTTTGATTCCCGCCTCGGGACTAATATTTGTAAGATCTGCAAATTATTTGTTCGAGTGTTCTAGTCCTTTTCTACGTACACAAAAATAAATCATCTAATGTGATACTTATATATACTTTATTAAGTGTAACAGATATCGTAGTAGTACGAATTACACAAGCTTGCTTAGCTTGTCGCTAAATGATGTTGTGTGGATTATCCAGGATACATTACTCTTCTCATAGTTTTTTGGAGCACGGAATTCATGAATTCAATAATCTTATTATCTAAATATTCTTCGAGCGCAGTGGAATACATTGGGTATGGACTTTAAAATTTTGAGAACAACGGTTTCGTGGCGCTGTGGAACCCTACTATTACAGTTACTACAGAGATTAGTGGGTAGGTAAGTGGGTTGGTACCTACAATTATTTTTTCGACTTTTTTCTACGTATTTCACAAAGTATGAAACTTAGACGATTTTTAAAACCTGTTTTGAATTGTCGAAATCCATACCTTTAATTTGATATTGCTCTCAATAAAATAGCCCCCATTGTATGAAAATTCGTTTTTTGACCATATTTCGAAAAGTATTGTTTTTATAGACTTCTCTATATTTTTCCTGTAAAATATAGACCTATATCTACAAACGCTTAGTACATTTTATATAGACCACTCTGCTATCTTCGGAGATAGAGGGGGGGGGAACGGTCAAATTTTCGACCTTTTTCAAAATATTTCGAAAAGTATAAAACCTATCGAAATTTCAAAAACTGCATTAAAATGTACAAACTGATACCTTTCATTTGATACCCAACTCGGTGGGGTAGTCACCCCTTTAGAAAATTTTCCCGCCCTTTTTTGACCATATTTCAAAAAGTATTATTTTTACAGACTTCTCTATATTTTTCCTATAAAATATAGATCAATACCTACAAACACTTGGTACATATCACGTCGATCGCTCTGCAATCTTCGGAGATAGGGGGGGGGGGGAACGGTCATTTTTTTGACCATTTTCAAAATATTTTAAAAAGTATGAAATCTACCGAAATTTCAAAAACTATTTTGAAATCTACAAACGAGTACCTTTCATTTGATACCACTTTCGACTTTGTACGTTCCATTTAAAATTTCGATTTCAAAATTTGTATGGAAAATCTTCATTTTGATTTTTCATTTATTTTCATTTATTTTTCTATAAATATGTGCGGGCGCACAAAATGTATTATTATTTCAAATTTCAAGTCAATAGCTGCAGTAGTTTCTGAGATATTAAGGATTCAAAACACAAAACAGACCCAAAGCGATTTCATAAGGGTTTTGCAACCGATGGCAAAACCCTAAAAACGAAGAAAATATTGAGCTAGCTTATTAAACATTTGGGTAATAATTTAATTTCCCATGGGCACCGGCTCACCAAGTACCTACTCGTTAGATAATATTAAAAAAATGTAGCTTCAAACCTGAAACTAATCAAAAACTCCCTTTAAAAACCACAATTTCACACACGCCAATAAAACACCAATATCAGTGTTTTATTATTTATCAAGCGTTTAATCCGCGCCATAAATCTCGCCGACGTAAAATGGCGGCACTTTTTTGGCGCGAAAAGATTTGCAGAAAGCAGGAATGAGGCAGATTAGGGATAAGCTGGTTTTATTAATGGACCTGAGATACACACGGTGACGGCGCGCGGATAACGGACAGCCCTGGATCACGGATGCCTGCTCTCTTTTGTTTATGGCACGCCGAGGGATCCCATTCAAAAATGTTTGTCACCACTGTTTTTAGTCTACTTAGGTGTCTATTACACAATACAAAATGTTTATTTATCGTTCTCTTATGGTCATTATACATAGCACAGTGTTCGTTACCTCCTTTTAAGTATAAGAATACGTGTATTAGTAGGTAATGCAGTCCATAACATACATTTTCTTATAAAAAGTTATTCTTATAAAAAGATTCTCGTCTATTAGATAGTTAGATAGAAAGTACTTTACTTTATACCACACAAAGAAAGAAAACATTACAGACATGCTTATGGTATCGGAAGTATAAAGGATGGCCTTATCGCTATGAGCGATCTCTTCCAGGAAACCTTGGGATGAACTGGACATGAAAGAAAATATAGACGGTGTCACTTAAGTAAAACCAAATAATACGCCTACTTACAATAAATACTAGAATAGCAATACTTATTATATAGCTTAAAAATACTATTAGGATTTAGGAAGTGGTTAAAAAGTTTTTATTTTTGTTTTAGGTCCTATATTCTCCAAGTGTAATATTGCAAGAGGTTTCTGGTATTGTATCACAAGTAATAACATAACATATTGTACATCATCTAACAACGTGCGATGTCTCTCCGTAAGTACACTTGATGGCAAGAAAACTAGGCGAAGCCATCAACTGGCCGTCGCGAGCCCGAAAGTACATTTATATAAGGAAGAGGCGCTACGCCGCCGGCGCTGGAACTTGTAAATATCGACGCGAGACCGAATCGCTTTACACTGAAGGACACGAAAATCGGAAAACATTTTTAAAACAATTTATCGTATCTTACTAACCGATGTTTTTGTGGAGGAGGCTAAGTTAACTACAAAACGAATAGGTTATAAATCTGTGGAGTTAGGTAAGTACACTTTGATTTCTTGAGGATTAATTGACCACAGACTTGAATCATCATCATCATCATCAGCCCATGTTAGCCCACCGCTGGACATAGGCCTCCTCTAATAAGCACCATTCAAGTGCCATTTAATATATACCGAATGAAAAATACAAAATCCTAATTTTTATTAAAAATTTCAAATGAAAAATGACATTTCGAACAAAGTGTCCGAAAATATTGTGTCCCAAAACGTCAGAAAAAAATCAAATACCTTTTGTACTTAATGTTATGAGTACCTACTACAACGTAAATTGCCAATAACGTACTGGTACAGCACGAAGGAATGAGCGTAAAGCACACCCTTTCAGTACCTTCAGAGCAGGTAGGGCTGTGATGTATTTTCAGTATTAAATATTTTTAAACTTACCAGATCTACCTCGTACAAAGGTAAATAAATGCGATAAATATCCACTACTACTACACCACCCACTAACAGTACTAATAATTGTTGTCTGCTGGTACAACAAGCTGAATACAGGGCGCTATGGCGCTCATTAGGGGAGGTATATGTCTGATGACATATATAACATAGGCCGATAATGATGATGTGGAATTATAGCCAGTATTGTCCCGAGGTGTACGCGGAGGACGGTCGCGTGTTATTGCAAAAGTTCCGCTGAGTGCGTTACAATGTAGCGGCGAGCGGCCGCGCCAGGGATGGACGGGATATACCCGGGTTGTCTTTTACAATACATTTGTTGGTTCTAGTCTAGGGAGAAGATTTTCCTGCTCTAAAAAACTATAGGTACATTGAACATGCATTTAAAGAAATCAGAAAAAATCCTAGTCATGTTGCCATGTCTGTGTGGTCGCGTCTTCGTCAAGTTTTGTGCTGTCAAGTTTGGATGCCTAACTTTATGATCGTTTTGTTGCTTGGGACCCTTATTTAATCTATCAATGAAGGGAAAATGTTGGAAATCCGTAATTCTGTAAAAAAAATAAAAACGAAGTATTTTTTTTTCTTTCCGCAAAGTAATGCAATACTACAGAGTCTACGTAGAGCTACAGATCGCTCTAATGTTCACCTATTTGCAAAAAAATAATCCTTCTCCAATTTGATCATTTAATACAGAAACAATACTCGTAGGTAGTATTTAATGTTGTCCTATGTATTCATTATCACGCATACCGATGGACAAGTACAGACCAACCATTCGATCCTTTCGAGGTTGTGAGAGATCGCTCTTGAGCTATAAGGTTGACAATGGACGCTTATTCCACAATATTTCTTATCGTAAATTATTTCAAACTTAAGTGTGTAATAAATAAGGTATTATGTATCTTTCTATCCTCTAGCTAGCTCTTAGAGCATATTTAAACAAGTTGGATGACTGAAGTTAAACAAGCGAATAACAAATAAACAGCAAAAAGTATTCGGCGCTACACCACAACATAATGACGCCGTGTTCTCGCGTGTTCTCAACTAAATAAAGGTGTTTGTGTAGTTTTATCGACGGAGACGCGACGCGCGGCTGTCGGCAATGTTCCCGGGACAACGATGGGGTTAGAGGCGATTTCATACTAAATATTATTACAGTTGATCTCTTGTTGCTGTGTAGAAATAATTATGCAATTATTGATGATATATAATTATTACTTGATTTATCTGACCTTTCCACAATGCTTTTACGGTTTTCGTTGGCGCATCGACGTCACCAATGACAATGTAGCCTATTCTGAGATCTTGATTTATGTGCACACGAACATAAAACTTCAGCTACTGCAGTAGTATTGTGTACCCCCAAATACTGCGATAGTTTTGTCTGGCCTGCACGGAAGACTAAAGCTAGCGAGATGTGGACTTTATTATTGTTGTTCATTTCGTCAAATTATATTGATTGAACTGTGCAACAAAATAAACAAATTTATACTTTGCATTACTAAATGTTTGCAAACGTATCTACTTGCTCCAAATCCCATAAATAATTCGTAGCTGGCCCTCGCATCTTCACACAAGATTCTCTTAGCTTGAGCGAGGATTCAAACTTACGTTTTAAACAGGACCATTAATCTTATAATTATGTATATGGCGATATTATTTAAGCTGATGTTTAGTATCTTATTTCCTAAATATGAATAAATTTTTTCGTTTGTTTTTATATCAGTACTATGAGGATGGTATAGTAATAAATGAAGCTCCATGAAGTAGTAAGTCGGCTCCACAGTTCTTTCGTCGCAAGACATCCGGCGCGGCATGAATAATGTCGTATCGATTGCGCGCGATGTGCTCGCGTCCTCGCGTCACACCCTGAGGGTAGACACTTATTGAGCGTTTTATGTTCGTGCGATGTTAACATGGATACCTATCGATTCAGGATTTTTCGGCCTTTGGGTTCAGGAAATCATTACAGTTTGCACGCACTTGTGGTCTTCTGACGCCTTTGATCGGAATGTAAATAAATAAATAATGCAGGATAATCCACATCACCTAGCCCTTAGCTAAGCAGAGCTTGTGTTATGGGTACTAAATTACTGATTGAATAAACAATATAGTTCATGTACAGACGTTTGTCCTGAGGCGGGAATCGAACCCGCAACCTGCTGCGTCGCAGGCGGACCTTCGCTCACCGCGCCACAGAGGTCGTCAAATATAAATAGGAGGTCGATGTGGGAGTTGGGACGCTACGGTGGCTGAATCCATCATACCACTGCTGGGCTAAGAGCCAACCGGCAAAGAACCTAGCTGATCAGATAATTTACTGTTTTCAGAGTTATGACTTTAGGGTCGTTGGTGTAGTGTTTTTTGATTTAATAATATTACCAAAAAATTATACCACTTAGGTTACCCATTTGAGCCGATCCTGATGGAAATCCTAGGTCCTTGGGGTTCTAGGTACACAATATACAATAATCTTACAGAGCTTTATAGAGTCCACAGTTGATTGGAGTTCTAGCTTTTTTCGATCAAGGAATTAGCATTACCATATAACGTGGCCCTGCTAGCATTCTGCTTTCTGATGTCGACTTAGATTTCAGGACATAGATCAGGGCACTGTAATGCTAGTTTAAATTGTTTTATTCTGAAACGTACATATTGTGCTTTTCTTTGTTCGTAAATTAATCCATTACATTTACGTTTGATTTTCTATCTATTTTACTCTTTCTTCAGTAGATTTCTATCTATACTAATATTATAAAGATGAAAGATTTTATTGGTTGTTTGTTTGAATTGAATTAGAATCCTAGATTTTCCCTGATTAAAATAGGTTATAAAATATTTTTTAAAACAAGATAGGGATACGCATGAAAATATTTTTTTATTAAATTCCCGCGCGAAGCCGGAGCGGACCGCAAGTTTCTAAAATATATAAACGTCTTGATATCACCGCAACATAACTAAAAGACAATTAATATCTAATCTTGCGCAGGCCGGCGCCGCCTGCGAGCCCATCCAACTGTCGTTACCCATCGATTCCATACCTAATGTAAACCTCAGCGGTACATTGTTGCGTCAGCTGTCTCCAGCTCGTCTTACACTGTTATTGGAACTTGAAGCCAGCTTCAAGCTAGGCTTCGATTGTGTATCGCGTTAGGATTAGTTTTTTTGCGCTTTCTAAAAGGCAGCTTATTCGGAGTGCTGGAGAAAACGCAGACACGACTCTAGAATGTGAGCCAAATACGAAAAACTAAATTGATAGCTATCTTAGAAAACTTCGGGTAAAAGCACGAGGGCCCACAGATATGAAATCTCGAGTTAAACCGTGGTTTCATTTTCCATTCATTCATTCATTCATTGGCAATCCAGGGTTTAGAACAGAGATATGGAGGACAGTCAATTTGCTTCTTGTGCTCCTACCTGCCAGAGGGTCGTCGCGACCAATAATTTATAATTTATTGCATGAACTTTGACTTGTTTATGTACTTATTATATAAGTCTAAACAATAAACTTATTGAAATCCTATATAAAATCTTGACTTATTGAAATCCTATAAAAAATTATAAAATGGCGAAGAAAAGAAATCCGTATTCTTTCACTTAGATTCAGCAACCACGTGGTGACCACAACAACTACGAGCCCTTACAACATTAACACACAATCCGATCAGAGTGTATCTCCGGAGAGGAGAGGGGGAGGGGAGGGGAGGGAGGGAGGGAGGGGAGGCGGAGGAACATTCAGTGCAAAGTCAATATGCGGATATAATAATAAAGCGCGCGCGGCGCATACGGACGGCGCATTACGGGCGCCGACACGTGCTTGGCTAACTTACTGTTTACACGGGCAAGGGATTTATTTCATTGACTTTCCACTATTTCAGTGCTGCATTGTTTGCTGGTTTAATAGATTTAGTAAAAATCCAAGAGTTTTGAGTACATTTTTAAATATACCTACCTTTTATATATTCTTGCTTTTGTCCAGTTTTAGTTTTTGAATAGCGTACGTCTTTTTTTCATTATTGAAGTAGAAATTATGTTTTTTAGAATTTTTATTTTTCTATAAATTTTATTTAAATTATGGTAATTGTGTAGAAGTTTTTCATTATTCTCTTTCTTACTGCATATTTGTTTAAGAACATGTATTACGAAAGAAAAGTGTTTTAATAATTTAGAATTTCTTGTAAAGATAATTTCTCAACTTACTCCATCTATTTACAAACCCGGTTGTTGACCGGGCCGGAGCTCTCATCAAAACTAACCAGTAAATGTCCGGGAACGGGCGCTCGTTATGAGAATGAAACGCGATCGTTATGCGGATGGAACTGGATCGCTATGATATCGATATTACACCCATACCGATCCGAGTACAATCGATTCATGAATATATATTGAGGCTACAACACGCGTAACATTTGTTCTTAGCCTGATTATGTTCCGGAGTCGAGGAAAACGATTCGAGGAATATAAAGCGCGTGTATTTTATAGGTGGGGTTATCTCTTCATGAAATGCTGTTCTACATGAAAGTACATCAACATTTTGTAGGTGATGTCACAGTCCTTCGTTATTCGGGTAAGTTCTTACGTAGCTGGACTTTGCAACTGAACAGGCAAGTGCTATTCAAAATTCATATTCAAAGCGCTTAATTCCTTAAACGACTATTATGAAAGAACTCATCAGAAACTCGTCAGAATTACATATATTTTGGTCAAATTAAACACCTAACACAGTTAGCTGAGAAGTGCCTTGAAGTCTATGTTAGGTTCACTGAAAGTATAGGCCTCCAAACTCTTATGCAACTCCTTCGGGCCTACGCTAGTATAATCCAAGTTAACCCAAGGCTTTTGTAATATTTTTTATTGTTTTTAATATCCGTGCAAAGCTGGGGCGGACTGCTAGTCTACCATAAACAGTTTTACATTAATCAAATGTGCCTTCGAATTGAAATCAAACCTGCATCTCATTAATGACTCACGCGCAACTTAATCACACACCCAATTAGATGTTATCAGAATCAGTTCAGCACAATCGAATCAATTAAGAGCGCGTCAAATGCGTCAAGCGAGTAGCGGCCGCGTCGCTGACAAACATCTTAATATCGTCGGACTTAATACATACTCACGTCACTCAGGTTTTTTATGTGACATCATAATTTAATGTGATATTAGCTTCTGCCTGCAGGTTCGTTCACGAACAATTTGACAGCTCAGCACTTTTTAAAAGTTGGCTTGCAATGAGTTTCACTTCTTGAACTAGTGGACGAAAATTGCAGTGAAGAGAGAATCAATAACACCTTATTTCTTGTTTTATAATAATTCACTAAATGAATTTGACTTGTATATAAGTACTTATTTTATAAGGCTAAAGAAATATAGAAATCTTATTGTGTTTTGCTTGATAAACGGGTCAAATTATTAAGATGCCGATTAATGTGGTTTTGTTGGTAATATTGACGTTTTGCTATTAAGTGAGAACTAAGCTTTCCAAAAACAGTGTGCTAATAACTTTTTGTTTTTCAATATATAACCAATTATATATCAAATCCCAGTAGGTACCGAATTTATAGTTAGGTAGGTAGGTAGGAAATACTAGTAGGTAACACGACGTTACAATAATTATAAATGTCGGACCGACGTCCAATCCGTCTGTCTGTCCGTAAGACTAATGAAACCGTCATCCCACGAACAAATTGAATACTTTCCGATAATTATCTATCTACCGACAGAGAAAATTAATCTCTGTAGCCATAGGAATAAAAATCATTCTAAATCATGTTGATAATCTATGGGCTTTAACTTAAGAATCGCATGCGGTTTCAAACATGACTATTATAAAAACATAAAATTTTTAACAGTTCCAACAATACCTAAAACCTTGACATAAATTTGACATAATACAATAGCGTAGAAAATTTGTTCAGATATTATTTAATATCAAGCCATTTAATTATTAAATTAAATTCCTATTAGTTAATCAAACAACAACGGATAACCTACGCAATTAAAAAAATCTATAAAAAAGCCAATCAAAGTTCAGTTCTACCACTAGAGGAATAAAGCAGTTATTACTCGGGCATTGTGTAAAGTAAGGCTCGGTGTAGGCATGCGACGGTGTAAGTGGCGGTTTGTGTCAGTGTAATGCTAGAGTTGGACAGGCGGAATGCAGAAGCCGTCGCTTTCGTGTCGGTAATGTAATGACATTAGACTTAGTAATGAGTTCTATTCGATTGATAATGAAATAACCGGTTAATTTTTTTTAATGTGATTATGGGAATATAATTTTATTTTAAGTTAATCAACTTGTGGATGTGATTATAGATATTTTAGATATTTTTGAGCGTTAGACTTCTTCTCGCCTTTAAAGAAAGGTCTTAAAGATATATTCATTTTTACTTTGAATCTAAAAGCCTGTTTATAAGCTAAGCTCATTTGGATTATTTGAAGTTATTAATTTTCAACTTATTTATAGAAAGTATTTCTTTGTTTAATGTTCGCAAAAATTTTGTTTGCCTATAAAAATATTAACTTTTTTAAATTTATACAATAAATTATACTCTAAAATAATTAATGTAATCCTTATCGACAGCTACCTTCTGCCTCCGCGTTCCATACAACCGGCTACTGCGCATGATCTATAGATCCGATCGATAGATCCGATAGCGGGCACTTTGAGCTGAACGAACAAATTAATAGGAATGCGATACAAAAAGGTGTGTTTTGATCTAATGGATAATTATCATCAGAACACGGTCACTCGATGTACGGACCGGTTGATTTATTGAGTTTGTTTGTTGGTACTTTTAAAGAGAATATTCTTAGAAAACAGAACCTCTAAAAAAAGCTTTATAGTACTTTATAAAAAATATTCTTCTTCTTCAAAAGTATACTAGGGTATAACTAGTAAGCCGGTCTTGTATGCGTCGACCAATCATACGCCATGTATTTTTTTTCCAAATTTAATTTTCGTTTGAGAAAGTGACCTAAAACAGCTGTGAATGATTTAACTACAGAAACCTTATAGTATCGAGACACCCTTTCCTTAAGATGTGTCTACTTAAATTAAAATAGAAATAGATTTTTCGTAATTAAACCCTTTACCTTTGCGTACACAATCGCGATATCATTTTATAACATTTGAATCAAAAGTTTGTGCACATTTATCCAACCAGAAAACGTACACGAACTCGAACTAACAATAAAACGCATTAAAAAGCCATTAGAATCTGAACCCAACCTTACAAGATCTCGTCTATCACATAATCCGTTCTTTAATTGCCCAATAGGCTAATGAATGAAGCCAGAGTTGCCATAAGCCTGTAAACGTACCTCGGTTATGGCAACATTAATTATAATATTAATTATTAGCTAACTCGTGTACCCTACCCTTAAGGGACGTGACCGGAATGTACTGTTTGCAAATAATGACAACTTTTTACGCTTCTCGAAATAATAATAAAGTTAAAAATACTTTAAAAAGCCAAACTATTAATTGTTGAATATCAGTTTATATCATTGCTAAAATATATGGTGATAGATATACATTTTTTATTCGGCATTATAATTTCTTATGCTTTTGAAAATACATTTGAATATAAAATGTTTTCATTTATAATATTAAAGCATGTTATGATTGACAGTCGTGTTGTCCTAGCTTAAGCCCCCAGTTTTCGTCATATCTATCAAAATATGCTAAACAACCGAAACGAAAATCCCAAATAAAATAACAATCAGCAAAATAATTACATCGAAGCCCTCAATATCTCGAAATCCAGGCAATCACCGCCGTTGCCGACTGTACTTTAAACCGGCACACAGGCGAGACGCGACATCTGCCGCCCTAATTGAGGGATTACTCAGATAATTGAAACCGAGCGACGGTAACAGACATAGACACCTACACGAGCAAGAGCGAGACAACGCACGTCACTCAGCACCGCGCGAGACTCGACGGTTAACAACGTGTCTTCTTGTATATTGTATTATCTTACGTTTTATGCCCTATTAATCTTGCTCGCTCAAATCTTGCGAATCTACACTTTACCCAAAGGTGCGAAAGTCGCTTTTAGATCGTAGGTACAGTCTGGTGCAATAAATAATTGTTTGCGCGCGTAAAACTGGAGTGTTGCGAGTGTCAAGTGTCAGATTGTGTTTTATTTGAAGACGCGCGGGTAAGTCGGTAATCTGGGATAACGAGGGCGCCCCTGGCGGCAAACAATGTCAAACTGACGAATTACTTCTTGGAACAATTGATGCTCTCGTAGACGCTCTACGAAGAGCTACGGCGTAGCCGAGCTACGGCGTAGCTATTTAACTACAACTTTGCTATAGTTTTTTCAGCGAAAAGTTTCCATAAATTAATTTTGATGTACATACGAGTACGGGCGACTACGTCTACGCCTTTCTTAATTTAAAAACTAATCTAACTTCGATATTGGTACCAAAAATGCGGTAAAAATCGAACATGGCAGCCGGTAGCGATAAAAATCTCAATTAATTAAACATGATTATAATCTTAAAAGCGATCGAGTTGTCGATCGAGTCGTAGAATCGATTCGTGTCGTGATATCGATACAATGGTCTGATCCGGAAATGTCAACGGGTGCGTGACAAATTTTGATTAAAAATTATACAACTTTATGGTCGCTTTCAATGATTAATTTAATAGCAACTACTTATAGAGATTTAAAACGGTTTTATTCGTTACTAGCTTCCGCGCACGGCTTTACAAACTATGTCCACTATAAAACTTAATTACATCAAAACGACAGGATTGTATCTAACATTCTGCAACATTTCTACACGGTCTATTCAGCCGTTCAATATTACAAATGTAGCAGAGAGAAAGAGAGATGTACTTTTGCATGAAAATATTAACTCTGTATTTATTATTTATGTATAAAATTTCACTTTCCTACATTTCATATTTATATTTATAAGTAAAGATTTGATTTAATTTATTATCTATCTACATAAATAATGCAATTAACACATCAACATCTAACCCCAAGCTAAGCAGAGTTTGTAATATGGTACTAGCTTACTTAATACCACAAAGATAGATTTTGTTTTGATATTATATAAATATTTTTCCCGAAGCCAGTATCAAACCCGCAACCCCTTGCGTCAGACCGTGGCCTACCGCCTCCGAACAACTTGTAAACTGTCTAAAACAGTCTGCAGTTAGCTCAACTGTTTAAGTTGTTCTCATATCTTTATTTACCTACCACAAATTTTATCAACTTGAAAAATACGAACAGGTAGAACCTCAAATTGCGTGAACTATGAAAATCAACAGCCTGTTAGATATGAATAAATCGTCCATCTTGGAAAGGGGCGGGTGTGCGGGCGCGCGGGGGGAATCATATAAAAATGCAAATGGCGTGTCGACGCGGGATCCTATTGTATCAATCGCTTCATCTTTGTATACCTAATTCGTAGTGAGACTATATCGCGTTATGACTAAACATCATTTTCATTAAGCATTGAGACTAATTAGCCGTTAGTCAAATAAGCGTTAAGACTAATTTGCCGTTAGTCTAGATAGCTTTAGACCGAGTTCTTAATAAGTCTAAATCGCGTTTGGCCTAAAATTAATTTTTCTTATAATTTTTTTTTTTAATTTTCTTATGAAGTTCATCGTACGAATAACAGCCTAGAGGGTTGGCACAGGCGTTTAAACGCTCGAATGAGGCAATCTAACATTAACGCATTTCCTGTTCAAATTGAGCATGATCTATTTGAAGGCAATTTAAGAAAAAGGAGATATTGTTTTTAATGCAAGATATAAAAAAGAACAAAAAAAGTTGCGAGAAGATATTGCAGCACATTATTTTTTGAGAATATTTGCAAAATTAAAAAAATGTTTTGTTTTAAGTTTTGAAGTTAAGTTTGGTTTGTGAAGTTGTGTTTTAAGTTTATAAGTACCTAATTTTATTATTTCATCTAATATTCACATAAGTTATACTCATCCAAGTTAAAAGGTTTAAGTTTTAAAGAGGCCAGCGGAGGGCGACTTGCCCATACAAATGTAATTTTATTTATTCAAGATTCAAATAGAAAAATATTTTAAAATTATGCTCGATGTTGATTTATTTTTGAATTACCTAGGTACCTACGTTTGTATGGGAAAGTCATCCTACACGGACGTCTTCAGTAAGAATAGGGTCTACCTCTCGAAAAGGTGTAGGTACCTCTATATAGGTCTACCTCTATGACAGTCTACCTCTCAAAAGGTCTACTTCTCAAAATGTCTACATCGCAAAAGGCCTATCTCTCAAAAGGTCTTAATCGCGTTTTGACTAGGCGTAACGCGATGTAGTCTCACTACGAATTAGGTATACAAAGATAAAGCGGTATCAATCACGGCCTTATTATTGCAGGCTTTGTTTTGAAGGCTTTGTAAGGAGGGGGGATATGGGAATATGTATAGGGGAGGGGAAATATACGAATGAGTTTATTTTTAACTTTAAACGGGTGGTTACATGGACTAGGTGATCTGGTTATGGGGAGAGTCGACGCCTGCCGTAACATAGTCTCATCATACAAGTTGGTGGCTTCCCGAATGCAGGATGGGGATGGATGTTTCTGAAAATGCACGCGTAAATAATTATTTATATTATTATTATTACATGTTTCTACTTCCTGTATTTAACACTGATGCAGCTGCAGGTAGAATGCTATGGCATTCACTTAGGGAGGCCTATGTTCCAGTGATGGACTAGTTTAGGCTGTTGATGTTGATGATGATGAGGGTAACTTCGGTGAGTGTACTGATATTATTAAAAAATGATTTATTTTCAATAAATACAGACATATTGGCTAGACCGCGACGGATCGCGCGCCCCATCTGTCAAACAACAAACAAGCTAAGGGTCGTGCGCATTATCATGCTAATACGCCCACGCCGAGTGTGGCCGGGCCCTAATACTTTGTAATGCGTGTGTTGATTGATGTATTAGATTGGAGGGTAGGTTTGATTTACTTTATTATATACCAATAGGTTTTAGCAAATAATTATATTGGTTACTCTGTTTATCATTGTAGAGGAGTTTTGTGCACATGAAAGTGTTACGTTTCTACAGTACTAATTGTAGGCTTCATCATCGTATATGTCATAAATGTAGTCTACAAAATCCACTAACAACAAGCACTTGAGGAGCATTCAAGGTAGATCACGCGAGGTACCTTGAGATGACAATTAATTTCTCAACTCGTATGAAAACATTTTCTAAGATAAATTCCAATGGAAAAATTTTATATGATCACGGGAGCACCGGTTACTTTTCTCAAGTGTTTCTATGTGGTTGGATAACACATTATTTTTCAAAAACCATCAAAAACAGAAGATTTTTTTAAAATAAAAGCTTATATCTATCCTCTCAACAAAACCGTTACTAAAATAAACACAGTCGAATTGACCACCTCTTTATCTGTGAACGGTCAACAAAACAAACCGTGAAGCATCCGCACTCATATTCCTCCGGGACACAAATGAAATTGTTTCCTTCGAAACATTCGCAGATTTGCATCGCGGATCCCTTCTATCACCCTGGCTTATCCTCAGCTGCGTCACTCTCAAACAAATTCAATTCTAACTGCCTTACAATAAGGACCAACTTTAACCAGCAACATGAAAGTAGAATCATGACGCAGAGAAAGGAACGATTTTCAACTCAAATTTCATCAGAATGAGGTTTAACTTCACGTTAAAACTTGAAAGAACCGCACAGTGCGGCGTTTTTATAAATAACGAATTTATTTATCTTAGACCTGAATGGATGCCGGGAACTCATCGCGGGAGGGAGGATGCTGTGACTAGCTATGCTAGGTCTATCTCTATTTTTGAGTGAATCACCTTCTTCTTCTTTCTTCCTTCTCTTATTTGTTTTTACTCAGACTAACCTATAGTCTGTCAGCTGTCAGCCGTGTAGACACGTACGCAACAAATGCTACACTGAGATTATTATATTTTCTATATTTTACGGTTTTTTTACTGGGTGGAGAGCAGGTCCCGGCAAACACGTTACACCTTATCTCCTTTTTTATGAAGAGTTGGAAAAATCTCCTACGGAATATTGAAAAATCTCATCATTAGAATCCTACACTATCTCCGGTGAACATAGACAACAGAATATAAAAAAAAATTGAGTTTCATGTGAAAACTTCAATAACGTAACCGAAGGTGTGTTTGTGAAAACCCGTACGAAGCCGGGGCGGACCGCTAGTTTAAGTACCGGAATGACAGGATTTTTTATGAATGATAAAGTATAATTGTTTTGAATAATAATAGAAATATCTATAATAACTTATACTTATCTGTTTCATATTTATAGGTTATAACTATTGTATTATTGTTGAATTATTTTTGTATTATTGCATTCTACACCGTAGCGAGACATTTATACCATCCGTATACCATGTTTGACGCAAATACATATTATGAATCTTTGATTATTTCGACTTACTTTGACTTACTGTTTTATGGAAATTACTTTTTTTGCAATATTTTTAATAACGAAGCTATGGATGCTTAAATAAAATCAGTAGGTATATATCTATTTATTAATAAAAATAATAATATTTAGCACCATCCTTAAGAAATTCCAAATCAATATCTTGAGTAGGTATATGTATATAAAGCATAAAATATAAAGCATATATATGTATATAAAGCAATAACACTTATAGGTACAATACACCCGGCTCCTTCCGTGTTGCGGGCGTCTACGGAACCCTAATTGCGTTAACGACTTGTTTTAGGGTTCCGTACAGCGTTCGCACTCCTTATTTATCGACTATAAATTATTTTGATGGCGGTAGATGGTCGTGTTGGAGTCGAAGAAAGGTATTTATGCTGGTACTGACATGTTTGTGTTCTGTAAAGGACGGGATTTGAGGAAATATCCTAAGTTTATTATTTTATGATATTAAAAATAAACAGATTACAGTCAATAAAGATGAAATCTAATTACATAAATGAAGTAGGAGTTGAATAATAATATAAAAATATAATGATTAGTAATTAACGGGTATTTATCGCGTTTCTTCTTCTTCCTTTCTCGACGTTAATTACTAATCATTATGTGTTCAGATCGCGTAAGTTTCAAAACATTAATATAGAAATAACATAGTAAGTATAGGTAGGTACGTTTTGTTTTTACTTCCCCGGTACGTTTCGATCGCGTTGCAGCGATCGTTGTCTCACTTTGCGACGCGACGCAATTGTTTGAAGTTTTAACAGAAAATAAAACTTGCAAGTGTCAGCCTTACTTACTTACTGACAGACCATGTGAGTACACAAAAATTTCAAATTTTAAATATTTAATTTATTTTTACGTTCTTTCTGCTCTACCTACTAATAAGTGACCTGTTCTGCAAACTTATAAGTTTCAAACAAAAGAACTCATAATATATCATAACATAAATAATATATCATAATAACGAAAAAACATTATGAAAATGATAACGCCAAAATAATATAGGTTATTAATTTCTCAAGGATTCTGTTTCGTACGTCCAACTCTTTCTGAAATCATTTTTACAGCGACCTGCGCTGCGTCTAGATGCATTTTTATACGTTTTAATTTTAATATTTACAACTGAACATGACAATCGAACATGGCGTCAATAATGAGCTCATCAATAAATTCCAATTAAATTCATGAACATAGTATATGCGGAATGCAGATGTTTCAGCCGAAGCGATTCAGTCGCACTAATGATCGTCGATTACCGAGCGCCCAACTGTCATCGAGACAATCGATTGATCACCTCACACACCAAAGGATTTTACATGCTATGAAAATAGGCATACAGTCGAAATTCCTTTTAGAAATAACGTAGGATGGTTTGTGTAACACGACATATCAGTTTTAGAATTTATATCAATGTTTTAAAGCTCAAAATATATTGATGGATTTGAGGTCGGCTCTGGTAATGTTATCAGTGCCTGTCGGATAGATTTAGGCGGGAATTTAGCCGGATATACGTCATCGAGTGACTGTGAATAGTTCAAATATGGAATGACATGTTTGATGAATGTTACAAATGTTAATGGCGAATAGTGTCTGATTTTATTGGTTCTACTAAGTAACTTTGTTGCTACAGAAATAACATAAAAGTGTTGACTTGACATGCTTAGCTTATTATAGCATTAGCTTTACTGCGTTTCATGATTATTTTCTCTGAAATTTTGCTAATATTTATTAAATCTATACTCAATTTTTAACTATCTCATACCTAGATAAAGGCAGTCGTTGACAAACTGTCCACATGTTGACATATTTGATGATAAATGGAAGGACTTGATTAGTGAATGCATGCGCTTTTGTGAGATTGACGGATGATTGTGTAATTTGACATTATTATTATTATTATTTTTTTTTTTTCGAAAGTGGCCAAGCCTTTATTTACAAATAAATTACAATGATCTAACTAAATAAAAAAACCACTAGTATTTACAATTGAGCTAACTGCAGACTGTTGCGAACAAACTACAGGTAGCTCAACTGATCCATATACATACCAGTTGGAAGTGTACCCAAGATGCTGGCTGCATTGCATTATTAATTGTACTTTACAAGGTAGAATACTTATTTAAATCTTTAATTGTATTATTTTAAATATAATTTGTTAAATTATTATTTTAATTAACATCAATCCAAATTTTATTGTCACTTTCGTACGTAACTATTGTATTAATTAATTTTAATTAGTGTAAGTGGTTGTATGACCGTTCTAATTAAATAAATTAATTGAAATTGAAATAGAAAATTGAAAATTGACAAGTAAGTATTTTACAACTATAAAACAGAAAAACATATGTTATTTTTTAAATCGGTACGTTTTTAATGACTCTTCTACTGCAGCGTAATGATCTATGCTGAGCGTCGTATCCATTTATTATTTATGAAAGTGGCAGTAAATGGCGCGTGAAGTAAAGTTAACCCTGCATGAGTGATGCGTCGATGCAAATGTGTGTTTAAACTGTTTAGCGCGAGTATCAATCAGGACAGTCGTTTAGTTTTGATGATGTAGTGTTTTTATTTGAGAAGGGGAACTAGGAGTTCCGTATAGTTTTAAACTAAACATTTTAAATTTAAGTTTTAATTAATACTGACCAGGATATTAAGCATACACACGGTTTATATCCCTGTAAGAATGTCCTGTAACTTATATATAATAAGTTATATCATCACTGGTGTTTAAGTATTTCCCATTGTTGGCTTGACAACAAAGATCGATTGATTTGATCTCGTGGTTAACAAAGTATTGTATGAAAAAAGTTACCCTAACTTAATTTCTAAAAAAGCGGTATCAAAGCTAAAATCAAATCAGCTTTCCCAAAAAATCATAAAAAGCTCCATAACGACTAATCTTAAATCTCTGCATTTAAATCACAACGAACCCCATTTTACGCATCACTAACCTAATTATATTTCAATTATGCTAAAATTATAAAAAGCATTCAAAACGCTTTATTTTTATCAAAACACATTAAAATTAAATTATAGCGCGATCCATCACAATAATTTAATATGCTTTGCAGGGGGAGTCAGGAACCCCTGGAGCTGTAGATACACTAGATACACGGGTTTAAAGTGTCGTTAATCTTATCTTGATGTCATTAGGACGGCTCGGTGGATGTGCGCCTTTATGAAGTGCGCGGCGTTTGCATCCTTTATTAGATGGTTCGGGACGGGACTGATACAGGGTTAACGCAATTTGCGGGCCGGCGCTGATTCGTACCCGCGACCCGGGGAGTGTCTGCGAGCCTCAGGGAATCGGGCAATGTGCGCTTGCCATCAGTTGTCGCGTGACGTCATTAGACACTTTCACAAGTGTGTAATACTAAAACATTTAGAGTAGAGTATATTCAATACTCTATAATGGGTAAGTAGCATATCTCAGAAGATAAGTAGTATGTAATGGTGGTAGAGATGCTAAAGCCGAACCGTGCAGTGGTAAAAAAAAATATTTACGTGTAGGTATCTAATTAATTAAGATAGACAAAATAAACATGTGTTAGACACATAAGTGATATATTGATGTACTTACTAGTAGTTTCTTTTTCACTACTTCCAGTAAACAAAAATTTGAAGAGAAAATCAATGACTCCTTGTTTCTTGTTTTATAATGATTTACTGTATAAAATGGGCCTTGTTTATGGCCTTATTTTGTAAATCTAAAAAAGTTTAGACCGAGCAAGGATAAAGTGGTTATAACAACAACAACAACAACATCAGCCTATATAGTCCACTGCTGGACATAGGCCTCCCCTTATGAGATTAAGTGGTTATAAGATCCATTAATAATCTACTAACATACTTCTGTTAAAGCTGCGAAAATGAGAAAGACCTAGATCTTCCATTACTTTCAGAATCTTTAACCATTATTTCTATATTTTATTATTACAAGTGGACTTACAGCTAAACCAAAATAGACCCAGGAAAAAAAGAATGGATTCAAAATCCTAAATTTCATGACACAACACACCCCTCACTCGTTAAAAGCACAATAAAACCATTTTACACTAATATTCCAAATGTCCCTTAAATTAGTCATGCAAAAACTGCACCCTGTGGGAAGCAGGTTCGATTCCGGTGCCGGCTCATTCGATGGACTTTACAGCGGCAATAAAAGTAATGATAAGGATATGTAACAATGTTTAGAATTAGCATTTGAATCGGGAGCCAGATAACGCGGAGATGAGATTCAGACAATGCAGAGGTTTCTTTCTCCTCTACCCATCCCAAACATAATAAATAGACCATAATACTTTACTTGTCCCTTACCCTTGTACACCTTATACAAGTTAGGTATTAAGGTATACCTACTCTTTTACCCGTCTGTATTGAATGTCTATATGTACTAATATTATAAAGAGGAAAGATTTGACTGTTTTTTTGTTTGATTGAATCGAATATTTCGCGCGAAAAAACTGAACATGTCGCAAGTGTAAAAAAATTTGGTTAGATATTTTATTACGACTTTTCTACAATTTATAGAAAAAATATTATGACCACAATAAATTATTTCGTATTAGTAAAAAAATATGATATCGAATAAACCTCCTGTTAGAATTTTTATTATAATTATGTAATGTTTAATGCTGTTATATAATATTTAAATTGATCGATTACTATAATTTATGGACAATATCGTAATATATTGGGAACGTGTAATTAAATGAGGATTATGCTAATATCTACAATTGATTGATTGAAGTGCTTGGTCAATGAAGTACCCGCAATAAAAAAACTTTCACGTAAAAACTAACCCAATATGGGTTTAATTTTTACGTTCATAATCATCGTTATAAGAAGCCCATGTATTAATTATAGAACGCTGTAAGTGTTATGTTGCATTGTTTCTAGATCTCCATACTCACATTGGAAATATACTAAGTATTTATTACTTTTATTTAATAACTAGCGGTGCGCCCCGGCTTCGCACAGGTATTTAATAAAAAAATAATTTTCATGCGGATCCCTACTAATTTTTTTTTAAATAATCTATAACCCATGTTAATCACAGAAATTCAGGATTTTAATGGTGAAACAATTTAGCAAATCAAACAAACAAACAATCAAATCTTTCCTCTTCATAATATAAGCATAGAAAACACTTTTAGAATTGAGTTAATGAATTTAATTTTTCAATAACTTTCATTTTCATTCAGGCTACAGCTACCTCAATTTTTTCAATTGTAAATACTAGTTCCAATTGATTCTGTTCTTTCTTCATTATTTTATCCTTCAATATCAAAATATACAATCAGTAAACTTGCAAGAACATTTTATTAAATTGAAAATGAACGTAATCATCACGCATTGAACGGAATCGCAAACACATTACTGTAATGGACGTAAGTGAAGGGCCGCTGCGACTGCGGAACAGTTTATATAACCTGATTATCCGCTGCACTAAATTATACTTATTGAATGCGCTCACTATTAATTGTATTATGCCTTTGTGTCGGCGGCGCCGGCGCAGCCCGGGCAGCGCGGCTGGTGTCCTTACATCTGTACCATTGGTTATTACTTATTATTTCATTGAATAAAAATTTATGATAGACGTACAAATACAACAGATTCAGAGTAATGATTCAAAATCCAATCAATAATCTGTTATTTTTTATATTATAATAATTAAGAATCTAATACTTTAAGAATTAATAATATAAAACATTACTTTTATAAATGCTTGTTTTGTAAGCATATAGAGATAAAATTATTGAAAACAGAAATATTATTCCATTTGAAATATTATTTCATTATTATGTAATAAAATTATTTCAACTCATTTTTAATAGATTCTTAATCAATTAATCATTGAAGCCAATATTGTCTTAACAAAATTTTACACCAGACGTTTTTCCTTGTTCTTGAAAAGTTAATATTAGGTCCTTACATATGAAATTGGCGTTTTTCGTACTGGCCACTTTAATCACAAATTTCTCCTCTTTGGAAGCGGATCCATCGCAAACCACGTCCGAGTTAGCTGCAGGCTGCGGTGTTAGTGATAAAACTGTTTTAATTCACTTGAAGCAAATTGGGAAGATTAAAAAGCTTGAAAGGTGGGTACCTCACGAATTGACTGAAGCAAACCGGCAAACGCGCGTCGACTGCTGCGTTACATTACTAAACCGGCACAATAATGAAGGTATTTTAAACCGAATCATTACCTGTGATGAAAAATGGGTTCTTTACGATAATCGGAAGCGCTCAGCGCAATGGTTGGATCCTGGCCAGCCAGCCAAATCCTGCCCCAAGCGAAAATTAACCCCAAAAAAGTTACTTGTAAGCGTTTGGTGGACTAGTGCCGGTATTGTTCATTACAGTTTTCTCAAATCTGGCCAGACTATTACGGCTGATGTCTATTGTCAGCAATTGCAAACCATGATGGAAAAGCTAGCGGCTAAACAACCTAGGCTGGTCAATCGCTCCACGCCACTGCTGCTTCACGACAACGCTAGACCACACACTGCGCAACAGACGGCTACTAAATTAGAAGAGCTTCAATTGGAAAGTCTAAGACATCCTCCGTACTCCCCGGACCTTGCTCCAACAGATTACCATTTTTTTCGAAATTTGGATAACTTCTTGCAAGGGAAAAAATTCAACTCCGATGGGGCAGTCCAAATCGCCTTCAAAGATTTTATTGATTCCCGTCCGACTGGTTTTTTTAGTAAAGGGATCAATGAACTACCTATAAGATGGCAAAAGTGCATAGAAAATAATGGTTCATACTTTGATTAATTAAATATATTATATTAAAAAATATTCGACTTTTTGTTCCTCCCATACAAAACGCCAATTTCATATGTAAGGACCATGTTACCACCTAAAAGGTTTTCACTCTACGGCTACGAATATCAAATGTATTCAAATCCTTGCTCCTTACAGCATTTTTTTTGTCTTCATCTTAGTCTAGAACGAATTTAAGACCTGCAATTTTAATCGTAAGCTATTCAGGCTATGTAACATAAAGTATATAAACATAAATATACCTAATAGGTACGAGTAGGTATCGTGCAAGTACTGTCAGGTAGCCGTCATTATCTCGTCACTAGTTAATTTATGAAAGTTTTTAACCAACTTTTTTCCAACTCAACTTTACCATTAAACAATGTCATAATATTAAACCTAGCAATTAAAACAAAATGTTTTGAAACTATGACTACTAACATGGCTGTAATGTAAAATGATGTGAAGCAACTGTTTGCAAGGCGCTGTACGCGGCTGCACCGGCACGTGTGTAAACACAGGACCCTCCTAAAGTTAATCTTCTCTTTGGATTAATTTTATCGAATGCCAAATGAGCTATGACACCGAGTAGGGGAATGGAATGAGCCTGCCAATCTGCAGATTCACTGCACGCCACCCTTATTGCAAGGACCTAGAGTTGAGAGTAAGTTTTAGGGTAACGCGTGTAATACGGCCCATTGCCTTTTGAGTCCAATTTGTGAATGAAAGTGATGTGCAGTTATCGACATAAAGGATTATAGCTGTATTAGTCGATAAATCGTTTGGCTGTTTGACTTTACACTGAGAAAGGAAAGAATGCGTTGACTTGGAATTGTAAAGATAAAATTTGGGATATTGGTCTTAAAGTAATTTATTTTTGAATTGCAGTAGAGCATGAAACGTTTACTTGAATTGCTTCTTTTGTAAAATTGTGTTATTTTCAATAGAGAATCATAATTTTGTAGGTACTTATACCTATAACTGAATGACAGATTTATTAAATACACAATAAATCTTGGTTTGAAGTAATAAAGTTGGGGAAAACAACTAAATTCCGTGAGTAAAACAATGTTACGGCACATTTCACAGATTGATGAAGCAATAAGCAAACAAATAAACCATGATGAGTCCAGCTAGACAATGGTGAAGTTTCTAGAACTATTCTAATATAATTTAGCTAAAAGTGAATGAATGAAAGCGGCCATGCGAATAAAGTTGTCGGTGCAGATTCCCTCGTCATCGCAACTGTTGCGAGCCCATTAGTTGCGATTCGCTTCATTTACCGCGACTTTTACTCTCCTCTCATTGGAACAAGGGTGGGTGTACACGGGAAGACTGCAAGTTGTTGGGCTTCGAGGGAAATTAGATCTTCGAGATTAAATAAGGTTTTAAAAGATAAAGTCCATATTTTTATAGAATTTAAAAAGAAGGTGTAACTAACCTACGCAGCCAATTGCTATTTTTAATTACCCAAATAGGTTACCTACTAAATAGTTGGTATACTTTTCTTTCCATCCACCCTTTTATTCTATTATATTGTTATCATATAATGTTTAGGAAATTCTACGTTGAAACATCTTAGCTTAAGACAGATTGTTTAATCTTTACAAATTTTTATTAATTCGTCTGCTAGAACTACAGTAAATTATTATTATGTATCCGCTTCTCGTTTCTATTGAAAATGCTGTTTGTCACATAGTATTTTATTTATATGTATATCGACTTTTTGTGACAGTTGCTGTGTGTAAGCAGAGCCTACCGCCAGCCCCTAGCAAGCGTCACTTAGTATAATATCGGGCACCCCCGGGACCGGCGGCGCCGCGAGTTGCGATGCACTCTCGCTTATTGATGACGCGGCGTCATTCCGCGTACTTGTCAGCTCTTTATGCATTTAATCAAGTTTACACGCGGCTTTATTAAGAATAATGTTTTCGAACCTTGAGATAGTTCGTTAAGCGAGTTATTAATTGTTTTTGTTTAGGTTAGGTTAATGGTTCAGTTATCGCTAAAATTTTCAAAATCGTTACTTTTTGAAAATCGTCAATGTTCAGAATTGTTCTTAGTCCTTATATTCAACTATACTGTTTTAAATAGGTCTATACAAAAATATACTTAAATTTAATTTTAACTCCTATTAAAATAGTGCGGTGCACATTTTGAGATTTTAACTACCTATCCAAAAATATTCTGACTTTCCAGATTCTATTCCAAATTCAATGATCCAAAGAGTTATAAACGGTAACAATTGCATGCCCTTCTAATGCCCCCGCTAAACGCCGTGACCACAGAGGGGCGCCCCACTGAGCCCTCTAACACTGCCTAGTGTCACTGTGGGCTACAGCTGATGGAAAATGAGATGTATGCTGTTGACTCTTGATTCGAAGTGCCGTGCAGAATTATAAGCAAAATGCTCATGAAGTTGAATGTTGAAAATAATTTGAAATTTTCAGAAAATATTCTGATTGGTAGTAGGAAGTACACTTAACATGAAATTAACTAGGTTTAATGATGTTTCATAGAATAATACTCGCCCATGATTATCTTTTGCATGATATATACACCTATAATACACCTATAATTGTATTGACACTTGATATTGATACTTAACTTAGATAACTTTAAGCTAGTTTTAGTTTACAGTATGTTGGTTATAAATAAATAAAAAAAAATAAGACAATGACAGACTATGTCCGTCACCAAGTGAATGTATCATATACCGAATATAAGAGTTTTATTTATCAGCCTCATGAAATGAAGTGAATTAATTTTAACATAGCCACTACGTGCTAACCTGTGTCGGCGTGCACAAGTGGCCGCAGCAGGCAAAGCCCCCGCCTGCGCGTGTAGCGCGGCCCTTAGGAGGGCGCCCCTAATTAGTTTGGCGTAAATGCGCCTTTTTACGCCCATTTTATGTGCGCGCCTCAATATCAACTAGCGAAGTGTTTATTGTTTGCTGTCTAGTTCGGAAGTCGGTGTTCAAGTGTTTATTGTATGTAGTTACCTACTTAGTTGTTAGCTGATTTAGAGATTCATGGCATGAATTAGAAGAGCATAGAATGAGCATAGAAGAAGTTTTCACACCTAGAATGGGGATAGAGCAGGGAGATGATGATAATGAGCTGATGAGCGAGATGAGAATTGATTTTATTCTCAGCTACCGACTAAGAGGGCCAGTTGGGAAACTTTATGTTGTTGATGTATGTCCAGCCTCTGCGTAAAACCACATTTTGTTGTCAATTTCACTGAGCGTAGAGAACCGAGAATCTAATCAATAAGACAAGATTTTGTAAACAACTTACAAAAACTAACAGAAAATAGTGCCCAGATATTATCGAAATCAATGAATATTTCAGACGTATATTGCAAAGTTCTTTCTAATATTATAAAGAGGAAAAATTTGATTGTTTGAATTGAACAGGCCCCGAAACTACAAAGCCGATTTGAAAAATTATTTCACCTTTAGAATCCTACACTAACCCTGATAAACATAATGCTATAGAATAGTATAAAAAATTATAGGGATCTGTACGAAACCTTCAATAATGTAACAAAACGTGTATGTGTGTAAAATTTTACGTAAATTCCCGTGCAAAGCCGAGGCAGACCGCTAGTTTGGTAATAAACGTTATTAATTCTGATTCTGAGCTTTTCAAATCACCGAATTATCTCGCTCCATACGCCACGAGCCTGAGTACAAACTATCAGCCACGCTGTGCCGCGGGAGAGTGACTCCTCAATCTGTGTAATCGGCTTAGCGCAGACTCCGCTACTTATAGCACGGTCCGGGCACCGGAATGTACTGTTCATTTGGCATTTCATTACGAACTGACATTTTACTGTAAACTTCTTTCGTTAAAAAAATACAAGTCCATCCAATTCAAGCAGCATCGATGACACGTGTAAGGAAAACCTCTATTATTTAATAACTAGTGTCGTAAAAAAAAGATTATTTTCTTTATCTTCTACCGCAACTGGTTACGAGCCTCCGGTTTCGTACGTGAGGAGTTCTCAAGAGAGCCAAAGAAAAACTATGAAAACAAAATCTACCTCTCAACACTCGCAAAGTGTTAACTGATTAGCTACTTTGTCTACTAAGTAGGTATAACTTCTACCTCTATGTTGAACATGATCCTTGTATTGAGTTAGCCCTAGTTTACATAATGTTCTGTATTTAAGATAATTATATTTAGATTTTTAAACAAATATAATGCAAAACGAACGCCACAAGCCATAAATATTCTACAGCTATTATATCAGGTATAATGTAAGAGTTCTTATGGTGATACGTGGACCCGAGAGCTGGTCAGTATCTGGTGCAGCGCATCAGCATTGCCAGCGTCTTGGACACTTCGGACTGGTATTGTTATGAATCAGTTAAGCTACCTGTAGTTTTCACAGTCTGCAGATAGTCCAATTGTTTGAATCAGCTTGTGCTAGACCTAATGAGTGACAAAGCGACCTGTTTTACCTTATTGCGTCGAGGGCGTCCTACACTACACTACGTTCAATTGTAAATACTAAGTTCTAACTTGGTTATTTCATTGTAATTTTATTTTAAGGTATTACACGTTTAAACCACCACCCTATTGTGTGGTGCCGGCATAGAATTTCACCACCTCAACTCTTCCCGTGGGTGTCGTAAGAAGCAACTAAGGGAAACACAGCGGGGGGCGGGCAGCAGCGCTCTCTGCAGAACAACTCCAATGAACTGCGATCCCCAACCCGCAGCCCAGTGTGGGGATTATATAACCCCCTTATGAATACTGGCGCTCATTTAGGAAGGCCTATATGTCCAGTTGAGGACTAACATGGGCTGATGATGATGACACCTTTAAAGCTATTTTTGTATACTTAGACTATTACGATAGGGTAGGGTACATGATTGTGATAGGGAAGGGTACAGTAGGTATAGCTCACCTTCACCTGCGACTCGGTCATGCCCAGCGCGTAGGCGAGCTTGGCGCGCTCGGGCCCGGCCAGGTACTTGGTCTGCTCGAAGGTCTTCTCCAGCGCGAAGATCTGCTGCCCGCTGAAGGTCGGCCGCGTGTGCTTCTTCTTGCCGTCCTTGTCCATCGCCTGCTGCGCCGCGCACGCGCTCAGCGCGTTGTTTGACACTGGACGGAAATAACCACGATTAGGTATAACTAATATTCTTTTATTTGCTTATATTTAGGTTTTTTTATTATTTTAGCTCCGTCAGCGACGCTGGCGGTTGCAAGTTCGTTTCCCGCCTCGGGACGAATATTTGGACGATCTGCAGACATTTGTTCAGGGTGTTATGGTCGTTTTCTACATATGTAGGTATAGTAAAAAAATCTATAGGTATATGTAATCATATTAATTTATGCACGAGTATATCAGTCATCTAGTGCCCATAACACAAGCTCTGCTTAGCTTGGTGCTAGATGATGCTGTGAGGATTGTCCGGCATTATTTATTTATTTGTATACTATCGGGTAGAAATATTCTTGCTTGCTAGTTAGCTACCTGAGGGAATAAATTCAGTACAAAGCTAAATACTTGTCCCACAGTAGATTCTAAATCAAGTAATGTATAAAACTATCCCAAGGATATAAATATATAGAAGCCAATAGAAGTTGAGTCCGAGGCAATTCGAAGGAGCGACGTAAATAATACGATTCAAAACATGCACATAATAAAGTGCAATATTTCTCTCGTGGCTGGGTATAAATAAAATAGGGCAATAAGTTTAGTACTCTCTGCCATAAGTCACCTTCGGACCACTATTCATATTTATGCGTTACTTTAGCTCAGTTTTCGTACATATCTGCCTACCATGTAGATTGGTTTTCCTTTTTGTAAGTAAAGTCTATTAAAGTGAGTTGAGTTAAACAAAATCAGATTTAAAGAAAAACTACGATATAAATCTTTAGTCATTTGTTTTCTGTAGATACATCAGGGTTAGAAAAAACAATGTTTAAGTTAACAGATTTTGTTACTTGTTAAAGTGGTTAGTTTAAAAATCTGAAAGTTGTGTTAGTGTTGATTTATGTTTTTGTTTTTTATCAAACCGTGTAATGTCTCGCGCTGTGTGATATACCTACAGTGCTTTGGAGTAAGATTTTCATCATTTCCCGTCAATAATATATTAGCTATTATATATTATATTGCTATATGCTATTATGTATTACATTGTTTATACCGTGTTCATGTACATCGCAGTACTTGTACCTCCATAAACACGGTGCTGACTCCGCGAATGCGATCATTCATGCGAGAAATATCTATAAAATAAGCGTAAAACCTCTCTAGTAATACCTTCTACTAAAGGTACAGTCAGCGAGAAAAGATGCTGTACATGCATTGATTGCCTGTACGGTACTTTTTTCTTTGCATCGGAACATAAAGTACAACATTTTCTTTACACATGTACGTTACACTAGCCTTTTTCGAGGATGAAAGATATATTTTTATATTTATTTTATTCAATTACATAGATCAGTTTGACATTAGAATGATGTATGTGTACCTACCTATCTCTGTCTTTTCCCGGTAAAATATTAGTATATTGGTAATCGTTGCTAATTTTCTACTTGAAAACCAAATTTATAATCTCTATTAGGTATACATGCATAAGTTCAGTTAAAGCTTGCTGTATCGGCCTATAAGAAGGTCGTAAACTTGGCTTGTCTTATTTTTGAAATTATTTTAATCCCTATGTCCTATGTTTTGGTGAACTAGCTGTGGGCTAACCTAATTGTTGTCTATACTAATATTATAAAGAGGAAAGATTTGATTGTTTGTTTGTTTGTTTGTTTGTTTGTTTGTTTGTTTGAATTGAATAGGCTCCGAAACTACTGGACCGAGATAAAAAATTCTTTCACCATTAGAATCCTTAATTTTCCGTGATGAACATAGGCTATATAATATTTTCAAAAAAGTTAGGGATCCGCATGAAAAATTCAATAATTGAACCGTGGGCTGTATATTCAACCTCTTTTTCTATTATGGCGCGTCAGAATAGAAAAAGAGGTTGTATAGCGCACGGTGCTTGCTTTTTCTCTACGGCCAGTGTCAGTTTTGGAATGTCGAGTCAATGTCAAAAACCCCAATGCTGTTAAAAAAAGTAAAGATCCGTATGAAAACTGTGAAACCCATCGTTTTAGTGTGTATAATTTCTGAAATTTTTGTTTAATACCCGTGCGAAGCCGGGGCGGACCGCTAGTTATAAATAAACAAAGACGTATATTCAACCTCTTTTCACATCTTTATTTCCATAAATACCTGAATACAATGGGTTTTAAAATCAATCAGAAAGTATGAAGCGACTTTGTTTTCTGTGCCTTTTGTTTATGAGTGTACAGTCGCAGGACAGGACAGGCCAGGCACAAATTGTTTTGATGAAGCGCACAGCAGCACTCCCCCGGGGCGGCGCGGGGCGGGGGCGCGGGGCGGCGGGAGGACGGATGATTCGCAATGGTTTTTTGCTAAATTGAATTTGGCGAGGGTTGTTTGATTTGGGGTGTTTAGTGAAACTGAAAGGAATTGAATATGAGGGAAAGATTTGTTTATATTTTAGTTATGATTCAAAACTAATGAACTGTAAAGCTGAGCTTGAAATTTAAAACTAACTGTTCAAAAGTTAATATGGGCTGTTTTTCATAACAGTTGGGTGCTCTAGCCTACAAGGTAGCAATTTTTAAAGCTTAGGCCCTAGGCTTTACACGTGTTTTATATTATGTAAACTGTTTATAATATTTTCCAGATGTAAAACTAAGACGAGTAAAGTTTTGTATCAAGCTGATTTGAAGGATTGGCGTTTTTTTGTCATGCAACAAACTTTTCGGCAAATTGAGCTTTTTTAAAGATATTACTTGTTAGATCGATATTTTACTTTTCGTTTTAAAAATCTTTATGAATACTCAAAAAAGAACAAACAAGTCCACTTAGAAAGAGTATTGGTGTACCGAAACATGGAAACAACTTATACATATATTATGTGTAAGCAAATTAGTCGTTTTGCTGTGTGGTGCCGGCGTAGAATTTCACCACCCCATCTCTTCCCGTGGATGTCGTAAGAGGCGACTAAGGGAAACACACCGGGGGGCGGGCAGCAGCGCCCTCTGTAGAACAACTCCACCGAACTGCGATCCCCAACCCGCATGCCCAGCGTGGGGATTATGGGCATTAACCCCCAAATGATAATGCCATCTTTGGCGCTCATTAGGGGAGGCCTATGTCCAGCAGTGGACTATTATAGGCTGGTGATGGTGATGAATTAGTCGTTCATTGTTTCTGCCGACCCTCCCCCTGTACGAGTCACATGTAAAAGAGAATTCAAAACTCGTTCCGTTCCGCCGCACCTCTGGGCGTGACGTGGCCGTGACGTCACATGGCGCCGGCTGTAAGCACACGATGGCGGTGACTGTACACCACCCTATCTTACAACCTTAGTTTACGTTGATACTTATGGAATATAGAATGAACAAGATTTTATTGTATGAAGTTTTGTCTTCCTTCAAGGTAAAACTACAATCCAAGACATAAATAGGTTATTTGACACGTGATAGAAGGGTGACAACGAACTGATTTTAAAATTGTATACTTACTGCTATGTTGCTTGTTCTTTATTTTTTCCTATTATTACAACGCAGAGAGCAAAAACTTCGTGATTTTTAGTTGTGCTTTTTGAACTTTTGCACTTTTATGGACCTTGATGCTGTACAGTTAATTTTAAAAAGGGGAATGGGTACGATTTATGAAATCCTACCCTCAACGCCCTCTCGATGAAAATACCTGCAGTTTTACAGATCTCTGCTCCTTTTAAAATATAGTTGCGTACCCAACTGAAAAAAAACCCTATCATCTGAATGTTTTTCGAAACAAATAAAATCAAAACAGCACGCCGCACTAAATTCGGAATTATTCAGTAACAGACAATCCGAACCTAATGTGCGCCATATTTGGACGCTGACCACGCACCGTATTAAAACCATGTTTCACTCCAAACTCGACCCTATTATGTAATCACTACAGCCCCTATTACCTCAGCACTACAGTTCATTCACGATAGAGTTTGTAAAGTTATTGTAAGCTTTATGGTTTCGGTATAAAGTTGAGTTCAGGTTATAATAGATTCGATTTGATTTTGTAGCATTGGAACTTTAATACACATTGCTTGTTTTGTTTGTGACAAAATGTAAGGTGATATTTAAAGCTGGCAACTGTGAAATGTAGAAAATGTTTCAGTTTCGAAAATTATCTTCCCGATTCTGATACGTGACACGCATTCATTTTATAAAACTTGCCGTATTATTAATTACTATCGGTCGCCCTGGCTTCGCACGGGCATTTAACAAAAAAATTATATTTCATGCGGAACTTTAACTTTTTTGAAAATATTCTTTAGCCATGTTTGGAAAAAGATAGGATTCTAACGATGAAAGAATTTTTCAAATCAGTCCAGTAGTTTTGGAGCATATTCAATTCAAACAAACAAACAATCAAATCTTTCCTCTTTATAATATTACTATAGATTTACAAACATCATTAACGTTAAAAAATACAATAAAATCAATTAACCATCATCATCATCAACAATATCAGTGAAGAAGTCAAAGTGTTTTTATAGAGGTTACAAACAAGATGGCATCAAAATATGAAATATTCTTGTTGGGAACATTGCGTATTCAAATAAAGCAGTGGCAGTCGCATCGCAGGCATGCGTAATGCACGCAGCAGCTGGCAACACCGCGGCATTATCTCCCTTATTGGCTGCAAGGCGTTTCTCACATTTGAAAACTTGCAACTTTATTAGGTCATACGATACAAGTGATGCACTAGCTAGGTATTGCATCTCTCTCTCACTCATAAACCTTGTTATTGTAAAAACAAAGACAGAATCTTTTCTTTTACCCCTATTTACAAAAATAAAACCATAGTGTACGGTTAGAATTAGTACCTACCTATAGGTCATCTATAGGTTGAATTTGATATTTATTTACAAGTATGTGAGTGGATTGGGCTGTATGACACTAAGTTTCTGTCCGCGGCTTCACGCTATATTTCTTTACAAAAGTCTGAAGTCTGAGTCAAATAATTTTCATTTCTTTCTATCCAAAGGTTGCCTAGAAGAGGTACGATCGCTTTAAAGAGATAAGGCCGACCGCAATTGTTCTTGTCTTATTAATTACTTTAACGTTCTTTTTCTGGTAATTTTACTATAATATGATCTTTGAATTAATATTTAGAAATCTATTTATATCGTAATGCATTTATTATGCCATTTGATTAATGATAAATTGTCTTAAAATTAGTGTGTAACTAAATAATTTTAGGAAAGCAAATACCTGCTTGTATATTTATAGATTTTTTCAAGGGAAAAGGAGCTAAATAAGTATTAAAACATGTGAACCTGCTTGTGAGGAGCGGAGGCTCATAGAGAACCAACTTGAATTATACTAAAATACTAAAAGTGGGAACTTGTTAATCTAAAAGTGGGAACTTATTAATAGCCACCTGTTATCTGTACACATTTCGAATAAGTATTTCTGTGCTGAAAGATCCCCTAAAATAAATAAATAAATAAATTATTATTAAGTTACCAGCTTATGTCAAAACAATGGCTGAGATATGTGGATTACCTAAATGTACATAATTTATGGCACCCAAGTAACATTTCTTAGAAATTGAAACATAACACATATAATAATGTCAGGGCCAAATATTATACAATAGTACCTACTATTCCGAAAACTCAAGTTATGATTATAAATGCGAATGTTTGGATGTTTGTTACTGTTCCACAGGGAACCTCTGAACGGATCGTGTTATAATTTTGCGTAGTACCAACATGGACTAAAAATATAGGCCAGTTATTATCACGGGAAAATGTGTTCAAAACAGCGGGAGGTGACTTTACTTCTCACTAGTTATGGATCCAGTAAGTAGGGATTACCTACTGTACAGTTAGTAGGTATTACCTACTTACCTATTGCTTCAAATTCGTAGATGAAACTTTAGCCGAGTGCAAAGATTTTCATGCTGAACATAGACACATGAATCACGTAGGAGAGACGTAATACAAAGTTGTTTCGCACTGACCCACAATAAACGACATTGTTTTAGTTAAAAGGCGATCCCCGGCTAATAGTTCCGCGGTCCACATTTATCTCTCACAATCTACCCAAATTAACTACCGAATGCCCTCACATAACCAGCCTCTTATCCCCCTTATCTAAAAAGCACATAGTTACACGGAACCCCTTCGCTCCTCGTTAGGGTACAAATGGTGCGGGGGCGCGGGGGTGCGGTGCGGGGGGCGCTCCCCCCAGCCCCTGCGGTCGGGAGGTGCACGGATTGCGGAGGGCTACAGTTTTCATTGTTATTGTTGGATGTTTTGTCAACAAGTCGGAAGAGGCTTTCTCTGATTGTTATTGCGATGCTCAAGATTCATTAAGTAGCGAGTGGGTACGTCGCAAATGGCACTGTTTCAATAATACAACGATTAATTCGTTAGCGCTTTGAGTGTTGTATTACTGAATGATTCAACGTTATACATAGGTACATTAAATTCTGATCACCAATTCACGTTTGTCGAAAGATCATAGTGTGACAAAAAGTAGGTATCATTAAAACTAAATAAATAAGGTGTATTTTCTTGCATTCGTGTTTAAAAAAACTCTAATTTTTGAATTTTCATGATTATCCGTTCAAATTAATTCATATTGTCTGATTCTCCCCTTGACACGAACTGAACAAAACTCTTCGACAATAATATTCTGAACATACTCTAATCCGACACAGAAATCTGCGCTCATACAAATACCTCCCAGGAGGGGTTCGGAGGGGGGGGTGAAACCATTCGCGAAATTTCCGAGAACATGTGAAAACGGAAAGTTTCCTGTTTTAATTGTTATACCTCCTTCGGGAGTGCGGTTTATGTAGACTTCTTAGGACTGATTAAAGTTGTCAGGCGCGGAACGACGGGCGCCTCCGGGCGGGGCGGCGTAAAGTTTGTAGTGACGCGACAAGTTTTATGCACGCCCTTAAATCTTATGACATATGTGACCGCATTTGATTGCTCTTGTAGTCTCTCTGCGAGTCTATCTGTGAAGGACTATCAGAGGACTTACACGTACAGGCTTATTACTATTGTACGAACTGAATCCGGCTAAGCTTTCCTTGTGAAAATAAACCACATCCAGCTGTGAGACAATATAGAGGTACTTTGAGAACCAGCAACGATAAGAACTTTTTCTTTTAATTCCATACAATTTTAACTAACCGAGGTAAAATTGGTTTAGCCCATAGAGGCATGAGGAAGGAGGAATAAACAACTCACTAGCATACCACTTCTGAAAAACAAATGATGTGTTTTAAGCAGAAATTCTTAAAAACACATTCTAAGAGATAAGCTTTCTTTCAGACGAGATATTTAGTAAGTACATCAAAAGTTTATTGTAACTATCAGAAGTGGGTTTTCATGGCAATAAGTTATTTATTCCTCCGCTTGTGGCATCTATTATTCAATAAAAACACTCTTGAAAACACCTTTTCAGTGAGATACCGCCGCTCCCTACTTTACTCTAACGATACATAAGTAGATGACACCGTGTCTCCACCTAAACGCATGTTCCGTCCACACGCCACGTGTGCGTGCCTTATTATCATTATCTATGTTACACGGCGTAGTAATTGTTAGCTACGTAACGTAGCGTCAAGGCGATGTGTTCGTTATGTCGAGGTCCCTGCTTCACTATTATTGGTTGTTCTTGTTTTATACTCGAGCTGAATACAGAGGGCTTATAACAGGCTGTGCGCTATATCTTATGTAAGTACCTATATATATATGAATAGTACTAATACCGATTCTAACTCTTCTATATTTAGACAATTCTTCAACTAATCCTTCACTCGTTTTCTGAGGGTTTCTCTAGCATTCCTCAAAGTAATTCCCTTGCGATTTATCTGAGCGTACCAAGTCTACCCAAAACACGTCAATCATAGACGTAAAACACACGGCCGTTACAGCATAGGGATAGAGTCGCTGGTTAATCAACAATTTTCTGTATTTTGAAGCCAAATATAAATATGCGTGAGTTGACAAACATAGTTGTAAATAACTTCATTGCTGGTATGCATTCGTCATGATACTGATAGAAAACGAGGCGTATTTGTCGCATTTTTAGGCTACAGCTCTTTTGTGTCTACTGAAGTTATTTGCCTCCTTTCTTCACTAGTGCTAAGCCTACGGAGTGCCTTCACTAGTGCAATACCAATGATAATATTCTATCAATAAATAAAACGATATTAAACAAGATTGTCGAGGTATATTATTCTGTAGTTACATTTTAAACTTGCATAATTTCTTTGTTAAAAACTTTTAAAGGAATGGACGTTATTGATTTATGATTAATCTGATTTATTTCATTTATTCTATTACGAAAACAAAAAAGTGGGCTTTATTTTACTATAAAAACTATTGTAGTTTGACGAATTCATTATGAATGTAAGCGGGTTAACTACGATGTACTTTTGTGTTGGAAGAACACCAACGTTTCGTTGAGGGCCTTATTCTTACTCGCAGCATCGAAACCCAATTGAATGTTACACCTTCAACACGTTATCATAACACGAGACAATGTTCGTGTCTACACTATCAGATAAAGGCGTGTACACACGAGACAATGTTCGTGTACTGTACACACGTGCGATAAGGGCGTGTACAGACGTAATGAAGCTGTAGCGCCATCTGCCGCCGCCGCCGCCGGGGGCGCACCTGTCGCGATGTGCTGATAACATACTGATAACGGAATTAATTGTTTGGTTGCGTTTGTTTTAAGACACGTTAATTTCAAAAATGTACTTATATGAATAATAATTTGTCTTTTAGACTGTAAAAAACAGAATATGAGATACAAATTCCTGCAAAGACAACCTAAAAAATAATAAATGAAGCTGATTTCGCCGAAAACCATGTTTAATACCTCTAATAAGATGTAAGCATGTCTATTTGTAATTTTCTCTTTCTTTGTGTTTTATAATAAAGTATTTTAATGACTTTTGTCTATGGCTTTTGAGTTATATTGGGTATTCGGTTATCAGATATTTTTGCCTTACTTACATGAATACCTAAAGTCTTAGCTGATGAATACCTAAAGTCTTAGTTGCTTTTTAAACAACGTTATGGTTTCTCCTATATTTAATTCAATTGAACTGATTTCCAAAGTTATCTCAAGGTACCAAGGGTAGGTATTACCTCTCATTGATTCGCTTTCCTGTAGGAGTTACAAATGCGGCGGCAGCGGCAGCGGCAGCGGCGGCGGCACTACAAACGGGTCTGACTGCTGATTGTACACACGCGGCGTATCTATCGACACACGCGGCGACATGTGGCGTGATTAGCACTGGCTGGACAAGTGGACAGACTGTTTGCATGTTATCAATATATGACAAAGGATTGGTTTAAGCAATGTCTGACAGTACCTAACAGAATAAAACACTCACAAATAAGGTGAATCAAATTATAAATGGCAATACGAAGGAATCAGTTGATCAACTAGACTAGAGAAATGACATAACATGTTGAGTTGAAAGACCAGAGAGTATGGAAATTGAAAATATAACTACCTACATACTAATAATAATCAGAATAGCAACGTAGGCACGTTGGACGTTACAAAATATAGATCTAACTATGTTTGTATTGTAGTTTATATTAATTCAGACTACCTAACTGCAACTAATTTGGAAATTAATGCCGCTTTAAGTTGCAAGTTTGTTAAGCAAATATCTGCAGCACTCTAAATTAAGGCCGTGCTGGAGTTCTTGTCCAAATATCGGAAACTTGTGTACCCTTCCGTAACTATATTACAAAACTAGCCAAGAGCGAGTAGTGCAAAACCCTCGGCCAAGTTTTTGCAGCGCGCCGGCCGCCGCCGATACGGCTTTAATAACGCGGCTTTTTGCTCACCCTGTATAATGCACAAACACCCTGTATAATGCATGAACACGCTGTATAAACAGTCTAGCTATTTTGCACAAGAATATATTTGCTGGAGCCAAATTAGATAAGCTACGCTATCCTCTAGCTAGCCAACCCACTCTCGGTCTGGTTTTTCAGCTTGAACTTCATATGGAAACTTATTTGAGAAATAAAATCGATTACTCAGTCAAGTATTATTATTTGAAACTCATGTCACTGAAACCTAATCATAAGACTGATGTTTTAGGTTCCGTGTGGCGTCGGCTTAGAAAATAAAATAAAATAAATTGTAAAATCAAATAATGTATTCCAAACAACTTAGGACTAAGAGAATAATTAATCAAACTTAAATAGTACTTAATCTTTGACGGTATAAACTAATGTATGTATGTGTCTGAACTAGAAAAAATCCGGTTTTGAGTACCTAGGTATCTATAAGTTTTTTCTTAAACCTATTATAATTTAAGGGCTGAAAATTGGCTAAATCGTTTAATTTATTTATGAAAAAAGGATCTATACTATCAAAATTTTTTGAAAAGTATGTTTTCGACTTATTTATTGTTGGCGAAAACATGATTTTTCCTCCTCTTGTTAGCGCTTTCAGTTACGTATAGTAACATATAGTAGTGCTGCGTGTGGTTTAAGTTCTATGTTCATAATGAATAACTGTCGAACTGTTCATGCTCCACTGATTTATAGAGACGGTGTGCAGGAAAAAAAAGAACGGACAGTTGATATCATTGACGTATCGCTCTTTGAGCTCTCTCAACAGTTACTGTTTTACCTTTTCTTATATCTAAATGTTATCGCAGGCACTCTACGGAATGGAGCCCTATGTCCATCTGTAATTTAAGACTCTTTACAGATGGATATAAGGGTTTTTTCATAAGCGCCTAATTAGCTCTTATCATTGGTTATGAATTCTAGATCTGTGCTACAGGGGAAACATATCTGTCGGTCACCTCTTACGACACTAGCAAGCCTTTTTGGTTTCGGCTCTACTATGTGTGATTGGCAAATAGATAATAACATCGGCATTATACTCACCTTTGTATGCTATCTAAGCTATAAATGTGTGCAGTAAAGTGTTTAAATAAATAAATCTGTGGAATGGTAAAGGCTGTTGATGTTGTGCTCTCTTTTGTCCTTACTGATACATTTTTAAATAAAGCGGGGCGCTATCTCTTGACCAGATAGATTGTGATTTTCGATCAAGACTTTGTAATGTTCTGTGATCGTGTCATCATAAATATGATTTTCTTGAGTTCATTTGATGAAAGCACAATGTATTCAACTCGCAATAAGCCGTGCCATCAATCCCGACATAATATTTGAGCGTCCATTTGGCGCGCGGCCAGGCGCCATCAAATTTAATTTATTCAAATTATTTCTGTGCTTTCCTTTATTCTTTGTTTGAAGACGTTATCTGGAGTGAGGGGATATTAGTGTATTTATATGTATATAAATATGAAGTGTAAGTATAGGTTTAGAAAGGTGTTAAGGTTATCCTACACAGGCGCGTGCCACAAATCCTGAAACCGACGCGACGCGATGCGACGTGTGAAACCAGCACTGTAGCTGGCGGCGGCAGTCTTTTTCATGTGAAATTGCGAATGTTCATGAACAAAGCTGTAGGTACAAACGTCGGCCTATTGATTTATCCAAATAATATTTTTTTTGGAATTGGAACATTATTGGTTGATTGCGTTTATCCTTTTCGTCGTCTCAGGTTAAACATAATTTGTTTTCCATCGTTTCACAAAGTTAAAGGAAAATATCACGATTAATTGACCTACTATATTATCCGTGTGGGTGAACCAACAATATAATAAAGAGATCGTCCTCATCGCGTCACAAATTGCGCGAAAACATCTCAAGTTGCCCGATCACGGCATAAATACCGTCCCCCTCGCACCCCCCGCTGGCGTCGTAAAACTATCAAACACTCTCGCACAAAAACATCATTTTCCACAAACAAGAAGTACCATAACGACGCATAACATACTAATACATGTAACATAATAATATGGCGTCGAGCGTCACCTCATTCCGAAAAACAAAGATGGAGCCTTCATCTCCCACCGGGCCCCGGGGTGGGGCTCGGGCCCCCGACGGTCGGAATTATGTTATTCTTAATTTAATTTCATTAGGCTCCGAGATTGCGCAGGTTTATGTCGACCGAGCTATAATTGCCGGTTACGCAGCCTGCAACTTAATTGTTGGCGAGTTTTGTAGCGCTTTTGTTTTATATTGATGGCTGTATCTTTTATGTTCTTGTTTAGTATGTCTATTTGTGAATGGATCGCCTTTGCTACATCTTATACGCTGCTATTACGTGAGTATATAAAGGTATCTTTACTAGAATAAACCGATCGGTTTGTTGGTTTGTATCGTAAACTGACTTTTTCATTGTGGCGTTTTCCGGTCTGAATGCAAAGTCAGAAAACCAATTAGGCACAAAAACGCCAAGCACACTCCCGCCAAAAAGCCAGCGGTGCACTTCTAATTCCAAACTAACAAACTTTTCGGCACTAATAACCATAAAGATGCGGAACACCGAACCAATTTACTGCCGTCCGGTCCTCGCAAAAAGTCTATCATAACTTCTCTCCCAAACAAAACTCCAATTGAAAACTGCATCCGAAAACTGGAATTTTAATTCCCTGTAACATATGCTGGGGCCCACCCCCGAGGCCCTCCCGGTTGCGGGGGGGGGGTCAGTAATTAAAAAAATGTGTCCCAGTTCATTCGTGCCCAGCGCGACCGCAGCACCTCCCTAACTAATTAATAATTTCGAACGAAACGGCTCGCGAATGCTCTAATGGTTTTGGGATTTTAATAATAATCTCGCTTTGTTGTAATTAAATTGTTTTTGTTGATATTTATGCCAACTGAAGGTTTTGCGTTGCGATCCTGAGGATCTTTTATCTTCTTCTGTTTATGTCCGACCACGCTCTATAAATAAAAGATCGCATAATCAGGCGGATGTATGTGTCAAACTAAAACGCCACCTATTTTATATCTATTCTATTTTATGCGGTGGACACTAGTTTGACGATCGAATTCTACCGCCAGCGCCGAATCATTAGCATTAAACCAAGTCGTTGCTACAAGTTATACTACCCACCAAGAATTTGATTTCAAGTATTTTGTACAGATAAGATTCATGACTATTATTCCATCCGGTCCCATATCACCGGTGTTTTAGTAATAAAAAATCCTTGACCAATGATATAAAAGATGGATCGCATGTGTTATTACAACAACTTCAGATATTAATGAAACCGCCGCGACGCCGCCGCCCCGACGTACGGAGTACGCTGCGCTAAGCTGCGCCACGCTCCATCGCTTGCAGAGCGCGGCTTACAAACTTATTACACATTATAACAGTGATATCTTATCAGATGCCAGTTAATAAGGCCGTTGATAGGATGCCTTTATTAAAATCCTCGGGCTGTGACGGACAGACAGATATTATGCTTGTTGTAGATAGCATAATCGAATTTTGTTGGATTGTGATAAAGTATCGGTAATCCTACAAAATTAATCCTTTTATTGGATAATATTGATGGAATACCTAGCTTATTGATTTGATAATGTAACACGTCCTCGTTGTTGTGATAGGCCGTGAGCCGTGGCACTGATCGCAGTACTACCTACCTACCATAGTAACGTACGCACTAAAATATTTAGCTAATTAACAATAGTCACCTGTCAACTTAAAATATGATTATGTTTTATTTTGGCATGCTTTTAATTGGAATTATATTATTTAAATGGTTAGATAATTAAAACATAAAAATTAATTAAAGAGAAAAATATCTATTTAATAATGTTATGAATTCATCAGGGTCCAGCGATTTTTTGGGGTCAAAGTCAAGCCCAAACCGCTGAAGTTAGAAAGCTGAAATCTCGAGGATAGGTACATTTTACTACAAATCAAGCTAAGGAGGATTTTTGGAAATTCTATCACTAAGGGAGTGAAAAGTGGTTGAATTTTTTTTGTTGTTTTATGTAGCTCTATAACCTTTTCTTTTCTTTGACTGAAAACTTACAGAAAAAAACGCAAAACTATTAAAAACGTCTTTCAGGACTTTTTTTAATATCTTGAAAATGGAGTTAGAGTTTTTTTAGTTTAAGATGCGTAGTTTGGCTGCGTATTGAAATGTATATAACTTTTTATGTAGGGACTTGATGGGAATTTTCAGGATGTACTAGTAAAACAATAAATTAAAACACGTATTTTATAGAGGTAAAGTTATTTTTTAGTAACTTTATAACCAGTACATTAAATTGTTTGAAAATTATGTACTGAAAATACAAAACAAAACACGTTTTTCTAGATTTTAGGAAATATTTTGGCTCGGTAAGTTTGGCTCGGTATTGAAACTTCTGAATGCTAATGAATTAAAATTATGATTATAGACTGAGAAAACAATACATTCAATTACGCGTACCAGGATTTTCCACCAAAGTTTGAAATTTATATAATGGGGCTGAAATTATTGAGATTTTTTTGCCAGTAGCCCAAGAATACAGAACTTTAAAAAGTGTCTGGATTTTAAAATTATTCATGAATATTATACATAATACCTATAAAACAGGATTCAATGTTCGTGGTCGGCCAAAATGACAAAATTAATCAACAAGATTACCTACAAAAATAAAATAATGCAAGAAACGTCTAAATTGATTTTAATTATAATATAATTATATTAATAATATATTATATTATCTCTAGACCCAAATTTATTTTTCTGCTTAACGAAATTATAAACAAAACAGTTAGATAATGTTACAAAAATATATACTATAACTACGAATTACTGCTCATAGTTTATATTTTACAACCGACCAAATATAATGCTACAAAGTATATCCTATTTGGATATTTAGTTTTTCAGCTGATTTTTTCAGCTATATTTTTAAGCAGCAATATTTTTATACCTTTATATCCTTTTCATTATCATCAGAATGATCTCTATTTCTTATATAGGTTAGAGATTTTCATATAATTGCAACTTGACACGTGCTTATTTAAAACATTTTTTTGTATAATATTTTAGTGCCTAAACCGGCACAATCAGGGTAATAATACCCTAATAATAATAACATTCGTAGAATTCGAATTTTATTTGGGATATTTTTTATTTATTACAAATAATATAGTTTTTTTTAAAACCCTATCCATGCTTATTTTGTAGCTTACCGAGGCTAGCAGTTGGTAAGAACCTTTATAACCACACTACACAATAAAGCCAAGGGAGGACCACACTAACTCATAACAACAGCGCACTTAATTTAAGTTTTACGTGGAAAATTCCATTGAAGAGCATTTTTCTATAAAAAGGTTAGGTATAGTTATTTAATCAGTTGAGTGGTGGGATTGATACAATGTAATACGGTTACATAGATGTGTGTGGTCACAATACAATGTCAGAACGTTTATTAAGATAGGTAACTTCTAACAAAGAAATAACACTTTTCAGTATTATAATCAAACTATTAATGTGCATTTTCAGCAGGAACTTGCCGATTATGTAAAGTAATGGTGATAACTTTCGGTTTTCTACGGAATGAGTGAATGAGTGGAATTCACAAATAAATAAATATTACGGGCGTTAGAGCTGTCGTGGGTGTTATGCAACCATCCATAAAAATATAAAATAGTGAAAAAAACATATAAGAAAGTTTCAATAAAATAACCAAATTAGAAGTATTATTTACAATTTAAACAATTGAGCATACTGCAGACTGTTGCCAACATAAATAAGTTCAAATAAAAATAAATAGGGAACCAAAAATAATGAAATATAAATTTCTTTTAACTAAACATTAGGTAAGTATGTTACTTTACGAATATTTCAAAAGGTAGAGCCTACAACATTAAAAAACATCCTTCCACCCTTTTACCTCTACATTATCACGTATTACAAAATATATTCATGTGCCATAAACCAGAACACCAATTACCTAATACAGCTACAAACCAAGAAACAACCCTACCCTCGTAACGAGGCCGTTTCCTCGGCTCTACGTGCTAACGCCGTTACTGCGCCGTAACATCCGTAAAGACCGCCCGCCCGTCGGGGACTTCCGCCGACGGAACCATTCTGTGAAGCCTTCAAAGGCTTTTGTGATCAAATGTTTATGGGGTACTTGTTGTATGATATATTTTTTTGGTTTATTTATGAGTTTAGGAAGTTGTTTTTGTGTTATATCTGGTTGTTTGAGATTTCAAATGCAATAAAATATAGTTGGAAATAATAAAATGAATGTGTACAAATCAACACAATTTATCACCATTACGTCAATTTATCACACGCACGTGTCACAAATATGTTGTTTGAAAAAATTGCTTGGAAAATAATACTTTTTTTTCTACAATTTTTAATCTTGTACGGTCTTATACCTATTTACAAGTGTAAACTAATTTTCCTTGTAATTTTAACCAAATAATTTCTAATCATCCCAATTTACAAGTACAGGTACTTAGTGTACCATCTCAGTTTTAATGTCTGAATAACTTAATAAGTTTATTTTGAGCCTTAAATCTATTCTAGGTATATTATTGAAGGACAAGTTGCCATCACTTTTAAAATAATCATATTCAGTCACGTCTCATGCTGCAAATCATCATGAAGCATGATCCTCCTCTGGCATTGCCGTCACTCTATTAGGTTGACTTAGTCTTGGCAGGTTTTAAACAATATAATACTTGCATCTCTTGTCTATATAAATCGGTTGTTAATGTTAGAATTAGAACCTTCTAAAGTTTTCTTTTATATTTTTTCTTATTCCTGTACCTTTTAGAATAAATATGTATATTAAAAAAATATATTCTTCCAAGTTAAAATACCATTTCTTTTTCTCCTAGTACACATTATTAAAAACATAAAGTACATAGTAAATTTTGTTAGAAAATAGAAACAATTGAATTAGTAGCGCGTTGAAATCTTTTGTAAGAATCTCTTGAGATGACAGATCGGTGTAGCATGACACATGACGGTACTAGATTCTTGATGTGACAGTCAGTTGTTCTCTACTGATATTTATTTTAATATTTGTTTTAAAGAAACGTTCACAATTTAGAGATATTAATCGTTGAGGTAATATTTAAAAATAATTGTTAGTGTAAAATAAGTCGATAAATATTATAAGACTTCTCTCAGACTTACATACTGGAAATTTAGATTTTTTGCAACAGTCTACAATTAGTTCGATTGTTTAAATAGTAAAATACCACTCCTAACTTGTTTCTATTATTTAATTGTAATTTTATTTGTCAATATTACCACTTATTGGTTCAGAGCAATATAATTATGTAGCTTTACCGTAGGCTAGTTCAGTTGTGCTGTCTTGAGTCAACCTTTAGTTTTATGCAATGCATAAGTAACGTGGAAAGTGACGCTCTCTCTGTCTAGAGGAAACAAACAAAAATTAACATAGTCTCATTAACAAGTCAAAAAC
>OZ007539.1:11756484-11807388 GCA_963931895.1 Eupithecia pulchellata
AGCCCCGCCGAACCCACCCTCTAGCGCGCTCCGAGAGAACGGCGACCCTCCGCGCAAATCCGACATTTTATACCCCACTTCACTGACTGTTGCTAGTCTTCAATTCAAAACATTGTCCGTACTTAGCCCGAGAGTGAATGTGCGCGCATCACGCGACTGCCAGCGAGCGCGACCCGACACCAAATGAAAAGCTCTCAGCCTCGCCGGGCGCGACAAAAAAACGCTTCAATAGAGAACGCCCAGTCAATCTAAACCTTATATCGTCGACGCCGCCCCTCGCCGACGTCGTTCCAGACATACGGTCCTCTCGCTCTCACGTCCGTACGAGTGATAGGGACGGGAGACATGTGGTGTTAACACGGGAGCGTAGATTTAACGAATCGCTATTTAATGGCGCTTCTTGTCTCTTTATAATTAAGTCGGGTGCAGTTTTTGCGGTCCCCCTCCCCCCGCCCGGCTACCCCACACCTAAAAACTATTGTGTTTCGAATAATAAGCCCAATGGTATGGTTTATTTTATGATGCGATTACCTTTTAATTTTTTTATTGAGGAAATTAATGATCCGTTATCGAGAAATTATCGGATGCGTGACAAATGGAGCAATACCTACGCATAATTTCTTTTTTTCGTTTATTAGCACAATCATCATAAACTTAATTACTGAAAGAAAAGGTTTGGTTAGGTATACTTACCCTAAATCGTGTTTGGGTTTTGCTATAATTGAATGAATAAATAAAATGAACTTAATTTTCTTTTTCCGCACAAATACACTACAAATACATATATGTTTTGTACCTCCTCTATCTATCTTTTAAATAGCGAAAATGGTGTATTAAATATTTTCAATGTTTATTATTCTGCCTGAGATCATTTGGATCGTTACGCAGGCAGTTAATACCTACTACCTAGACTAGGTAAATACCTAGGTCGGTACCGCTACTTAAAATAATTGTTTTTGTGATCGCAACCCTAAAAACGCTAATATCTAGGTAGGTAGCTATTATTTGAACACTGATAATTCAATACAAGCAATAAAATTTCAAAAAACCTCGGACGTAATCAGGTCCCCTACGGTTCCGGAAGGACTCCAAAGTCATTTGTCGTCGGTAACGCCAATAAATTACGTGACAAATATTGTAATAATTGACAAAAGCACTCAATGCAGAAATACACCCATGGAATTAGAGGACCAACTTACCAGCGCCGGTGGACAAAATCGGAACTACAGACCGAGTCTACGAGACTACTCCCTCGTCCTAGAGAGTCTTGCCGCTAGCGCCGCGCCATAACTGCAGAGATAAGTTTGTACAACTAAAGTCATAGAACATCTGCTGGAGTTCTTTTATCGCCATTTTCGATTAATAGTGATTAATTGTAGGTATTTCAGGCGAATTTCACGGGCTATTTATTTAAGGAAGTTTGGAGTCTATGAATGAGGTGTTGGGTCATACGTAGAGCTATATTAATGGACCGAAATAAAGTTAAAAGATACATGCCGTCATCTTAGCTGTGAATATTTCATTTTATGATTTAATGTGTTACTATATTTTATATATTTGTAGTATACCTACATTTACTTACACTTTGTTCTGAAATAAAGTCGTGCAGTTAGGTATTGTTTAGCTAAGGACTAAAATCTCTGCAGGTTGCCTGCAGGTTGCCTGCATTTTGATAAATCGGTTGAAAGTTTTAAATGAATAGTGGCTATCGAGGTGCTATTTTCAACAATTGTTCAAAATGAAACTCAAGCTGGCGAAGTAGGGTGTAGTGTAGACTTTATTATAAACATGATAGATAAATAATATCTCCACAATAATTCATCACTATCAAACAACAAAACCAAAATAAAGTCTATTTTTTATTACATCCGCATAATATCATTATGGATTTAAAAACTCAAAAATAACAAACGTACCACAACATTTTGATCCCCTTTTGATCCGCGACACAAAGGATCCAAAATGGATCCTGTCGGACTCGTAAAGGCTGGGCTCTAATCTAACCATGGCCACAATAATTATGTATTTTGAATAACAGTTTGCTTGTTCGTGATAACATCAAATCTGGTTTCGGAAATAAATATCTGTATAGTTTATATATAACTAATAGTTTATTATTGTTATTGATTAATTTAACGTGTTATAGGATAGATAAATCTGAAATCAACACAGATCTGTGTGCTTCAGTTGATTAACACAAGCTCTGCTTAACTTGGGCTATAACGATGTGTGAATTGTACTGCATTATTGATTTTATTGATGACAGCGAGGAATGAGCAAAATTTAATTTTTACTTATAGTAGAGGAAAGGAAGGTAATGTGGAATACTGTTGGTAATTTGGAATACCAGGGTTTTACAGAAACTAGTAGTACCATCTCGTTTTTGTGACCATAAAACATCGCATATAGGCGCTATCTGTCAATAAGTATAAACTGTTAGTCCGCCAAATTTATTAGATGGCGATCAGAGGACAAATAGTGAAGGAGTGTTTTTGAAAGTTTTTGAGATATGTATTGAATGCATTCCCATAGCCACAATTTGTTATGTTAAGATAGTTTAGCTTTATGCGTACTGTAAAATGAACAATAAATTTTGCATATTGACCTTGATTTCAACAGTTTGTTTAGTTATAAATATATGACATGAGGTTATATTCGACCACATCTTGTTGCTAATTTGGAATACTTGGTGTAATGTTAAGTTTTGTTTGTAATTTAATTAAAACTGACCTGTTAAAATAAATACAATAAAAATAAAAACTGATTAAAGCTTATTATTTAAAGAATAAATATACTTTTTATGAATAAATAGTTAATCAGATCTCAAATTCACTTTTGACTAGGTAGAAGGTAATTTGGGATACCAAAATGGTATTCCAAATTACCTTCAGTCTAGTTACGGACCGATTTTAAAGAGTTGCTCTTTAGGATATCATTTGCATTCATAAGTCTTACATTTTCTTCTAAAACAATGGCGTAATAATATTCTACATAACTAAGTTAAGCATAGTGAATATAATTTGGAATACCCCTATTCCAAAATACCTGCACCATAAGTCGGATACAGAATTCTGCCATTTTGCGTTCAACTCAAAATTTTACCTTTTACCTAGTAGTTATGTTTAATTGTTTCTGATATCTTGCACAATGATAGTTTATGAATTTTGGTTCAATTTAATGGAAGTTTTATTTATTTAAACCCTATAGAAAAAAGACACAAGCCTAAAACAAAGTGGTATTCCAAATTACCTTCCTTTCCTGTATGTTATATATTATCTGGTATAAAAATTAACAGTAGAGACTCAAGTATTTTATTTAGCTTTTGAATGATAAGATAAGAAGGCTTGGTTTCAGCGTTCTGACACATATAAAACGTTATGACACAATAAATAACTTATATGTGACTAAATCTAAAAGCAACTTTGCAATCGCAGTATCGTTTACCAACAAACAATGCGCTGCGTGCGACGCGCCGCACAAAGGACCCGGCGCGGCTCGCACAATGCGCGCGCGCACACCGCGGCCCTTCCGCCGGATGCGAGGACAAAGTCAAACCAGGCTTGGAGCGAGTGCTGGCGAGAGGGTTCTTAGGTACCTATTTGTATAGTAGGTTAGGTATCTACTGAAGCAGTATCTTTCGTCGTGGGAGTCATTGAATCCCGAGTGCAACTCAAAACTCTAGAATAACTAACGAGCGAAGCGAGGGACTAGAAAGCTAAGTGCTACGGGGATTTAATCACGCTTAAAACGGAGACTTTTGTTCTGACAAAATAAATTAAATTAATATATTTTTGTTTTAATTTACTAGACAGCCTTGTGAGAGGAGATTATTATATTACTTTTCACACTTTAAAAGAAATAATAAAATCGTTTCGCGGCATCTCGCCTTCTGAACAGATGTCGATTGGTAGCTTCTAGGAAAAATCACATATTCTGACGTTCCATTTCAATTTAATTATTCCCTTGAGAGGCGGTAATGTTAATTACTCTAAAACAGTAAAGATATATTAAAAATCTTGATCAAAAAGACTATCTAAGAGTTCTCATTCAATTTGTTTGAATTTGGTAAATGGTGCTTTCGGTTAGAGATACCAACATAACGTATAAAAAGTGATTTGCATGAGAGCCAAAGCGGTAAAAAAATAAATTTAAGACTACAAGACGTCTACATCTACAATTTTTATTATTTAAATTTAAATTATTTGAACTAATAAAGTTATAATTAGCTTGTTGGTCGGTTTATCGCAAGACTTGACTCGTTTCTATCAGTAAACATATCAATGCAATAACATGTTTGACAGCCTGGATAAACGTACATTTTGTGGTGACCCAGGAATCTTTACCACGACCTGCATTGTGTCACGAACCATGTATCATGGCCCCTAGTCATTAGTGCGTACTATATATTATGTAGTTATTCTATACCATTATCTGAATATGCATCTTCAGAATAACAACTCACTTACAGCATTATGTTAATCCTATTATGCCTCTAACTCAGTAGCTGTATGTTTACTTAGTTTTTGGTTTTAGCCTCACTTTATGTGATCGCTGCGCTGCCCGCCTGTCGCTCCGCCCGCTTGCCCGCTCGCAGCGGCACCGCGCCCCCTCGCGTCCCGTCGCTCCATTCATCCCCCCGTCAAATTAGCCGACACCTTTGCTTTGTCAGATAAAATCATCGGTTTATTATACACTAACATATTGACGTTAGCCTTTCACAAAATAACCCACAAAATTGAACTCTGTCCACCTTTAATAAGGGACGGGATTAATACGTATTATTTTATTAGGTCTGAGGTATTTATGGATTATAAATATTAAATATAAATTGGATGAGTTGTAAAACCGTTACGAATCGTTGAGAAATAAAATGTTCCCAATAGAGCTATTCTACTGGTAGGTATAGTAAGTAGGTATGTTATTTAATTATTTATTAACGTTTATTAACCATTAAGCGTAGAGTGTTAGTTAGAATTAATAGAACTTCCAATGACCTACGAAGTAACAAGAGGGCTAACAGGTACTAAAATACGATTTCCTTCAAAATACCGGTAGGTAATTGGAAAATTAGTAATGAAAACAAGTATCTGTCAACATTAAAACCTCTCTCGAGGAGCCCCGTGCGCTCGATCGCTCTATTTTGGAATCGCCATAAAAATCAACCTCCCGATGAAGAATTGAGTACGGTAATCTATGAATCAGAACGAGACACCGACATAAATAGAACGAGATGGCAAATGAATGCTGGGGTATGATTGGTTGGAAAAAATTAGGGCCCCGCCTGCTCGGATAGAGTCAGTCACTTGTGTTTTTGCTGCTGTTGCCAACTAAACCATTTTGTGCTAGATGTAGAGATTATTTTCTAATTATTGAACTGATAATATCAAGTAAATTTTATTGAAAAATATAATCAAATGAATAAGGTAGAGTAAGTGGTGTCAATAGAGAAGGTCGCTCATTCCCAGTAGTTCTTAGTATAGTTAAAAAACGAGTTAAACCGTGAATTAAATCGACAAAAGCTTTAAAACCAACATATTTTTAATTTAGAGTTGTAATAATTTGATATGATGACATGGGTATCTAGTTGAAATTTTCTATGCATTCATTGCATAACCTTAGTGAGTTGGCATCCCCAGTTTTTGTCGTCAGATGAGTTTGAGCAACATGGAGTGCGGACGTGCCGGCGCTGCGAGGAACTTTACAACTTTACGGGAATATTTAACAATATAGGCAGGGTGGAAGTCTTTGAAGGACTGGGATTATAAATTTGAGCTTTTTAAGAAGAGGCACGCATTTGTATGTACTATTAAGAGTTTATGACTGACCTATTTAGAAGAATAAAAATTATGAGTGTGTAGTACCTCGGTAATCGTAAAATTATAATAATAAACAATTATTAGAATATATCAGATTATATTAAATACGCAAATATGAATATCTGTCAGGCGAAAACATAAATGATTCGTTATTGGTAATGGTCGGCTGTGGTCCGCTAACCTAACACAGTTGCTAAATGTTATTATACATATTATTCGCTTTGAGTTATGTTAATGGAAAAAACAGACTGAGAAACAGCAAAACCTTAAACTACCCTTATAGCCGGTTATTCATACCTAAGCTACGCTGATCCATGATCAAATCTCTTGTTTAACATCAATTTCCAATGCTATTCGATACGAAATTTGATCAATCAGCGTACGACCAACCGGCGTTAATAAATCAGCAAAATACTTATCAAACAGTTTACCTTCAAAACACTCTACAAACAGAGATCCGTCCTAATTTTAAATTAAATCACATTTTAATCATAACTAAAACGCTCTCTAATTACATAAAAGAGCCGCGCGGCCCCTCGAAGGGACCTCTATTAGATAGAACTAGCGTTATTCAGTTACAGCAATCGCGTAATGCCGTTTAAATCATCGATGTGCCAAACAAACTGGAGATAAAGCAAAGGGAAGGACCCCTGCGATCCGGTTTAGGGTTCCGCACTGGGCACGGAGACCAGTGCGAGAGATGAGATTATATTATATCTTTGATCTTCTCTAGCCATCTGACAAAGGTAGGAAGAAAGACAAGGTTTCTCTAGTGAAACTTTGGTTCAATTGCAAGAACTCACGGTTAGCTTAACCGTAGTTTTTAGTTGGATAATTTTTAAACAGTTTGGTCTATTATGTTATCTGTGGTTTGGTTGAAATTCATTATAACTACTATTAAGAAGAGGAAAAATTTGATTATTTGGATTGACTTTACTCCAGAACTACTGGACCCTTTACTAGACCGATGTGAATAATTCCTTCAACATAAAAATTCTACATATTCTTAATGAACATACGCTAAAATATTTTTATAACTTTTGGATCCGTATGAAAACTTCAATTATATAACCCGACGTGTGTATGTATGTGTAAAACCCGTGCGAAGCCGGAGCGGACCGCTAATCGAAAGTACAGTGGATGGTATTATATGATGTAACACCGGAGTTCATGAGATATTTCAATACAATAAAAGCGCTTCACATCGCATTCAGCACCGCATCGCACCGGTGCGCGGCGGTGGTGGATTGAACCCTTAATGTTCAGCGACGTTCAACCATCAGATATTATTACATTTAATTGTAACACTCGATTTACTCGCGTTTTGAAAACATCACTCTTATTGGAGTTTTACTTGATTACAGAAATGCATTTATTTATATTATTAAATACCTATTACTGTCTATATCTACCTATACTAATATTATAAAGAGGTAAGATTTGATTGTATGTTTGTTTGTTTCAATTGATTTTTGTTATTGTTTGTTTCAGTCTCCGAAACTACTTTACCGCTTTGAAAAATTCTTTCACGGTTAGAATTCTAAATTTTCTTGATAAACATAGGCAAAAGAATATTTTCAAAAAAAATTTGGGATCCACATGAAAAATTAAATTTTTGTTAAATACCCGTGCGAATCCGGGGCGGACCGTTAGTTTTATATAAACATGTAAATTCTGGACACAATTCGCACAGCATCATCTAACCGCAAGCTGAGTGTGTATTACTAGATTATTGACATACTTTATACTTAACTGTATTAAGATGTATACACATCACAAAATATAATATACGTAGAACACACCTGGAACAAATACCTGCGGATCGTACAAACATTCGTCCGAGGCGGGAATCGAACTGCAACCTCCTGCTTCACATAGGTTGTCAAATCTAAACAGAAATAAATAAAAAATGGTTTCGAACCCCTAAGGAAAACGGTATTTATATAATTTTTGTTAAATTTACTCCATAGTAACTCCATAATAGCATGTAACTTGTTGTTTTAGCAATCATTGTCAACCTACCTAGGATATTTCGAAAAGTAATTATCGTATTTACTTAATTCTACATATAAATTATGAAATTTCATAACAACAAACAAATATAGAAGGGAGCCAATAACATTACTTGAATAGCATTAGTTCAATGAGGGACATAATTTACGAAATAACAATAAGCATTTCTTTAAACTTTTTTAATCGCGGAGTTCCATTCTATCGACAATACAATTTATTGTTTTTAATTCAGGTGGTACAGCATCAACGTGCTAGTTGCCCTCCGATAGGGAAGGGAAATACTTTATCGATATTATACGATCTGCACGAAAGCTTACCTGCCAGAGTGTTCATAGCTATAGTAGACTTGAAGCCGGCTCTATCTCTATAAACGGTTTAGTTGGCGATCCACGTAATGCCTATAATCTAGCTTGACGTATATATTAACGTTATTTCCTGATGTTATTTGTATTTATACATATACTTATTGTACATAAAATGTTTTTTTAAGAATTTGTTTAAGTATAAGAATCATTAATTTGCTTAAAACGTTATTTTTAACAGGGTGTGAGCATGAAATTATGTTATGTTGTTAGATTTTTTCGTTAGTCTCGTCAAAACTGACCGACCGTCTCGACCGATTCGAATATTTTTGTGACTTGTTTGCTCTAGCACAAACAAAAATATTGGTATTATGGTGATGCGCCGTTCACGGGATCTAGTTAAAGTCCGGTAACGCTGTCTAGGTAATCTGAGGTCAAAAGTTTAAGTCCTTTCGAAAAAAAAAATCACATGTCTAGCAATAAATAATTTTTACATTATGTTAATTTTTTTTTAATTGTCTTAAGATTTAACGAGATAAGTGAGATTGTTAGTTACCATCCGTATAGCTAAATATAGCCTGTCGATTCCTACAGCCCACTACAAATCTCTAGACCTGGATATACGCAGGGTTCGCGGATCGTATATATTACTAGCGGCCCGCCCCGGCTTCGCACGGGTATTAAAGAAAAATTTCATAAATTATACACACTAAAACGATGGGTTTCACAGTTTTCATACGGATCTTTACTTTTTTTAACAGCATAGCATTGGGGTTTTTGACATTGACTCAACATTCCAAAACTGACACTGGCCGTAGAGAAAAAGCAAGCACCGTGCGCTATACAACCTCTTTTTCTATTCTGACGCGCCATAATAGAAAAAGAGGTTGAATATACAGCCCACGGTTCAATTATTGAATTTTTCATGCGGATCCCTAACTTTTTTGAAAATATTATATAGCCTATGTTCATCACGGAAAATTAAGGATTCTAATGGTGAAAGAATTTTTTAACTCGGTCCAGTAGTTTCGAAGCCTATTCAATTCAAACAAACAAACAAACAAACATACAAACAATCAAATCTTTCCTCTTTATAATATTATATTAGTATAGATAATATTTGTTTTCTTTCTTTGACTGACGGTATCGATATCTGCGTTATGTTGTGCACCTCGCCCGTCCCTAAGCCTCCTCCGTACGTACATTTGTTAACAGTAACCGTGCAAGTTTTCCAATAGCGCCGCACCTGAGATGTTTATTGCAGGTAGCGCCGCCTTCATAGCACGTAGCACCGATTGCACAACATACCGCAGCAATTAAAGAGGTGCCCCACCTTATACAATTCAATATAATAGCTTCAATATTAATGAAGTTATGTAATACATATTTCAGATATAGTTAATAAGTTTTTTTTTCGATAAATTATATGAGCTTCTGGTCGAAGCGACATGTGTCCCAAGAGCTGGTCAGTATCTGGCGCAGCGCCTCAGCATTGCCATACAGCGAGGCAATGCAGCCAGCATGTTGGGTACACTTCCAACTGGTATTGATATGGATCAGTTGAGCTACCTGTAGTTTGTTTGCAACAGTCTGCAGTTATCTCAATTGTTTCAATTGTAAATACTAGCTCTAATTTAGTTAGATAACAAGTATTTTTTTAATAATAATTATCTGTATGAATTTGACTTGTCTAAGTGCTTATTTTGTAAGCCTAAAGAAATAAAGTTATTGAATCTGAATCTGTAAGAAATCCTGACTCGCGGAGCTAAACTCCTCGAGCATTTATTAGCATTTTATTTATTTAGAAAACAGTATACATCATTACAGGTTTTTTTAACCCCAAGGCGATGGTATATAATAAGTAGGCAAATACAAAAACATAGTTACTAATCTAAACATTTGGTTTCTATAACTACCTGTGCTATCTGTAGGAGTTCCGGTAGGTTATTGTAGAATATGTCCACACTGTTCGCAGACAAGACATTGAGGAGATAGATAGCGAGTGACAGACATGGGGGCAGACCTAACTAGAATATGTAGTTTTAAAGTAAAATATTTAGGAATACGAAATTAAAATGAACAAATACGAATCCATCGAATACTATAAAGTAGGTTGGTCTGCTCCTATCGGAACGTGTAACGCAGTGTCGGTAATTGGCGCCGTGGAGCCGCCGCCGCATTAAAACGTCCTCAAAAGGCTAGTTTAAGGGTCCCGTACATTACCACTTTATCCCAATTAGCTGGAGCGCAAACGATGAAACTTTGACGAAACAATAGCAACTGTTGTAATTGCCCTCGGGCGCTAATTGACCGGGCAAATGGCGGAGACATCCTTCACAGCCAGGGCCGGACTAAGGGTCTTTAATCATTTAAAGATTAAATTTCTGCAAAAAGTTATATCATAGTTAGTCCTATATTAACAGGTCCTTATCTAAAACAGATTATTATATCTAATGCTTTCTTTGTTGCTCTGTAGACGACAGTAAAGCTAGATTTTATCGCCAGTACCAAGTGCTAAGTTTTGTAAAATACTTAGCGTGGCATCAATGAAATTGCCATTCCATTGCAACTTCCTGGGGTGAATTTTGAAGCTAGTGCGTTCACTATTATATGAGATCAATATATTGTGTTACAGACTATTTATCGGGTATATTTTATCGCACCCTCATTATAAAATATGGATACTTTGAGGCGATTGAGATCAATAAACACCCAAATTTCATTCGTGAATGTGGTTTTCGTCGTCTCTTCCTCGTCCGGGCACTATGTTCAGACTGTGATTCCAACTACACAACAGTCGGACACGGCCCATTTCATAAATCCATTTGTGAATTCTGAAGACTAAATTGAGGGCAGTCGTGGATACTGCCTTCTGCCCGCTGTAGCTCGAAGAACATCAAATCGCCCAGTAACCACGATCGTTGTATTGTATTAGTATAGTGTACACTATTGTCCCGTATGATGAGGGAAATACCAGCCGATAACACGTAATTTAAATATTGGTTCGCTGGTTTCGTGCAACATCAGTCACCGGCCGCGGACACAAGGGAAATGATCCGTCTGCCATGACTTTCGTCCACGCCACTCAGATTGCCTTCATGCTTCAGGTAACTACTTAGAATGTATATACTTGTGTATACTACAGTAAATATGCGACAAACACCCGTTGTATTAGTGTTCAATATGTTAACGAAGCGCGATATTTTCAAATGTCTATGTTCAGTCCTAGAGCCGTCCCTGGCGCTGACCGTCCTCGAGGACATTATGTGGAGTGCGGCCGCGATTTATGGCCGGCTTCTAATGGAACTACGTTTTGTTAATACTACCAACAGCCATCCATTCGCTCTGTGCGGTGTTACCATCGCCTGCGGATACCTACTCGGTAGGCAGTCGGAGATCATTGGCTGATGATTTGATGACTGAGGAATGACATTGTTCAAGAAATAACATGATAACCAACAAGCCCACTGTTATAGGATGGAAAGACAGAAAAAAATGTATAGGTAAATAAATTTTAAATTGCATACCTAAGAAAACAATTGAAAGACAAAATTATAAAAGATGTGATAATTGACGGTCTTATCGCTCAAGCGCCATAGACAGACAACTGTGGATGGATATGATCGTTGTATTTATTTATTTACTAATATTATAAAGAGGAAAGATTTGATTGTTTGTTTGTATGTTTGTTTGTTTGTTTGAATTGAATAGGCTCCGAAACTACTGGACCGATTTGAAAAATTCTTTCACCATTAGAAACCTAAATTTTCCGTGATGAACATAGGCTATATAATATTTTCAAAAAAGTTAGGGATCCGCATGAAAAATTCAATAATTGAACCGTGCACTGTATATTCAACCTCTTTTTCTATTATGGCGCGTCAGAATAGAAAAAGAGTGAATATAATAGCGCCCGGTGCTTGCCTTTTCTCTACGGCCAGTGTCAGTTATGGAGTGTCGAGTCAATGTCAAAAATCCCAATGCTGTTAGAAAAAGTAAGGGATCCGTATGAAAATTGTGAAGCCCATCGTTTTAGTGTGTATAATTTCTGAAATTTTTGTTTAATACCCGTGCGAAGCCGGGGCGGGCCGCTAGTATTTAATAAGGGTAAATGTGTGCATTACTTTGTAGCTTATACTTTTTATAAGGGTTATATTATAAGTTTTTCTTTTTTATTATTTAGATCTAAGAGCTGTGTATTTTGTTTTATAAATAAAATAAAAATAAAATTAAATTAAATTTAAACGTTCCTGAAATTTTTCAGGCAAATAAATTGCTGATAAATGTAAACTTTTTTCAATGTCGTCAGGATGTATAACAACAAAAACTCGATGTAACCAAAAAAAGTGACACAATGATAAAGTTCAACACTGTATGATCTAGACACATCGGCAGCCATAGGCGGCTCTTCTATTAACAAATAAATAAAAATAAATAACGATTAGTTAAAACTCTTATAGGTACTATATTTATACCTACCAAAGTACCACGAATGGCTAGGTATAGGCAGAGTTTAAAATTAAGTAGGTAGATATTTACCCAAGTTATACACCTACATAGTATTGTATGAATAGGTATTGTAGTGGTGGTACAAGTACAACCAAATATTGCTACAGCTGTATGCTACACGCTTCTAGCGCGACCAAGCGTGACGAATCGGAGTTGACATGAACGTTACCTTACTTACATTATTATTAGGTTATAGGTTTATACTTTTTTTCAGCTTATACAAAATTTCAACATAAGAGACATCATCTTCGGTAGTATAGTGGTAAGTATCCCCGCCTGTCACGCGGGAGACCGGGGTTCGATTCCCCGCCGGAGAGTACTTTTTGCACTCAATTTTACATTCATCTCTACTACCTTGGGTTATTGGGTTATACTTTAATAAAAAAAAAATACCCTCCTTTGCTATTTCTCTCAATCTAAATTGTTTTTACCCAAGTTTCTCTTGTCGCCATGATTCAAGGAAAACCGCACATAAATCGACAAAGAGGCCACTTATATTACATTTATCGACACACTTCCGTGCCAAAAACACACTTACGTTACATTTAGCGCCATTTTCTCAAGGGGAGGAATTAGCAATACTCTAACTGTCTGCGACGGGACGTTTTGTGTTACGAGCGGGTAGAGCGAGGCACGCGCAGAGGTGCTAAATAGAATAATTAATTGAAATCCTTCACAGGAAGTCAGCCATCAGTAGGTAATGCCTCACTCTAGTATTCACAAAATAAAGGTATGTCTGTGTAGTTGATAGTAGCATGATTTATTTTTTCTAGCTTTAAGGTATTTTCGTACCTGTACGCAAGACGCTCAAGTTTTAAAATATTGAAGTTAACAGAAAAATTAAGTACCTAACTAACCACCTTATTTCCTATTTTATAATATTTGAATTTTCAAAATCTGCCCAGGAATCTTTAAAAAACGTTCCTGGAACCGATTCATTTCATTTAAATCGTGTAATCCAAACATGTTCTACCTTCATCAAGTGCGCATTAGAACGAAAATAGTTAGCTTGACTATGATTACTTTGCTCTGTGGATATTCGCGACTTTTCCACAGATTCTCCGTAACATTATTCAGTAATTTGTTGCCAAGTCTAAGCGATCACCACGTCTACACCGCCACGCTGTCAATGCGGTGGTACAAATGAGGATTTACCGACAGCTAGTGCGCCGCGGCGGCGCCGGCGCACGCGGTCGCAGACGTCAGCGGTTGTAGGTACAACCTACTCTGATTGTAATAAGCTTATTGCCACTGGCAATAGATTGCATGCTGTGAAGGCGCTACTTTAAACGGCTGAGTGTTGTCGTTGTAGTCCTTTGGATCTAGATTGCTCAATTTAATGGCCATGACCAAAGATTTAATCTTTGGCCATGACTAGATAAATTACGACAAGGTATAGGATAAGAATTTTGAATTTTTGTTTGGTATTTATATCCTGAACCTCATTAGGAAAACAAGTCACCGGAAATACGAACCGATAGACAAACGAGACAGTTTATAACGCACTAGCGGCCCGCCCCGGCTTCGCACGGGTATTAAACAAAAATTTCAGAAATTATACACAATAACACGATGGGTTTCACAGTTTTCATACGGATCTTTACTTTTTCTAACAGCATTGGGATTTTTGACATTGACTCGACACTCCATAACTGACACTGGCCGTAGAGAAAAAGCAAGCACAGTGCGCAACCTCTTTTCCTATTCTGACGCGCCATAATAGAAAAAGAGGTTGAATATACAGCGCACGGTTCAAAAAAAGAGGTTGAATATACAGCGCACGGTTCAATTATTGAATTTTTCATGCGGATCCCTAACTTTTTTGAAAATATTATATAGCCTATGTTCATCACGGAAAATTTAGGATTCTAATGGTGAAAGAATTTTTCAAATCGGTCCAGTAGTTTCGGAGCCTATTCAATTCAAACAAACAAACAAACAAACAAACATACAAACAAACAAACAATCAAATCTTTCCTCTTTATAATATTAGTAATAACGCATAAGCAGGAAATTATGCAGTTCGAAAGTACACTCTTCAAGAAGTGTGAGACATCTACTCATTACAACCAAAATAACTAGGTAGGTAGGTACTAACCTAACCTTTCAGTAGATTGTTAGTAAATTGTAGAATAGATGTTAACCTCCTCAGGGTCCAAAACAGCGTCTTTCAGTTTAGTACACTAGGCATGTCACGTATAATCAAGCTAGGTGTTGTGATTTAGGGTAGGTAGAACTACAAAATCAAAATCAAAATCAAAGTGCTTTATTTCCTTTAGACGTTACAGGACTCTTGGACACGTCACAAAATACAAGTTAAATCTATACTAATATTATAAAGAGGAAAGATTTGATTGTTTGTTTGTTTGTATGTTTGTTTGTTTGTTTGTTTGAATTGAATAGGCTCCGAAACTACTGGACCGATTTGAAAAATTCTTTCACCATTAGAATCCAAAATTTTCCGTGATGAACATAGGCTATATAATATTTTCAAAAAAGTTAGAGATCCGCATGAAAAATTCAATAATTGAACCGTGCGCTGTATATTCAACCTCTTTTTCTATATTATGGCGCGTCAGAATAGAAAAGGAGGTTGAATAGGTGCTTGCTTTTTCTCTACGGCCAGTGTCAGTTATGGAGTGTCAAGTCAATGTCAAAAACCCCAATGCTGTTAAAAAAAGTAAGGGATCCGTATGAAAAGTTTGAAACCCATCGTTTTAGTGTGTATAATTTCTGAAATTTTTGTTTAATACCCGTGCGAAGCCGGGGCGCACCGCTACTGGGAAATAAAGTGATCACTTTGATTAATTGTTCACTTCAATCTTTTTTAGGTAAAGTAAAGAAGCGAACAAGAAACCTTTACCTTGTTAGATTGTTAGTTTTAGAGTTGGAGCATATATTATACTATACTATACATATACTATACATAGTCATTAAGTGGTTCAGTGCTAAAACAAAACTCATCATTTCCTTTTTGAATGGGTTTACGAAGACAGAGCAAGAGTTTGTCGCATCTCAAAGTAGAAAGCGAGAACGTGTATTATGAGTGGTGGAGTGGCTGCAGTGTCGTTAGAGGATGTAGAGGAATTGCATAGGTAGGTACTCTCCTTAAATCTTACTGGGCTCATTCAAAGTCACTGTAGCCATAAAACATAACATAAAAATTCTTTATTCGACACAATTACAAAGTTTCAGTGTTTTATTGAATCCGTAGGGTCCTAAACTAGCCTAGGCTGTATTTAGTCAACTAATTAGAATGAACGACGAAATACAAGATAAAGCAAACGACTTGATCCGTCTTGTATTGTGCTAATCCAATGATTAATCAGCAAATCATAATTAGTTAAAAACCATTCACCCTTTCGTGAGCTTAATTTAATCTGCGTTGTTTGTCTTTGTAGACACATTTTAGTTTTTACCGTTTTCCAATTAGAACCCATTTGTGAGATTGGATAAAAAATCTCTTTCAGTTCTTTACTCTTTGGATTCGCAATCTATTTTGAAAGAAGTATTCTTCATTAGCTAAAACTATGTCGCATTGTAAAAAATAGAAGCAAGTGTGAGTAAAACAAGGAAAGTTCTGTACAAATAAATTTATGAAAGAAATAAGAAATTGATATATATTTTAATCCACATATCCCTCTTTACATGATGATCCCCAATACAACTACTTTCCAGAAAATGCGAATATAAATTTCGTTACAAATTGACAATAGTAAGTAAGTACCTATGCGTTTTCCTTTTACCCTTCATCAGACTGGATAAGAATATTTCTCACGTCTATTAGTTACGAGCAAACGTAAAGTCCTTCTAAAGTATATATATATTTCGATAAAACTAATTGAAAGGTACAAGGAAGTCAAAAACTAACTGTACTTACCGCAATTCTATAACAAATTTGCATTCGCTCTTATAATACTAGATAGTGTTATTGGTACTACAATACGGCGAGTATTGTAGTACCTCTTCTCTTCATCTAGTTCTCGCGGGACTCTAGAGGTCTCGCAGGACTCTAGAGGTCTCACGGGGCTCTGGGTCTCGCTCGGCGCTGATTGGCTCGCCCTCGTCGCACAAACAGCTCATCTACAAATGGAACTCAAATAAGTTCCAATTCTTATTCCAATTTCGAACCGAATCCATTCCGGATTTATTGGACGTTCGATTAATCTTTCGCTTCCGATTTAAAACGCGCTTATGACTTCACATCACGAATCCATTCTAAACTCTAAAGGCTAAAAGCGAAATCACAAATTCCACTGGAAGTTCTTGTAAAAAATAAGCGCTGATGAGTTTGAACCATATCCATAATTTCCAACTCTATTTTGAAGTAGCTAAGGTGGATTTTAAAGTGGAGGGTATTAGAAAGAAGCAGTAAAAGTGGCAAATATTTATGAGCTTTCGAAGGAAATTCTTTCCGAATGTTTGCATTTATGAAAATATGCTCAAATCAAAAGGGGACCATCGACAGGGTGATTCAATTAAGACAACTTATTCAACAACTTAGGCAGGTATACATACATAAATTATAATGTTGGTATAAAACTTCACGTTCTCTTTCTAATGTTGTCTTACATTTAATAGGACTGACAGATTTTTGGCTGCTATTGTATACAAAAATTCAAACCACGAACGTATAACGATGTCTTTGGGCAAGATATTATTATATAAGATATTATATAAAAATTTAAAGTTTCTTACAATTAATCTTAACAAGAGCATCCTGTAGGTGGCTACGAACAGCGCTTTCTGATCAGGGTGCAATCGAATCAGAAAGAGGGATCATAATGTGCCCTCGACAATCTTAATACCATCCCTCCCTCTCCCCGCCTCCCCTCCGGCTACTAAAGATTATTGTTTCAATTCTAAGATATTAATTTTATAAACTTAAACAATAAATGGAAAGCTTGTGATTGGTGCTGTATGTAGATCTACATACTGTGAGATGCCTCGTGTGCTGTGCATCTAACAAACGTATAACTTCTTTAATTATAATAACTAAAACTAAGCGAGAACCTCAACCTTGGGTAGATTCAATCTCACACACCTGCAAATGGTAGACTCTAAATTTCATTATTAATCGGTGGTATGATTAAATGTAGCGTTTTGACTATGTTTCATCATAATATTAGCCCAAACACGTTCACTGCTGGACATAGGCCTTTACCATTATGACGTCGCAAATAGATGTTCTGCCAGCGAGTAGATAGTTTTCCAATATCATATCTTTTTCTAATAAATTATTTGATATATCTACAAGTTACCTACTCTGCCTACTGATAATAAATTATTTTATACTTAGGGTTGAAAACTAAATCCAATAATAGAATTTGAATCGCAAACCCATTTGTAAGTTGATGGGCCGCACAAACAATATAAAAATTAATATCGCAACACTTCGCCCGCGCCGTAAACTCCCATCCGGCATTAATACACAGAAATCATTCACATCCACCTTTATATTAAAAAGCATTACTTTTCCGATTCCAATCCATACATACAAACATACATTGACTGTACTTGTGCACCCTTGCTTCAATCTCGACCTTACACTTGTAGAAACAGGGTCCGTAGTTGTGTGATAGTTGTCAAAAGAGGTTGGCGTCTTAAGGAGGTGGGTTCTGAAGAATTCTTTTAATAAGTGGATGATTTACGGGCCGCCAGGCGCACGCGTCGCCTTAATTAGCGTAGAAAAAGTTAACACCTCGCCGCGCCGATAGGCGACGGCGATTATTCATCTGTGTCTTGAAAAAGTCACTTTTTAGGGAAATTGTAAAAGCAAGTGTTGCGTTAAATACCAATGAGTTAACTTACAGAAGAATACGATTTTCTGTTAATTTGCTTCAGATTTATAACCGCTTACTAAGATATGGTTGACTGTGAATTAGTGGGTAAGTAGGAGCTCTATTCTCGTATCTGGGCTGTCTAATTCTAGGCAGATGCCTCGATGTAGGTAGTTCGTATTCGTAAGTTTCGTCTAGATAGGGGAAACGAAGAAAGACGAAAGCTTCAGTAAAAGTCTTAGCAGTAACGCGACATTATCAGTTTCTTTTGATCATGAATCAATATGTTATACGAGGAAAAAATAAAATATTTTGACAAGCCTCGTTGATCACAAACAAAAGGTAAAATTTTTCCCATATTTTAATAACAATCCGACAATTATATAATTATATATATTAGAACTACAATCCGTGTAATGAATAATTCTTTTGAAATCCCACATTCCATTTTAGCAATGGCATTTGTCGGTGTTTTTCCAAGTGTACCCGCCGCCGCCCGCCCGCGGCGTACTGGCGGGAATCAAAACACACGTACAAATATCTAACTAGGGCTATTTGATATTTGTACCGGTGTTTCTATAACAGGGTTATAACGAGCTTCTTTTGTGATGAAGTCAAGAAGCTTTTATTCTGTTACAATAAACTAGAAAGGCAAAAATAAAACTATCCGTACTTCTTGATGCATAAAATAGAATTTTATCTGATTTACTAATTCTATAAAATTTAAGATAAGTAATTATCTTACATTATTTATGTATTGTATCTTATAAGTGTGCTTTTCTGGAAAAAAATCAAATAAAGTCATATCTCTCTGATACGTGAATCAGATAATAAAATAATCCTCAGCTTCTATCTGTAAAAGCTGATGATCGTAAGGTTACAAGTTTTTCAAGTTTTACATCGCAGCTCGTTAATTTTTTGTTTAATAAATTACCTCTATTAGCAAAGAAAATTATAATTATACGAGAAAACCCAATTAGACTACTAGCATTTACAACAATTGAAGCATTAAGCTTTAGACTGTATGCTTGTGCATTCTAAGAAAGAATTGACGCTAGTTATTGTACCAGACTTATATCGCTTAAGGTTTTAATCTTTTTGATATTAAAATTGATTTTGTTTTATCAGTCTGAAAACTCACGGCATGGCCGCCAGGGCTCTTCTACATCGAAACGGCCTCGTTCTAAATAAAAACATTGCTACCAAATCGCTTCTATTTCCCAAACATCTGTATCTTGCACCACCATGCTGCTTCTATCCACCAAATACAACTTGAAGCTTACTCCCATAGCAATAAGTATCAAGGATAAGCTTCAGCCGGTTAAGATATTGTGGTAATATTATAGGTATGAGATTGCAAGCTTCGTGTGTGGCAACATTAAGGCGAATAAAATTTAAATATGGCAACAGGAGCTCTCGCTATAAAAACAAAACAATATAAAGAGGATTCTGAACGTTCCGGTGTTTAGAATCACCTGGCGTGGATAATGGAATTTTATTTATTTTTATTCACGAAACGCGGATAGTACTGCTATTTGAGAACGGATACAGTTTCTCCTTGAGGGTTTTGTTATAGACGGTAAATACATGGTATGATAACTGCAAGAAACAAACAAATAAGTATTAACGTCTTCTTTTTCTAGCTAATTACTTAATTCATACGACACAAAGACATGATACTAATAATCTTTGTTTGAATTTCGAAAGTGAAACCATCCATCTTATCAATATTTCGACTAAACTAAACAATGTAGGATACATTGGCGAAAATTTTCAGCCAGTACCTAATAATTAAAAATAGCATCAAATAAAAAAAAAATCGAAAAACTAGCGATTGATGTCCTTGCTAAAATGTTATCGTAGAGGCTCTACGGCGGCGGCGTAGCTAATCGTAGCCTTTCTACGAGTTTGCTGCTACGACACCGCAGCGTTCAAGATATGTTTAGCTAGAAGACCTTTGTAATAAAAATTGATCCTTTTACTGCTATAGGTAGTAATAAGTGACGCAAAGCACATAAAGTCAGGTGCAGGCAGTAAATACATGTTTTTGCGTTACAAGTAACAGGCGGTGGGCATGCGGGCATTATTCAAATGCGCCCAATAAGGGCATTTACGGCGAGCCATAAAACTACAATCCAACCGTACGAATAAATATCCGACCTTCGGAACTTATAACCTCGCCCAAGACTTGCAGCGACTGGATGGGGCACAGGCGAGGCAGCCAGCAAGCGACACAGATCTTCTGTTTGTTCACAGAAACGAACACCATCGCAACCTCAAAGTTTGCTTACACTTTTTAGTGGCAGAACATTATCTCAAAAAACAGAAAGAGTTAGAGAAAAAAAAACCATTTCTTCTTTGGTTTGAAAGAGCAATCAATAAAATAACTCCAAGTTTTTAAATTTAAATATTGTCATAATTTTAGCACCTGGGTTCCCATGTTTCAGTTTGTGTTGCGTTTTTTTTTTAAAATCTATCACTTTATACTCTAGTACCAAGAACAATAAGTAACACACAAGTACATGTCAGGATGTGAAGCCCGCGTTCTTTAAGTGCACTCAACTCGTCACACAGAACTTGGGCGTCTAATTATATTAAAATACAATCTCTCACATTGACCTAGGCCTATATCTTATAGTAAATCAAAATAAGAGGGAACTTGTTAATAGTCAACTGTCTTGTCACTAATCGCTATAATGTTTAATGTGCTGAAAGATCTCCTAACAAGAATAAATAAATCGGTCTGTGCAAAGAACTGTTCTCAAACGCAGAGGTCAGTGTTGCCGTATAGGTACATGGTCCTTCCATTCGAGTAGATCCGTAGATCTACGTTTGTTATAATACATGCCGTAAGAGCGTTACGGCCGCCCGTAACCCGGAGAGGTTAATTCTGCACCTGTACTTAGCTATACCGAGACGTTGCGTTATGTTACTCTGTAATGTACGTTACTACCTTGTGTTACCTGTACAGTGTACAGGGAGCTGAGGAACCGACGATTGAGTCGGACACGTGATTTGTACAGAGTTTTAAAAGTTTATAGAGATAGGAAAGAAATTATTTGAGTCAAAACAAACTAATGTTATGTTGTAAGCAAAAAAGTTATAATGATTTCTTTGTGTAAAACAACTCGCTGAATATTGATCTTTTCATCAGAGTTATTATTTAGGTGTTGTAAAAAGCTTCTTGAACATCAGTTTTCATGGAAATAAGATTGCAGTACTAAAAAAAAACTAGTACTGAAATCCGAACGGATTTCAGTGGTTTTACTTGCTCTGTTTTCTGAGTGCCGTGGATGTCCATCACATCATGATCATCATTATCTAGACGACAAAAAAGCTTGGGACGAGTTATGCTCCAACTCTAAAACTAACAATCTAACAAGGTAAAGGTTTCTTGTTCGCTTCTTTACTTAAAATATTGAAGTGAACAATTAAACAAAGGGATCACTTTATTTCCCTAATCCTAAAGGAAATAAAGCACTTTGATTTTGATTTTGAATCAATGAATTTCCTTTCTTCTTCCTTCTCAGTAAGTACACATGTACATACGAGTGAGTAGCTTCTGGTCGGCGGCCAGGGCCGCGCTGCGGGCGTCTTGCGTGACATCCCGGTTTATGTCATAATCGGCGGGTTCCGCAGTAAAGTTTACAGCGCGGGCACCTGTCGCGGAACTCCAATCTCATTCATGTGTGCTCACCGATGTTTTATTGGACGAGCTAACCGCGGTCGCAGGCTTGGCTTGTGCTGGCAAATGTGAAGAAAAAATACATAAGTCTCATCTGGCCTGCAATAATCAAATTAAATATTTTTGGGACTAATATTTAATTTCCTAGAGACTGCCCCGAGGGCTTGCTCACTATAATAACTAAAATCTATATGAAGGTTAGATAGACTCAGATTCTTCATTGTAATAGATTTTAAGACTTGTCACTAAATCGTCATTATTTAATTGCTCACATGTACATGTATACAGCTTGGGTCTTAATACTAAGCTTATGTCAATAATAGTACATGCACCCTGTAGGGCACTGCAAAATATTTTTTAACAATAATTAGATGCAGGGAATTCTTATAATCATTAGTATTATTCATTTTACTATAAAAACTATCGTAGTTTGATGAATTCATTATGAATGTAAGCGGGTTAACGTTGGTGTTCTTACAACATTATAATAGGTTCGTAGTTAACCCGCTTACATTCATAATGAGTATTATTCATGTATGTCAACCATAAATTTATGTGTTAAATAAAATTAAAAACCAAAATAAGTAAAATTAAACAATATAAACAATATTATGTAATGTCAAAATCTAATATTTATAGGCAGTATTGTAAATGTAATTTTTAATTATTTAATAATTCTGTGGCTCCTGTGAAAGGTGATTTAACTCGAGTTGTACCCTTTTTGAGATTTTTACAGAGAAATTATCAAAAAAAATTTACGAATTTTTTGGTCTAACTCACGTTCTTCTATCTGCTTTAGTTTCAGAGATAATTTGGTGCAAAGTGATACAACTGCCACGATTTTGGCAAAAAAATCGTGATTATAGATATATGTGCAGTTGTATCCCTTAAGGGAGTTGCTCGACACACTGTTGTTTGTGTATCGTGATATAAGAGCGATTATATTAATTTTCACATGATTTTTTTCTCAATATTTTTCGTGAATATTGATACAATTACAGCTATATCACTTTGTACCAAGTTTTTTCAATACTGTTTAGGGTACAACTCAACATGTACTAATAATCCGAATCGAAATTTATTTCTAATATGTGATAAATGATACAACTCTACTTATATCATACCTACAACACAAATCTATTTTTACGTGTAAACGAATATAAATTGAATTGTATCTAAAACTTAAACAAAACTAGTAAAGTTGTATGAAGACCAAGATATGCTAAATGATACAAGTGCTCACATGATGCGGGTGGCGGGGGTACGCGGGGTGAAGTGAAATGTTTGCCCACCCCCCACTTGCAAACAAATGTGGCATTTTACAAAAGACAGCTTTGGACCTTCAATTTGACCACACATGATTTAAAAACAAACAAAGCTTTTTGTTACATGTGGCCGGAGTGTGAGGGGAATAGAGGAGCAAACGACATAGCTTCATGTCTATACGATTTTATCATAAATCAACTGCCGTATTCTTCCACTACGTCACATTCAGTACAGTTCGGTGAATTAGTTTTGCGCATAAGAAAACCAAAGCGATTGAGAGGAATGTGTCCCGATCGGAGCCTCAACATGGTAACGATGTCGGACCTGGCCATTTTTGAACCATCGAACCAAGGTGCTTTAGGGAGTGTTGGTTGTATAGTCTTATACCAAATACTTTTAGTCAGTGATCTCTCGTCTAAATACTCACTCCAATTTTTCCTACATCTTTCTTTGATGAGATTAAGAAGATCGCTGTGATATGGTAAAAAAGCCATGTCGATTCCATCTTCGATTGCTTCCCCGGCAAGACGATCGGCCTCTTCGTTGCCAGACAGGCCGATGTGTGACGGAATCCACTGTAGCGTGATGTGACTCCTAAGACCTATTAAGATCTTTTTATTTGTTCTAGCTATGCTATAAAGTACTGATCGGTATATTTTTAAAGGGTTTTATTTTGTTTTATATTGTTATATTTATCATATTTCTAGATTTATTTAAGATTCACACAATGGTTGTGATTGTGATAATATGTTTTGTACTGTGTAGGTTCACATTGCATGTTGTGATACCTCCATAAGATTGATCTGTGCCATTTCTTAGTATTTAAGTTTAAACCTACCTGCCTTGCCTTTAAAAGATCTCAATTTAACTCTCATAAGAATTTTGCTAAAAAATCTGCCCTATTTGTAAGTTAATTAATAATTTTGAAGAAGTTTACTAAACGTTAAATATTTTACTGAGACTTGTATTTATTTACACATTAAATAAGTGTTTTACTGAGGGGTATAACTTGACTTGTATCAATTAACACATGTTTCAAAGGACTAGAATTTTAGCAAACTGATACATTTCAGGTAAATTATGAAAAAAGGGGTCTGAAAAGTTAAATAATCTAATCTTTGAGGTAGTATTTATGTACTTTGTTTGAGCAACTTTGTGTTAGGAATAATTTCTAAAGAGTTATTCGACTTTTTTACTTATTGTATATCAATTTACACTAAGACAACTATACGTGCAATCACGGTGCAACATAATTTAACTCTACTTGTATCATTTATCACGTAATTTAAACACACATTAAAAATGAAAAAAGGTACAACTCACAGGTTTTTCATGAATTACTTTAAAAGTATAATATTTACCATAACAATTTAAATGCACAGTGAAAGAGAATATTTTTATCTACAAAAGAAGGTACTTGAATGTAACCTAACCCACTTAGTTTACGAAATATAATTTTTTTAAACTTGTTTTTGCTCTCCTGTAAAATGATGATTTTCCAGTTGTATCACCTTTCACAGGAGCCACAGAATTTATCGTTCATAAATTGGTCAATAGAATAGTACGTTTTTTTTATAATTAAATACTAAAATTAATGAAATTCAATGAAAAGCAGGTAACTACCTGCTAACGAGCTAAGGAAGTAATAACTTACTTAGGAAGAGGCAGACATTTCCAAAATGCCGGTAGAATCAACCAAAAATTCTAAAGCAATATAACATTTTCCTAAATTATTTAAGAAAATTTTAATTTTTGGTAAGATAATTATTATCTTCGAAGGACGTAGACGTAGACCTATGTAGGTATTATATCGTAAGGCAAGTGCGTGTCGGGTCACCTAATCAAAACTGTATTTGTCTTACATTACAACTTACTAACTCATAATAATTTAATTAATCAAACTACCGCCACCCTTCTTCTCAACTAAAATACATAAATAATTAGTGTTGCCAATAAATTAAGTGAGCACTTAATGCCGCTGGTTAAGTTGTCCAACTTTAAGTAACGTTTAAGTTGTTGGTAAGTTTTTGCCGTCTTATGTGTCACTAGGTACCGACCCGCACCCACACACGACTTTGTGAACATCTCCTGTTAGGACTGACTTACATACATTATAAAGACGTATCTATTTACAATAAAATGTATACCTGCCTATAGGTAGAAGGTGTCACGACAGATCTAAGGACAGTCACCTACTATAGTATTTCACAACTTTCAGTTTTTCAAAGCTTTCCCGAAACCCGAATCAAATGGGAAAGTATTTGTTATGTAAAACTAACTTTAAATTCGATTTGTCATTTATAACCCCGAGTGTGAGTAAGGGCTTACGCACTAATCAATATAATTACAGAGGCCTTTTAAATTTAAGGTTAGTTAAGTTTGTATACATTCTAATCATGGATTAGATTTTTGATTACATTATGATATAAGTTCCGCAGTTATTTTAGTTCAATAAAATGTATAAAATGTAACTTATTGAAAAGAAAAGAACAAACTTTTTCTTCGGCTTTAGAAAGATTTCATTAAATTTTAGTTTTATAATATTCTTTCTAACTTCATTATTTAACACATGACGCTTCACCATCACCCCTTTGACCCTTTGTATCCTCTCCATGAAACACCACAACAAATCAACTTCAACAAACGATTTAAGCCCACAATCTTGTCCACGCCTCATCACCCTTCATTACAACGATGTAATCCATTTTGCGTAACATTTAGCTTGTAGCCCACAACTGGGCAAACACCGCCCCCACCACGTGCCGGACACGCTCCGGGCACGTGCCGACACGAGACAAGCACGTGCCGACACGGGACGAGCGAGTCATCTTGTAATTACAACAGGATTACTTGTGATCGATGTTACAAATTAGCGATTAATCGAGTCCTTAATGCTGTTATCGACCATTGACCTATTGTGTTGACTGCTGGGGTCACCAAACCTAATTCTGCTTCATTAAATATGAAACAACATGGCTCGTTCAACTTATATTCGCCAAATTTCAAAGTATTTAGGTACCTAACTGCGTTTGCCAGAACAGATACGTAAGACCTGCCGCTGCTCACCGCCTACGTGCCCCAAGGTCTGATGTAGCTGCAATAACTTCGGAACATCATGACAAAAGTGTTGGTGGAAGAAGTCATAATAGACCAGAGAACCTGAACATTATGGAATGAAGGTTCTGGCCGGAGCGCCCAGAGTGTTGGGAGAACGTCCGCGCCGCCGCCGCTGGCGGCGCAAGCGATATTGTAGCGATCGCTAGGAGGCGAAGATTCAGATTCAGATTCAATAACTTTATTTTATTAGGCTTACAAAATAAGTTTAGACCAGTCAAATTTCATACAGTTAATTATAATAAAAAAAAGAAATAAGTTGTTTTTGATTTCTCTTCTCTTAAATTTTTGTCCACTAGTGGAACAATGATGGATGGGTGGAACCATTAAAGGGCAACTCCGTATTTGGCTCTGCGGTAATTTGTGTCGGCGATACGCTTCTGCAACAAAACTCAATGTGAGTTGCAAGAACTAAAATAATAAATAAATTCAAAGTTATTCTTTTTAAAAGGCTTTCTAAAAAATATAAGTTTAGACGCTAAATATTAAGCTTAGGACGAATTATGCTCCAACTTGAAATAACAAGGTACCTTAAGGTTCATTGTTTGCTTCTTTACTTTAGGTACCTTAATTAAAACATTGAGGTGAACGAAAACTCAAAGTGATCACTTTATTTCCCAATTTTACCTATGTAATCTGTATTTTGGGACGTATCTAAGAGTCTTGTAAGGTCTAAAGTTGATATGCCGTCTTGTACAGCGGTGGACATAACATACAATATGTCCATCGCTGGACAATACGCCATAGAGTTTTTATAGGAGTATTTTGTCTAGAATGAAAAAAATTGGTTTGAATATTTATAATGCCTATTAAAGTACCGCCGAATAACAACTAATAAATTCAACACATGACATCAAAGCTGTTGTTTGTATTGCCATTGGAAAAACACGTTCGATATTTGAATCGTGCAATCACGGTCGGTGGTGACATGAAAACTGTTTGTTTCCCCGCGGGCGACCGCAGCGCCACCGCACCTTACAACAAAATAATAATGAACAGTAGAGCAGCTCCAGATCTTCTCCAGATAGATAGGCAGATAGGCAAACCTAACAGATTAATGAATCTGTAGTTGTATCTTCCATAGATAAAATATCATAGATTTGCCTTCGACCATGAAACCTCTGTAAATGATAAGTTTAAAATATCTGCCTGAGATATCATGCCTGAGTAAATTATCGACACACATGTACCTACACACCAGTAATTATTGTACTAGTTTTGATTCTTGTGCCTGACGTTGCCAATTTTCCGACTACTTTGTTCCTAGCAATAAATAGACAAAACATTGAAGGTGTCCTAACTATTATAATTATTTATAAATAAACCTATTATGCTTCAATACCTATGCCTCATTATTATGCAATAAATAAACGTGAAAATAAAAAACTGGTTTATGTTTCCGAATAAAGATTTTGCACGTACAGTCGTGTTCCAAATTCACATGGGCTGGATTTCTGCATTATAATTTTTTTGTTCGCTTCTTTACTTTACCTCAAAAAGATTGAAGAGAACAAATAGCCAAGTCATCACTTTATTTCCTAATTTCATGACGTTTTCATGCGCCTCTAGGTCTAACTAAGGGCACCGATAACATAATACTGGTACCTACTAAAGGATATAATAAAAACATTCATATCGATATTTGAAACTCGAATAATGAAAAATAATATTTCTAGACTAAACTTTTTAAATAAGTTGTTTTTCTGCATGCATTGACTGCACAGGGTAACATTTGCGTGTTTGGATCGAGACGATGCCGATGGAAGAAGTTCGCGATTCAATTAGCGACGGAACCCTGCACCCGCCCCGGTGACCGGAGATGTGGACACATCAATATGAAGTAACCTGCCTTACACATTATTTCCATCTTTTGGCCACTGCACACTACTATCTGGTCTATTTTGGTCACTGCACCGAATAGGCTACACTGGAAATAAGTTGCACATTTTTATCGTCCTAGTCAGTGACAACGCAATAAGCGTAATTTACCAAACATACAATTATTTCTGTTTTTTATCCGCCTGCCAAGCGAGCGGGATCCGTTTCCAAAACTATTTTAAGTAATTTTTTGTAGCCACGGATACCGGGATCAGTGGATAAAAATATTTAATCGTTTTTCATTGGAAACCGATCCAGGTATCGGTGGATAAAACATGGCGGTATCAGTGGCCAATTAAATCTGATCCCGGGATCCGTTGACACAAACCCGTGACAAATCTTCTTTTTTGAGAAGGTACCTAGCTTCCTACCTTAGGCAGGGGCATAGCTTCTGTATCTTAAACATAATGTTAGGTACCTATGTCTTTACTCACAAGTAGATGATTTTTTTTTTAGTTTGTTCCGCCTTTTCCCTCCGATATGGATCGGAGACATTGTTAGGCTAACATTTTGCTTAGGTCGGCTGTTTAATTTTATATTTGTAAGCGATGATTTTTAATTAGGTTTTATGAGTATGTCAACAAAAAGCTTAGTTTTTAAAGAAGGTAGGTACTTAACCTGTGCCTAACACCTACAAATGCAGGTAGTAGCAAAAATCTACTTATGTAATAGTACCTACTACAGGTAGGTACCTACCTACTTACTTATTCCCGCTCGTCCCCACGTTTCGTCCCCAGAGGGGACGAACGGGAAGTAATCTTCCCGCTGGCCCCGCTGGGGACGAACGGGAAGTATACTTCCCGTTGGTAAAATAATATGAGGATATTTTTTAATAAAATCAGAGCATATATTGTAATGGCGTAGTGATAGAGATTAGGGTTTTGGCAAGCCAATATTTTATTCAAGCCTTGAAGAAATATTAGGTTGAATCTGCATTATTTTTATCGGACAATAAGGCGTAAGAATTACATATATCCCATTAGTAGTCAAATACATACCTTATTTGGAATCCAAGGATTTATGTACTTACTAAACAATAAAATCGACCATAAATTTCATAGCAATTTCTAGAACTAGGACTACCAATGAGAAACACTTAGTTCGATATTCTAAGTGTTAAGTCAATAGGAAGAAAAAGTCTTTTCTCCTACTTACCCTCATGAGAGCCGTATTATAAAGTTTGTAAAGATTAGGGTGCAGCATTTTAGTTAAGCTGTCGTCGAACTGCTTTAGCCAAAGGAATCCAAAACGACACAGAGTTCTAGATCCGTGCCGCCCAATAACTACCTACATAACTTCCCAATGAGAAATCCTCCGAAAACAAGTAAAATCGAACAAAGCAAGCAACTCCATTAAACTAACAAAGATACGAACAAAGAAAATAATAATCCAATTCATAAAAGTAATCTACAAAAATATTTGTTAAAAAGCCATGTCCACACAAAACCGTTGTCGGATGGAATATTCGATTGGTATTCAATTCGAGCGGAAAAGATCGCCTCGGGACATTGGCCAATTGAATTTGAAAACAGAACATCTCCCTCCCGCCTCCCACTGATGCCCTCTGCTGGGGACACCATGCTTCTCGAAAAATAAACACAGTATGAGATTTCATAGCTCTTGTTAAGTGTTACTAAACTCGTTCTGTTTTTAACGTGACTGCTATTTTTTGTAGCTTTTGCTACGCTAGAGCCCCGTAGTCGATTGCTACGTACGTTGGCTGCCATCTTTTCAAATATTATTTTATGAACATTTACTGGTCACACTTAGAGATTTATTTCGATTCCATTTTGTATCATAATTTCTAAAACATTTTTCAGTAACTGCTGGAAACCGCTGTAGAAAAAAAGCCTTTTAAACTGTCTCCAACACCAAAACTTCGTGGTGACCGCAACTGCCCTCTGCCCAGCGCGGCCATTTTCCTGGCCATAGACAAGAGTTTTATTGTTTTTATATTTATTTATCCGCCGGTGTTTTTGCGTTATTCTGCCGTATCGCTTTTGGCGCGCTCCTTTATGACGTAGCAAAGGACGAACCTGGAGACGATGGGAATTTGTGGATATTACTCAACAAGCTTACATAACAATTTGCGACATATTACTTTTCTGTATTAGGTTTACTAAAATAATTACCTTGCGCTAACCCATGGCGATCTAGGTACATTAAAACTAGGTAACGGGCACAAATTTATTTATTTTTTAAATTTAGTTTATTAAAACTAAAACCCGACTTTTTAGGTAAAAGTCTTAAATTAGCGTTCACCGACTGTCCTAATTATTTTTATTTTGATACTCACACAGTCGGATGCCTTTGTTCCTGCACAAGAAGCTTATACTAGACACAAGCTTCTTGTTCCTGCATTAACCTAGGCATGTGAGGGGTGGATGCCTCCAGTTTTAATTGTCATGTTTTCTATTTTCAAGCAATCGGCAGACTGTAAAAGTCTTACCTTAACTAGCGCTTACCGAGTGTGCTTATAATTTTCTTTTGATACTTACCTAAGTAATAGAAAATAGAAAACATGACAATTAAAACTACTTAGCAACTGTTTTAAGTTAGCAGTCCATTAAGAACAAGGAGGTTAGTAGGTATAGGTTTTCCGAACCTTGTCCTGTCCACACAAATCCAGCGCAGTCAGGTGAACCGAAGAAGGTCCGACTATGATACGTCAGCGCGATTTAGAATAGCCACCCTCTTTTATCGTATCTATACTATGACCATCTTACACGGGAGACGACGTAGAACATTCTCGACCATATTGGATAGTTTTTAAGGGTGATATTAAGTGCAGGGTGTAACGTGGCATGGTAGAAGAACGAATCAATTCAATAACATACACGTTTGATGCCGTGTTCTGCAGATATTACTCAAATGTCGACATTGTGACACAATAAAATGTTTGCAATACTTACAGTTTGAAGGCTTTTAGCTAGATGTAGGTACTTGCGTATTTTTTATTTGGTTTATGAATTGTTGCGCGAAATGACATAATAATGAATGACATAGGAAAAAAATATACAGAGAATTCTATTATACATAAGAAGATACCTTACGCTCCTTACGAGATGAAACAAAGTTCCACATTTATACGACCAGATTCAAAAAATAAACTCAACTCAAACTCATCGAGACGTTACGTTACCTACGACGAGTTCACCTATATACCTATACCCAACTACTATGTAGGCATGATATGTAGGTGTGTATACGACGGACGTTGAAAAATGAGAGTAGCGACAACATTTTTATAAACAGAGAGCTTTTATCAATTACAAAAGCATAACTTAATTAATAATTATCTGTATGAATTTGACTTGTCTAAGTGCTTATTTTGTGGGCCTAAAGAAATAAAGTTATTGAAACTGAATCTGAATCATAATATGTATTATATCTATTACATATTATGGTTACCTACAGTAACAAAGACGTCCTCCGGAGACTCTATTGAGAATCAATAGTCTAGCTTAGATTACTTTTCAGGCTGGTAGGTATTACTATTCTCTGCCATCAGCAAAGCTTTTATTTTCATTATATAAAATCTGTTAATCGCTGGTTATCTTAAATCCTTACTGCATAGTGCTTAACATGACATAGGTACCTACTTATCGGGCATCCTATTACCCTATCTTACTGAATAAATAAAATCTAAAGAAAAATCATGAGATTTCATGTTGTCAAAGTGTAAGATGGAATGATAAACATGCATGCTGTGTCCCAAAAAAGAGAAATTATGAAATGATAAGAAACATATAAATATATAATGCTGGACAATCCACACAGCATCATCTAGCCCCAAGCTAAGCAGTGCTTGTGTTATGGGTACTAGATGACTGATATACTTAAAACAATATTATTAATTACATAATATAGATAGATAGTTGGGCTGCATAGTTTTCATTATAACCTAATCCTAACTTAAACAAGTACGACCAGTGCGAGTGTAACTCGCGCGTACACAAAAATAAATCATCTAATGTGTTACTTATACCTACTCTATTAAGTATAACAGCTATCGTAGTAGTACCAATAACACAAGCTTTGCCTTAGCTTGTGGCTAAATGATGCTGTGTGGATTATCCAGGATACGAGTAGGTACATTACTCTCCTCAAAATTTTTTGAAGCACGGTGGAATTCATTAATTCAATAATCTTTATTAACTAATAATTCTTGGAGCGCAGTGGAATATGGCATTGAGTATGGACTTTAAAATTTTGAGAACAACGGTTTTGGAGCGCTGTGGAACTTATAGTACAGTTACTACAGAGATTAGTGGGTAGGTAAGTGGGTTAGTACCTACAATTTTTTTCTCGACTTTTTTCAACGTATTTCACTAAGTATGAAACTTAGACGATTTTCAAAACCTGTTTTGAATTGTCCGAATCCATAACTTTGATTTGATATTGCTCAATGAAATAGCCGCCATTGTATGAAAATTAGTTTTTTGGCCATTAGTTTTTTGATTTCAAAAAATATTATTTTTACGATCTATATTTTTCCTGTAAAATATAGATCTATATCTACAAACAAACTAATTAGAAAACTGTTTTGGAATGTGCAAACCGATGTGGTAATTTTTTTACATTTTTCTAAATATTTTAAAATCTACCAAAATTTCAAAAACTATTTTGGAATCTACAAACCAATACCTTTTATTTGATATAACTTTCGACTCTGTAGGTCCCATTTAATATTTCGATTTCAAAATTTGTACTGAAAATCTTCATAATTATTTTTCATTTATTTTCATTTATTTTGTTACTATTAATCTATACGGGCGCACAAAATGTATTATTATTTCAAATTTCAAGTCAATAGCTGCTGTAGGTACTTTCTGAGATATTAAGGATTCAAAACACAAAACAGACACAAAGTGATCCCATAAGGGTTTGAAAACCGATGTCAAAACCCTAAGGCTGTATTTAGTGCTCGACCGACGCGACGGTGAGCGCGTACCGTACGCGCTGACCGTACCTACGTCCTGACCGTCGCCGGTCGTGAAAAAGCGTTTAGTGCATAACTGACGGCAAACGTAGCCAAACGTGTGCAGTTGCGACGAAAAATGAATTCATTTGTTAACTCAATAATATGTGCTTACTATTTACACAAACGATTACGGCACAAAAAACGGAGAAGATATCATGTGCACCCAATAATTGTAGACCGGCCAATTGAAGGAGAATTTTGTACATTGTATTCGAAATTGCGACAACACGAATTCAGATCCTAGACTCAGCGATATACGATCAGGACGTACGATCAGCGCGTACGGTACGCGCTTACCGTCGGTCGAGCACTAAATACCTACAGCCTAGAAAGGTAAATTCTAGTATCATTATTCACTATGACACTAGAATTTACCTTTCTTTGTCTTGCTGAGTTGTAGATTTTTTCCATAATTGTAGACCGGCCAATTGAAGGAGAATTTTGTACATTGTATTCGAAATTGCGACAACACGAATTCAGATCCTAGACTCAGCGATATACGATCAGGACGTACGATCAGCGCGTACGGTACGCGCTCACCGTCGGTCGAGCACTAAATACCTACAGCCTAGAAAGGTAAATTCTAGTATCATTATTCACTATGACACTAGAATTTACCTTTCTTTGTCTTGCTGAGTTGTAGAGTTGGTAGATTTTTTCATGAACGCTGCATAAAATGCTGGGGCTGGGGTAGAGATTCAAACAACTTCGCCTGTCTTCTTTCCAGGCACAGGTAGAAAAGTAGCAAAACAAAGAAGTCAAGTCAATTCAGTCATTTGACAGTGACTTATAAATTTCAATATTGACAATTCCACTGACACCCTTTCATAAACACATGTCATATTGCCCGAAGAAGTCTCAGACGAACGAATATATAGACCTGAAATACCTACGTGCATACCTAAAGTTAGTCTGGCACAAAGATGGCGGCCTGCTGTAGAGTTGCGCGTATTTTAACATTGAATATCGATAAGTAAGTAATTGAGTTGCACGGAGTTGAATTCTAAATTTTCGAATATTAGTAAGTAGAAGAATAAGTACCTATCTTTAAGCTCTGTTCAGTTTTATTTAAGTTTCTATACCTTGGTGATCCGTAACGGCCGTAACGGGTCATTAGCATTATATTACCCTCCGTCCTATCGTCTAAAAACGGGATACTACAATAGATTTCATCAAGTTCAATAAAAAACGCTATTTACTACGTACAGTACAGCTCAATTCAGTTAATATTAACACTACAACTTCCCCAAGCTTTGGCTGGCACTCAATTCAATGAATATCCTCTATATTCAGTACTAATACTAATATGTTCATATAAGACAATTATTTAGGTTGCCGCGCTCGGCCCAAGGTAAGTTTCGTGTGGACTGCCAGTTTCTGCAGCTTGTACCTTGATGGCGTGTGTGGAAGAGTCTTAGACAATCACTGACCTATCAAGCCCATTCCATCAAAAACTGACCTTTTTTGTAAAAACGTTGGTTTTTGCTGGAGTCGACGCCGGAAAGTTAAATCAATCATTTTCGAACACAAGGTCACTGACCTTTATTGTAAAAACGTTAGTTTAAGCTGGAGTATACAGGTAAGTTAAATAAATCAGTTTCAAATACAAAGTTAGACCTTTTTGTATTTTTGGAATTCTATGTGTCGGGGTATTTCTTCATGTTTTTTTTATTGCATCGCGATCGCGATAGCTCCTGCGCTGCGGGAAGTGCAGTGCAGCCTCTCCGCCATTGCGTAACAAGGGACAGGCACACTGTGCCTGTCCCTTGTTACGGCTGGCGGAGGCTGCACTCCCTTCGCGCCTCCGGCTTATTATATACCTACACTCTAGGGGCTCCACGCACAAGACCACGTGGAGTCGGGGAACTCTGTGTCGGATCCGCCACTCAAATTGAATCTAATCAACTCTTCCCGGAATGCTCTGTAAAGTTTTTATATTGTTTCTGCATCCATATTTAACGACACACTTTGACCTCTAGCACCGAGGTCATTGAACTTTGGGGTCAAACCGCTGAACCAAAGTTGCACCCCTAGTGACCCTCTTAACGATGCCACAAGAAAAAACATTTGTTATAATATGCCTAAAAACATCTTTCGAAATTTTTCTAAGTCTTTCGCCTTGAAACTGAACGACATACTTTGACCTCTAGCGCCGAGGTCATTGAACTTTGGGGTGGATCACCTGAACCAAAGTTGCACCCATAGTGACCCTATTTACGTAGCCAAAAAAAATACATGTTATATATATGACGAGGGAAGAACCCTCGTTACGCTTTTTAAATAGGTGACGTCACCAGGACTGACGTCACTATCATCATTGTCCTGTTGGTAGAAGTCCGCTCCATCCAACCGACGACTCGTGCAAGAGATTCCTGGCCCGAACGATCCCACGACACAGCTTGATGACGTCAGCAGTGATGACGTCACGATTTTCGTTGTCCGGATATTCCTCGATAGAAGGTAGTCCCAATGAAACAGCAGTTAGAAACAAGAACGTTTGATTTATTCCAGGGAGGTCCGTTCCCTCCGAGTGCTCGAGCAAGACTGAATGTTTTACTCGCCCGGTGGCTTTATTTATAGCAAAAGGTTGCCTAGCGTTTTCACAATAACAAAGGAGCAAACTCGGGGCGATGTTTTTGAATTATCACAAAGTTCTTATAGGAAACCTAACCTGACTTGGTTAATTTTAGAGGTTTAAACACTCAGATAATTCTTAAAACTAGATCGTAGTGTAGAAATAACGTCTTCGCGCCGACACGGCCATTCTGCACGGCGGTGCGCGCTCTGCACCAGCCGGGTCAGCGGTTACTGTAACTGTAACAAAGGTTTTGCTTTTAAGTTTGGTATCTGTGTACAACTCCATCGAGTTGCAAACAAGGTTCTCGTAGAAAGTCAGGTTTAGTTTGTAAGTTTCTCGAAGGAGTTAGTTTAGTTTGTTTATCGAAGGTTCTCGGAGGTTCTCGTAGATGGTACTCGTAGATGGTACTCGGAGGTTCTCGTAGAAGGTCAGGTTAAGTTAGTTTGGAAGGTTCTCGAAGAAGTTAGTTTAGTTCTCGTAGAAGGTCAGGTTAACTTAGCTTGGAAGGTACTCGAAGAAGTTAGTTTAGTTCTCGTAGAAGGTCAGGTTAACTTAGCTTGGAAGGTACTCGAAGAAGTTAGTTTAGTTTGTATATCGAAGGTGCTCGGAGGTTCTCGTAGATGGTGCTCGGAGGTTCTCGTAGATGGTGCTCGCAGGTTCTCGTAGATGGTGCTCGCAGGTTCTCGTAGATGGTGCTCGCAGGTTCTCGTAGATGGTTCTCGGAGGTTCTCGTAGATGGTTCTCGGAGGTTCTCGAAAAGGTTAGTTTAATTTGGTCATGGCTGTGTGGTTCTCGTAGATTCTGTAACAAAGAGAAATTGCTTTTAAGTTTGGTACCTGTTTATACTACAACGAGTTGTAAGTATTACGAAAATGGGTAAGGTCTTTGGAGTTTATAGGTTCTCGGAGGTTATAGGTTTCTCGGAGGTTATAGGTACTCGGAGGTTTCTCGTAGATGGTACTCGTAGATGGTACTCGTAGATGGTACTCGTAGATGGTACTCGTAGATGGTACTCGTAGATGGTACTCGTAGATGGTACTCGTAGATGGTACTCGGAGGTTTCTCGTAGATGGTACTCGGAGGTTTCTCGTAGATTAGGAGGATAAGAATAGGAAGTGAGATGTAGTTTGTAATGAAGCATGAACGCTCGCAAGTAAAAGTGGTTATCAACTTATCTGTTTATCCATCGTGTCTAGCTGACGAAGTACACAGCGCGGTAAGTAGATTGGTTTCTTCCACCGACATGGTTTGTTGCACGCCTGCTCACAAAGTACAGCACGGGAAGTAGACAGTGTTCAGAGGACCTTCTGGACTGGTTTCTTCCGCCGACACGGTTTGTTGCACGCCTGTTGGGCGGAGATAATCTAGGGCCATCTTCCACGGTTGTTTACTCATCGTTCTAGCTCACAAATACAGCACGGGAAGTAGAAAGTGTTTCGAGGACCTTGTGGATTGGGTTCTCCCGCCGACACGATTTGTTGTTTGCCTGTTGGGCGGAGATGATCAAGGGCAATCTTCCACGGTCGTTTATCATTCTCCAGGACTGTCTATGCGTTCGGCTTTTCCTGCCATAGAGGGGCTTGGTGTATCCGTGGTTGTTATACCCCGGAGTAGTGGTTTTACTGGCTGGTACGTGGTTATGAAGTTATTGAGGCAGTGATGACCTCGCTGGGTGGTTTGGATCAGAAGCGCTAGCAGGCCCTGATCCCACTTCTGATGACGAGGGAAGAACCCTCGTTACGCTTTTTAAATAGGTGACGTCACCAGGACTGACGTCACTATCATCATTGTCCTGTTGGTAGAAGTCCGCTCCATCCAACCGACGACTCGTGCAAGAGATTCCTGGCCCGAACGATCCCACGACACAGCTTGATGACGTCAGCAGTGATGACGTCACGATTTTCGTTGTCCGGATATTCCTCGATAGAAGGTAGTCCCAATGAAACAGCAGTTAGAAACAAGAACGTTTGATTTATTCCAGGGAGGTCCGTTCCCTCCGAGTGCTCGAGCAAGACTGAATGTTTTATTTTTTTTTTTTTTTTCGAATGGACTTTAATGCTGTTGACCGCAGATGGCCATGACAGCGTTACCGGACTTTTGGCGGGCGCAGAGGGCGCCACACCGGTAAAGTTAGGTTGGGGCAACACGCGCAAGGGCCACCACTTAGGTGCGAACCTCGGCTTGGGCTGTTGCCAGATGCTACAAGAGGGTATGGAGGTTTCGCCTAAGTGCACAAGTGCACCTATGGGCGGAAGCGGGGAATTCTTCGACCCCGCATCCGGCGGGGTCGGTTTTTGATCGTGTGTGTAGTGTGCGGAAGCGAATCGGTACTAGTTGACGTCACCTCCGGGTTAGCGGCGGTGATTGGGTCAACGGGGTCACCGAGAACGTGTCTCGGTCTACGGAGGAGAGAACTCGTGGGCGGATTATCCACGGGATAATCGGGAATGGTGGAAATCAGGGGATTGTAATGATCAGCTGCCGCTTCATAATGACGCTGGGAAGCAGTCTTTATGAAGTGGGCAATGGACTCGAGTTTGAGATCTCGATGGAGGTCTTTATTGCGCATGTACCACGGGCAGCCCGTGGCTTTGCGGAGAAATCTATTTTGGACAACCTGAAGGTGGCGGACATTGACCGAATGGCCAAATACCACTGAGGAGTAGGTCATGATAGGACGTACGACCGCTTTGTAAAGTGTCACCTTATTTCTAAGGGACATTTTACTCTTCGCTCGTAGGAGGCTGTTCAGCCGGCTAAGTATAAACTTTGCACGGTTGGTTACAGCGCGAATGTGGGGTTTGAAGCTGAGGCGGTGATCTAAGATCACCCCTAAGTATTTGGCTGTCTTGGCCCAGGGAATGGGTTTACCAAATAGGGTAAGGGGTCTGGGCTTAGAGTAATTCCGTGAAAAGTACACTGCTGCACTTTTCGTCGGATTCACTTCTATGCGCCACTTTCTAAACCAGGCACCTAGTGTGCCTAGTGCGGCCTGCAACCTTATACTCACCCGGCTTGCATTCAAGTCGGATGTGTACAGTGCTGTATCGTCCGCGAAAAGGGCAAGTTCTACTTTCGGGTGACGGGGGATATCGCTGGTGTACAGCGTGAAAAGAAGCGGAGCAAGGACGGAGCCCTGTGGGACTCCGGCTCGGATGGATCGGGGGTCAGAGAGAGTGCCCTCCACGCGATAGCGGAAGCTACGATTCAACAAGTAGTCTCGTAAGATGAGTACGAGTCTGTCCGGCACACCGAGCGTGAAAAGCTTGTAAATCAAGCCGTTGTGCCAGACCTTGTCGAAGGCTTTCGCTACATCGAGGAAGACAGCTCCCGTGCTAGCGGGCCAGGTGTGATGCCACATGGATTGGATGTGCTCCGTGATGCGGAGCACCTGTTGGGGACAAGAGTGATGAGCTCGGAAGCCGAACTGCTCATCGGGTAGGAGCTTGTGCTCATTGACGTGGGACCAGAGGCGACTCAGAAGGAGTCTCTCATAAATTTTCCCCAGTGCACTGAGGAGGCTGATAGGGCGGTAAGAGGCAGGTTCGTTCGCCTTTTTGCCCGGTTTGTGGATGCCAATTACATTGGCTTCCTTCCAGGCGTCAGGGAACGAACAAGTGGCTATGGCTGCATTGAAGATGCTTACGAGGAGATAGATGAGGGCAACAGGGAATCGTTTAAGTACTCTGTTGCTGATGCCATCCGAGCCAGGGGACTTTTTTGGTTTTAAATCTTTGATGATCGCTGCAACCTCGGCCGCCCTGACTAGGTCAAGGGTGGCAGTAGGGGGCAGCGAAGTAAGACGGTCGACTTCACTGTTCACCCTATCGAGGTGAGCAGGATCGACGGGTTCAAGACTGGGGGAGCACTGAGCTTCCAGACTTTCGGCTAGGGCATCGGCTTTGTCCTTATCCTCAAACGCAGGCGTTTGATGATTCGGACGTATAAGCGGGGGCATGATGGAGACTCCATCTGCTTTCATAGAGCGCGCCAGGTTCCAGTAAGCCTGGTGACCTGGTTTGATCGTTGAAAGCAGGTCATCCCAAGAGGAGTTTCGGTGCTCTTGGATGGCTCTCTTAACCTTGCGGCGAAGCGAGTTCATTCTGAAGCGATTACGAGGGGAGGGATAGGAACTAAAGCGACGAGTCGCTGCGTTCTTCTCAGTGATCAGCCGTCTGATGTCATCTGGCAGGTCCCAGCGACGATCATTCGCCGCTGGCACCTGTTTTGATGACTCGCTGATAGCGGATTGGACGTGACTAGTCAAAGAGTCGATCGCGATTGCGATGTCGTCGGTGGAGATAATGTCATCGGGAATTTTTTCCAAGGCGGGCGAATGGATATTCTTAAGAGCGCTCTCAAGCTTATACCATCGCACCACTGTCTTGGTGGGAGGACCGTCATTGGGAGGAGGGCCAAGACGCATTATTACGGGGCGATGGTCCGAGTCTAGTTCCTGCATCACTGCTATGGATTGCATCCGAAGGGATACATTCCGTAGCAGTGCCAGGTCCAAGTACTCGTTACTCTGACCAAGGATGGGAGAGTACCGCGTGGGGCACAGTGGTACGATCAGGTCAAGATCTAGGGATTCTAGGCATTGAGATAGGATGCGGCCGTTACGGTTGCGTAAACGACAGTTCCACATCGGATCTTTTGAGTTGAAGTCACCGGCCATAATGACCGAGCTTCCAAGACTGAGGACTGATTCCAGATCGCTTTGAAGAAGCGTCTTATTTGGGCTAAGATAACAGGATGCAATAATGACCGATTGATGACCAGTCATTGCAAGCCTGCAGACAGAGACTTCTAAGTCTTGTAGGGGAGGGGGATCTAGGGGTATGCAGTGCAGGGACCTCTTAAAGTAAATGGCAGTACCGCCTTTCGGGGCGTTCGTTCTGTCATTTCGAATCATTTGATAGTTAGCGATCCTAGGGCTGGCGGTGCCCTGTTTTAGGAAAGTCTCCTGTACTAGGAAAATATCAATTTGATGGTTAACCAGAAATTGGTGGACGAGTTCTCTCTGAGGCTTGAGTCCGTTAGCGTTAAAGAACGCTAACGAAATGGAGCGGGGTTTAAGTCTCTCAGGTTGTACAACCATTATAGAGACTTAAAAGAGAGGGAGTCAAGGGAGGCCATGACGTCATGATGATCGGAAATGATCATCAATTTTTCAATGGCCGTCTTGGCTTGGCTAAGTTTGCGCAGGAGCGCAGTGACTTTGCCGAAGTCAACGCCTGAGGGGGAGGGCCCCTTTGAGCCAGCCGACGCAGCAGCGGGTGCTGGTTGGTTTGGCTTAGAGGGGCGAGGTAGGGGTTGAGGGGCGCGGGTTCGCTCCTGGGAGCGGGGGAGGGGCGGGGAACAAGCTTTCGCCTGAGGGGCTAGACTTGTATAAGCCAGAGGCTTAGCCCATGCTGAGGTAGCAGGGGGGCGTGCGGGGAGCGGGGGGGCCATAGACACCTTTGGCGATGTCTTGGTATATTGCGGGGCGGGAGCGTAGCGCTCCGGAGCCCGTGAGCGGGCCTTGTTGTTGACTCTTGGCGCTTTGGGACAACCGCGATAGTTTGCGGTATGTCCCTCGGCGTTGCAGAGTACACAACTCGGCGGGGTCGGGTCGTCGCGGGTGCGAGTGCAGTCAGCGGTGCCGTGGTCGCCCAGGCACTTGACGCATCGCGGCCGCGCGAAACAGTTGCGCGCAGAGTGGCCATGGAGCTGGCATCTGTGGCACTGTCCGGGAGGACCGTTTTTGAAGGGGGCCTCAATAGAGAGGCCGGATAGGCGACAAACGGTTTTGAGGCCGAAAATCGCCTTACCTTCGGGAGTGAGGTCGAGAATGACTAGAACTAAATCAAAGGGGCGTTTGTCGCGTCCACTGTACATGCGGTGGACTTCCCTGATGGGGAAGCCCTGCGACAGGAGGTCGGACTTGATAGCCTCCGGGTTGAATTCAGCGGGGACACCGCGGATAACTACCCGGAGGCATTTTTCGCTCTCAAGAGCATAGGTATGAAAACCTATGCCTTCAGAGCGGAGGATGGAGGTGAGGCGTCGGTGCGCGTCCGACGTTTCGAGCTGGAGTTTTATCGACTCCTTGACCGACTGGGCTTTCACAAAGTGAATTCCCTTTAGGGTAAGGAGTTTCTCCACATTAGGCCATTTGGCCTTTTCGCGGAGAAAGATCGGAGGGGGCGGTCTCTCTTTACGGAGAGAGGGCTGGGGTGCGGGGGTCGCGGGGGTTACAGGGGCCAGAGGGGCCGCGGGGGGCGGGGAGGGAGCTGGGGCTGAGGGCCCGCGGTTAAGGGTCTTGGCTGGGTGAGCCACAGCCGAGTTAGGGGGGCCCTTAGCCTTCTTCCTCTTACGGCTACCTACGGTGAGGAAGCCGTCGTCGGAAGACGACTCAGGGGCGGAGGGAGCGGGCGGGAGATCGGACTCGGAGTCCGATCCGGACGTGTCCCCTTCGGATGGGACCTCGCCGGTTTCCATCTCCTCAGTTTCGGGAGAGGAAGGGCGAGAGAGGGCCTCCTGAGAGGCCGGAGACTCCGGAGAGTCCGGAATGGCAGGTTTTGGGGCGGGGGTGTGGGGAGGGATACCGACGATTAAGTCGTCAAGCATCTTCGGATACTTGGCGAGTATTGCGCGGAGGATTCCGCGCAAACTGTCAAGCGACAGGTTTGATATGTCCATTGTGGACATATTGAGGGGCGGGGGAAGGGTCCCTAATCCCGGGGGGGACACCCGGGATGAGTGTATGATCCCTCCCTGTCGGGTTAGACAGGGAGGGGGTGTGTACCTATGTGTCCTACCTAATGGTGTGTCCCTTATACCACTCTTACGGGGCGAAAGGGGTGTGTGACTACCTAGCGCTACCTGGGGTCGGCGAGGGTTCTTCCCCAAGGCCGGTGGTCCCAGGCCCAGCCGGATTCTACTTTACTTTGAAGAAGTAAAGTAGGCGCTCCGGGTCAACGCCCAACCAAGTTCGTTGGCACGGTTACGTATCCCTTGGTTGACCACTAAAGTCGTGGCTTTCACTATTATTAAGCCCAAGAAACAAGATAGAGGAACCGCTTTGAAAAAAGCGAGAACCTCGGAAAGAGCGTTGCTCTGAAAAGAGCAGGACGCTTACGTTTGACTGTTCAGTCTAAGAAACAGAAAAGTAGTTCTGAAAAGAACTGGTTTTGTTTCGCAAGCGAAACACTCGACGCAGGTGGAGACCCAAACACAGATAAGGACCGGAACGCAGGTAGAGACACGTGCGCCGGCGGCCCAAACAAAGGCGAGAAGTCGAACGGACAGAGCACGTGGGCTCTGGCGGAACGAACGACCGTCTCGCTCGAGCGCGAGAGTCGGAATGACTGAATGTTTTACTCGCCCGGTGGCTTTATTTATAGCAAAAGGTTGCCTAGCGTTTTCACAATAACAAAGGAGCAAACTCGGGGCGATGTTTTTGAATTATCACAAAGTTCTTATAGGAAACCTAACCTGACTTGGTTAATTTTAGAGGTTTAAACACTCAGATAATTCTTAAAACTAGATCGTAGTGTAGAAATAACGTCTTCGCGCCGACATATACATAAAAAAATTCGTCGAAAATTTTCTAAATCCTGCGTCCCGTAAACTCCACCCCAACCAAAAATTCTGTCCCTGGCACCACACCTTTGAATCTTGGTTAGCTTGGTTCAAAGTTGCTGACGCTGCTGTAAAGGATTTACTTTTATTTTTGTGTTATTGGTACTGCGTCGATGAAATAATTCGTTATCGATAATCGATGTTTTGAAAATACCGAACCCTAACTCTATTTACTATGACGAATAATTTTCTCCTAAAATCACATAATATTCATAGTAAAACATTGAATGAATAAAGAAAAGCAAGCGGATCTTTATAAACTTTCCCACAAACAGCAAAATGTTTGAAAATAATAGAAAATGTAAGAAATTTTGAATGAATTCGGTACCTTTCCCATGCAACGTTATATTTTGATGTTTTTTGTTGATTTTCATGCGACAGCCAAACACTCTGCACATACACTTATAAAATACATTATTCTCCAAGTTTGCACACTATAAAAAAGCATAATTATCGCCTATTAACTCTAAATTTCCTTCATTTTCGAATAAAAACAAGTCCGGATGACAACTGATGTACTTGTTGTTGACTGCGACTAAACATGGCGACCGGCCACAGGGGGTGAGGGGTGAGGTATTTTGTGACGTCACCAAAACAATGTTGCCATTTTCAGTCATGATCAAACTGCTGTTGTCCTTTTTTACTCATGATTATCTTCATTAGTCAAAAAGAGATGCCGATATGTAAGTAACTCTGCTGTCGAAATACATCACACTTCTATAACTAACTGTTCGTAACAAGTTCGTATAGATGTTTATGCCAGATCTATATTCCTCTATAATCTAAGGAAGAAGTCAAGTCAAGTCAATTTCATTGCAGTATTGCCAACTGTACGAGGTTCCTCGTACAAATACGAGATTTTTGGTCTTCCGTACGAGGTACGAGGACACAATCATCCTCGTACGAGAATGTACGAGATTTTGACACAGAAGAAGCAAATAACATATGATTTTTGACTGCAGGAACCATTTTAACTGTAGGATAAATTGTAAGTTATTATAAACAATTTGGCGATGGCAATTTACAACTGCACGCCAAGACATACGCTCATATTTCCAGACTTTCCAGTCCTTTACAGTATAAAAGTACCTAATTAAAAAAATTACCGACATCAAAATCATTTGCATTGTATCCTGTGTTGAACAAAACATTGGTCAACAAAAAAGGATTAATAAAATCGACTAATGTATACAAATATACATAAATACTTGAAAGGCACACTTGTTTAGAAATTTATATAGACTAGAAAACTGGACAGTTCTGGAAATATTACATTATATTATATGGTTCGAATTGATAACCTGCTTTTTTGAAGTCGGTTATAAACATAAGAAACCGGCTGACTGTGGCAACTGTAAACGGCACACTTCTTGTCGCAGAGAGCGCAAAAGGTCCAACACGAGCAATTTTATACCGATGAAAGAGGAGGAAACTGGCAATAGTTAATGTCATTGTGTAAAACGCCCTATTTTCAATAGTTTTACATGTATTTATTTTGATTTTAGCACATTTTAGATGCTATTAGATTTTTAATGTACGAGGTTTAAAAGGCAATGTACGAGATTTTTTGAGCTGCTCAGTACGAGGAAAATCATCCTACGGTTGGCAACACTGTTTCATTTCATTCATTGTCATATTTTGTCATTCATTGAATCAGGCGGTGGGGAAGCGACAGGTCGCGAAGCAACGTGCTTTTATTTTGATTAAATAAAAAATACATTCCAAAATGAAAGGTGAACAGAAAATCGACGTCCAGGCGTTGAAGGATATAGCCAACAAGCTGAGGATCGACAGCATCGTTGCGACAAACGCATCTAAATCTGGGTAAGCAGGCCCATAACCTCAATAATTTGCCGGTTTTTTGCCGCTACATTGAAGGTCTCGTGAAGGTGATTAGCACAATTCACAACAACTCATAAGGTTTCAAGTAGTAACTTCCACTATTGGCTATTACTTGTTATATAACCTTTTACAGAAATCAAGTACCAACCTACATAGAGTTTAGATCTTACGTTACGAATTGCCGGAAGCTACGGGTCACGCTTTAGGTCGATTATTCACTATTGATGGACTTTGTTCTATAAATCCTCATGTTTTATGTACATACCTTCTTGGACTCTCCCTAAATCTTTAAGTAATTAAGTTAGGTACCTCTAGGCATACAGAAATTAGTTGCTGCCCTAAAATGCATAAACTTATATGCCTTAAGGGCATTACAGTGCCCTACTATGTCCATACAATTATTACCTATACCAATTCTATTTGCTAAACTCACTAACCAAAGCTATGTTGACTTCATCATATAAGATTGTTATCATATCACAGTATCAGTAGTAGCCATTTTAATATTCTACATAGATTACTATCTCATCCTTATCTTGGTGAATTATGGAAAATATCAGCATTATTTGTATTCTCATAAGAGACTAGAACTTATTGAATGAATCAAAAACTTCCGTAGAGTAAAATAATATAGCACAATTCCAGGAAAAACTTTCAAAAACACAAGTTATTATTGCATAATTAATACTTAGTATTTTATTGCAATTGCTCGTTTTGCTCCCACCGTTTTCATACATGTATATAATTGTATGTTAGTTTGCTATTATACATAATAATTGCTTTCCTTTTCACTTCTGGTACCTATTGTACAAAATACTGAAGTGATGAGAATCAATTACTTACCATTATTAATTTGTGTTTGTTTAAAATTTGACTAAGTAAAGAAATAAATGTTATTCTGGTTCTGAAAGCCATCCTATGGTTTATAAGTTTCTAGTTCTTCAATGTATATACATTTCAAAGATATATTACAGATAGATACATCTTTGAAGTGAAACCCATCAAATGTGTAAAAGATTGGACCACTTATTTCACCTTCATTTGCCTTCTAGGAGACCTTGACCCTCGGCTGACATCAGATTGTATTCCACTATCAGCACTTACTACACTTGTGATATAATTTATTATACAATCAGTAGGTAGATACAATCGAGGCATAATTAAGCTATCAGTCTATAACATGCAATGTGCTCAAGGCATGTGTTTTTTATTTATAGCATATTAGGTTCACCACTCACCCACATGCTTTGACTAGGTACATTTCCTTATACCACAGGTGACCACAAGAATCTGTATAGCTTGTACTTTTGGTTTTATGGTAGAGGATTACATAGTACTTATTACTTAGATAAAAAACAGTCTCTTAAAGATCTTTGAATCCTGAACAGCACCTTTTCTCATGGCACAAAATGTGTACCAGAGAGAGCATCACTGGTTTAAATATGTAAGATGATTTAGATTAGTGACTAAAAAACCTAGGAGACCTATGTCCAGCAGTGGATTAATTAACATGGGCTGATGATGATGATAAAAAAATCTAATGGGTTCTTCAGAAACCAGTGCACCACCACACTCCCATTCAGTGCCTGCTCCTCTTGTTCCGGATGGATTCCCTTGGGTAATTCAGCTTAAGCCACAAAAATAAAACGATGGCTAAATGTTATAAGGATTTATTGTGCCTGCCTTTATGGTAAAATAGGTTAAATAACAAAAGTAGGTTCCTAGCGACATCTAGTTATATTTTTTGTCAACATTCACCCTAGTGTAAAAATATTGCTCTTAAAATTAGCTCAAAGATATGAGTTTCAAAGTAATAAATCAACCAAACATTATAGAATATAGTAAATGGTATGTGTTGCAGGCACCCGACGTCATGCGCGTCGATGGCCGAGATAATGTCGGTGCTGTTCTTCCACACGATGCGGTACAAGGTGTCCGCGCCGCGCGACGCCTCCGCCGACCGGTTCATACTCTCCAAGGTAACGCAAAGCATCTCTTGACGACCTCTGTGGTGGGCGAAGGTCCACCTGCAACGCAGGAGGGTTCGATTCCTGCCTCGGGACAAATATCTGCAGATATTTGTTCAGGGTGTACTGGTAGTTTTCTATGTATAATAAAAAATAGCTGTCTATGTAATAATATTGTATTATGTATATTAGTCATCTAGTACCACAAGCTCGGCTTAGCTTGGGGCTAGATCAGCACAGCATCTGTGTGGATTGTCCGGCATATTTTTTTTCACACATGGAATGCTTTACACTGGCAACCCAGCACAGTCTGCATCTGAGGAAACACACTAAATGAGTTATTGAACGACCACAACCTATGTATCTATCTATATACTTAACCTAAGAATCCTGTTCTCATGCAAGTGACATAATTTGTCTTTTTGAGAATAAATGAATATGAAACCTTAATATGAGTGTGTGTGTGTGGCAGGGTCACGCGGCGCCGATCCTGTACGCGGCGTGGGCGGAGGCGGGGCTGTTCCCCGTGTCTGACCTTCAGAACCTGCGCAAGCTGGACTCGGACCTGGAGGGGCACCCCACGCCGCGCCTGCCCTTCGTGGACGTGGGCACGGGCTCGCTGGGCCAGGGGCTCGCCGTCGCCGCCGGGATGGCCTACGTCGGGAAGTACTTCGACCAGGCGCCCTACAGGTCACTCACACACACCTACCTACCACACATACAGACACAAACATTGTACGAACAGCCCTTCATCGGAAAGACTCGTCTTAACCATAACGACTGCTATATACTCTATGACTGAGAAGATAATAAAAATTAGTATCAGTAACGATTATTGAAGTGTTGTCGCGTTCAAATGCCGAGAGACAAAGCAATAGGCGCATCACTCAAGCTTGTCCTTTTGACTCATCAAAACTGATAACGTGGACAGAGCACTCCACACCCTCAACCGAGGGTTTCTGCCACTCAATGGACTCTTCGGCCACTAACACATACATAGTATTATAATAAAATAGTTGGTTTGCAGGGTGTACTGCCTGGTGGGCGACGGCGAGGCGGCGGAGGGCTCGGTGTGGGAGTCGCTGCACTTCGCGGCGCACTACAAGCTGGACAACCTGGTCGTCATCTTCGACGTCAACCGCCTCGGCCAGTCCGAGCCCACCTCGCTGCAGCACCAGGTAACATTGTTCACTACAGTAAGAAACGGGTTGCCTGTATCAGGACCACAAGGAACCGCAACCTGACACGACAGGGGCGTCGCGCCACATCCGGAGATATTGCGGCGCGCATTGCTCCCCGCGCTGGTAACGCATGCCCATTCTATAAGCATACTATTATTATTTATCTTTTGGTGGCTTTAGTGTCGCTGCGGCCATTGATAGGTATTGTGATCGCCACTTCGTAGGTTCACCGCCATTCTATAAGCATAACTCAACTCGCAAGTCTCATGAGGTCTTCCGGTTTCCGCCGTTTTCGGCTGGCTTCGCTCGTGGTACTGAAAAAGCATGTCATCTAGAGTGCACAAAAAACCCAGTGATTTCATTATGCACTATAAAGTAGTAATGGCTTCTGTTTAGGATTGGTGATTACTTCAATCAGAAATATTGTAAAATGTTTGGAACACCGCATGCAGTGCACGGTTAAAAAGCGATCCGTTGCACACCTAATGTCGAGTCGTAGACAGCCGTGCGATAGTAATGTGTGCTCGCGGTTGGGATAACCTTCAAATGTTCTCTTTCTCGAGATACAGACAGATACACAATAATGGACATCAAAACAGTACCAAATTCAAAATCATGCTCAATGAACGATTACTATTTGTTCTATTCTAATGTTTAAGACTCGCTTTAAAACAATATAATTGAATTTCCACCAGACTCAAGATATACCAGACTAAGACTCAGGTCACCACAAGTAACTAAGGGTTTGTTATCCTTAGTTAGTTGTGGTGACTCACTGAAGTCAACTCTATTAACGACACTTAAAACGGATCACATCAATATAAAGGACATTAACAGATCACCTTCTATGCAATCTGTAGCATCTTAGCTTTGCTCAAAACCACCCAAGGGCGGCGGAATTCACACGGAGCAACCTCCTTGTTTTAAAACGGTGAACATTTAATAAAACACAGTAACTGTGTTTTCTACTACATGCAACATACAACGGATCTTGGTTATAAATGTCTACAGTACTATCTTATGACTGCCTTGTACAACAAACTTGACTACCATAACCTTTACGAATAAAGAAATTAAAGGATTTATTGATACCCTTCCTCTCCACAGTTGGACGTATACGACGCTCGGCTGAAGGCGTTCGGTCTGAACTCGGTGGTGGTGGACGGGCACGACGTCTCGGAGCTGGCGAAGGCGCTGGACGCGGCGGCCGCGACCTCGGGGCCGCCCCACCGCGCTCGTCGCCAAGACATACAAGGGCAGGGGCTTCCCCGGGATCGAGGACCAGGACAACTGGCATGGGAAGGCGCTGGGGGCTGATGCCGATAGGATCATCAAGGTTAATACTGTATATGTATACTTCTTGCAATGTGTAAATACTACGGGGTGTTGGTAGCGGGCTGCAAAGCTTGAAGTTGAAGCTAGCGCAGACCATTTGGAACCATTTGATGTATGGTTGTCTAAGACGATGTCTGACCATTAATTTTTTAACTAATTTTGTGGATTTTCCAATAAACCCAAAACTCTACAGTTATTTGTTAATATTAGCGAATTGGAATAGTAAATTGGTTGTCAATTGGTAGGCATTTCCAAACATTAAATAGACGTCTTGATACACTAAATATATCAGTGAAAAACATGCAAGTACTTAAATCAAATTAAACAACCTCAGCTTGACGGCTTGCTTACATTTATCAGCAAACAATATTTAAACCAACCTGAAAAGACGTGTCCCATTCCTAAAAAAATTGTTTTAAACGAAATGTTGACTATATCGTTTTAAATTCAATTTAACTAAAAATTGTTGTTGCCAGCACCTGGAGTCCCAGATAAAGTCGCCGACCATAACCCTGAAGGCGCGCGCGCCGCTGGCGGAGGCGCCGCGCGTGCACCTCGCCGACATCACGCTGTCGGCGGCGCCGGCCTACCGCGCCGGCGAGCTGGTCGCCACGCGCCTCGCATACGGCACCGCGCTCAAGAAGATCGCCGACACCAACATGCGGTCACTATACATATCTATACTACTACTATACATCTCTATGTGTATATAGCGGTCCGCCCCGGCTTCGCACGGGTATTTAACAAAAATTTAACTTTTTATGCGGAACCCTAACTTTTTAGAAAATATTTTATAGCCTATGTTCATCACGAAAAATTTAGGATTCTAATAGTGATAGAATTTTTGAATTCGGTACAAAGTTTTGGAGCCTATTCAATTCAAACAAACAATCACATATTTCCTCTTTATAATATTAGTATAGATAAAGATACAGTGTGTCCCAATGCCATGGCTTATGGAGGGCATATAAAAGAAATATTGAAGATAAAAAGTTTAACTCCAAAGAAACATTCCATTGTTTTGAAAA